>JANUWF010002297.1:0-600000 GCA_026120185.1 Voacanga thouarsii
TGTAGTTGAGGTTCTATCATAGGGCCAATATACTTGCATGTTGGGTATGTGTGACTAGTTAGTTAAGACAGACTTATACAAGATAGTTTCTGCACTATATCGCCCATTGTGGTTGTCCGAATGGTCTAAATTATCCAGGGCTCTGGGAAACATGACTTGGATGTTTGCTTTAGGGTAGCTCCCTTGGAAAGCGGAAACACTCCAGGAAGTCGTGGATCATTGGACTAGAAGCCTAAGGATGGTAGATGTCATTTAGGGGGTGTTAGTACACTTCTTCCTCTCTAAATGTACGGCGATGTGTAGAGGGGTATTTTAGTCATTTCACCTGTAGGTCGGAGACTTTGCAAATGCAGCATTGTCCTTGGGGTCAATATTTCCTTATGGTGATATTAGGAAATATTTAAAATGCAAAATACAGCTATTTATATAGCAGGGGTATTTTGGTCATTTTAGCAGCCAAGGCGATGTGTCTTTTTGGTCCTCGGGATAGCCCGTAAGTCCTAACTATTTTTGGGTTGAGGAATTGGTCTCAATTGAAGAGGATTTTATTTTATTTTGTTTTATTCAGGAAGTCTAATTTATTATTTGACTGGAATAAATAAATAAATAAATAAATAAAATAGGAGTTGAGAGAAGTTAATTATCTAGTTTATTTGGTTAATTAATTATTCAGGGCCTAGGTCCAGTATGAATAATTAAGAAATTAACCTGGGCTTAAACTAGGGGAAATAATTAATGTTTAATTATTTATTGGGTTATTTATGTAGGCCCAAGAAATAAATAATTAAAGATTAATTATTATGGTTCATTTGGCCTCATTAATTATTTATTGGGTTACTTATGTAAGCCCATAAAATAAATAATTAATATTTATTATTTTGGGCCTTTTGGGTCCAAGAAAAATAATAAATATTTATCTAGCCCAATAGCTTGGACCTTAGGGTTTTTTCCAGATACGGTTAAGAGGAGTTTAAGGTTAGGCTGAGGAATATCCCGAGAGCTGGAGAGATGAGCGTTAATGCAAACAAGACGAAGTCGAAGGCTAGCGGGTGTTCAACCGGAAGCTCCTTCAAGTGTGCAAAGCGAGGCGATTCCAGCCGTTCAATCTGTTGCTATGCAACCTAGGAGGGTTAAGGAACGCAAAGGTATGATCTTCACGCTTCCGCATGGCCTTTATGGCTCACGTTTAATTTTTTTTTTTCTCTGTTTTTTTTCTCGTCCATGGCTCCCTGTTTCTGCATTTTCCATCAAAGTGGTATCAGAGACATTGGTTTTGATCAATATAGGGAGCATGGTAGTTAATAAAATGGAGAAGATGATTATACCTATGATCCTTCGCTGTTTTGGTATGGGATAGGCTTGATGTAAGCTTCACCGTTTGAAGCATAGGAGCATACTGTAAATTTTTGGCTTTGATGTTTTAATCGTGTAAACCCAATTTTAATGGGTATAGGCGGTTGTGGTTATGTTTTGGATGAGTTTTTATAAGTAAAAATGTCCAAAGAAGACAGAAAAAATCGAAAAAAATGCTCTGGAAATTCGCGCGGTGAAAAACGAAGAAGATGACACTGTTCATAAGCCGCCGCGTGCGAGCGCGAGCCGAGCCGCTCGTTACGTGAGTGGAGCCGTGCTTCTGGAGCCGCGAAGCCGAGCCAATTGGGAGGTGATTTGAGCCGAATTCAATTGCAAATTTTGCAATTGAATTCGTTTGGCTTTCGGGTTCGCACGTGGGTCAAAGGAGATCCAACCGGGGCAGCTCGCGGGCTAAATCGCGGGTCGGCAGCAGAGGAGAACCAGGCGTGGGTCGCGGGCGCGGGCGAAGTCCACGGGTCGTGGCGGGCGTGCGATCTGGTGCGGCGCGGTGCATTGCGGCTGCGGTGGACCGCAGGCCATGCGGGCGTGGATCCGGTGCGGCGCGGTGCAGTGGACCGCAAGAGTTTTTTCTGCAATTTATTTTTATTTTTTTTCCTTTTTCGTTTTGGGTCCCATACCAGGCAAAGTTAATTTTTTTGCAATATTTATATTCTTGGAATATATTTGCATGAAAAATATTAGTAAGGGATTTTAGGATTAATCAAGATAATTAATTAATTAATTAATTAATTAATTAATGTGTTTAATTCTATTATTTGGGCACTTAGGTTTAAAAAAATAGAAAAGCATGAAAACGTTTATTGTTTTCTAGCATGCTATTTTTTTTATGTACCTATGTGTGCTTTTCTCAAAGACCAAAGTCTTTGGAAACTTTTTGTTTCGGCAAGAAAAAATATTTTTCTTTAAAAACTAAATGGTTATTTTAATTGGTACAAAAATTAATCCTTAAATATTTTCTCAAAGGATTTAATCCTTGACATAGAAAATATATTAGATTTAGATATTTTTGTAAATTAAAATGGAGAGCCATTTTGTTTTGTTTTGGACTAAAAAAATGATTTTGTCAAATAAACTTGAGACCAAAGTCTCTAGAAAGTTTTAATTGGAAAATTTTTGAAATCATTAAGTTTTAACTTATATAAAATTAGTCCATGGAGGAAATCTCTCAAAGGATATAAGCATTGACATAGAGATTTTATTGGACTTAGATATTTTATTTTTGAGTTAAGAAAAACTTAATGGAAATTTCAAAAGGATATTTTCCAGAAAACCTTTATTTTAAAAGACTAAGTGGGAAAGGGGTTCCAACGGCCCCACGGCTTCCATCACGGTCCTCATTAGAGATCGTGGATCCCCTCGCGTCACCCTGGGAGTGAACCCGTATAGGATGGGGATACCACAAGGATCTAGATCTAATGGAAGGATGTAATTAATAACCCGGGACACGTACTATGATCGGCCAGCCCACGTTGGAGGTTATAATGCGAGGTATGTCCATAGGAAATGAGAGGAAACGGCCATCCCACGATGGAGTTATTCTCTAGACCATTACCTAGAAGGGAAATTAATTTGTGGTGGTTAATACACTTAGCTTAGGAAACTGTTAATCTTCCCAAGAAGCTATGTCAGTTTTCCTAAGAGCCAAATTATTTTCAGTGCACAAATTTTATTTTGTTTTCACAAACTAATTTCTTTCTTTTATTTTCGATTTTCGGAAATGGTGGGAGGTTCTTTTAGTCCATTGGCCGTTATTCTCAGGGAGAATAAGTTAACGGGTCCAAACTATGTGGACTGCAAAAGGAACCTGGACATAATAATCACAGCCGAGGAGTATAAGTATGTCCTTTACGAAACTTGCCCTGTTATCGGGGAAGGTTCAACCGCTGAAGAGCGAGAGGCTGAAAAGGCATGGAAGAAAGTTGACGAAATGGCACGTTGCTATATGTTAGCTTCCATGTCTAATGTGCTCCAGTCAAAACACGAGCACATGGCTTCTGCATATGACATAAGTCAATCGTTGGCAACTATGTTCGCGGACAAGAGCCGGCCCGCAAGGCGGGAGGCTCTTCGAACAATTGTAAACACTAAGATGGGTGAGGAGCATCGGTCCGAGAGCATATGCTCAAGATGATTGCTGCTTTCGAGGAGGCGAGAAATCTTAGGGGCTGTCATTGACTCCGAGAGCCAAGTGGACATGGTTCTCGAATCTCTACGAGCTCTTTCACTCGGTTCAAGTTAAACTATAACATGAACAAGTTGAACATGAGTTTGATCGAGCCGATGAAGGAGCTCCGGATGGCGGAGAAGGTCATGAAGCCGCGGTCTAAGTCCATGATTGCTAAGGCCTCTTCTTCAAGAAGCCGGGCCTAAGCCCGGAAAGTTCAAGAGGAAGAAGGGGAATGCGGCGAGCCCGACCAAGAACCAGCCCAAGGACAAGCCAAAGGGCAAGTGCTTCAAGTGTGGAAAGAAGGGACACTGGAAAAAGGAGTGTCCGGATCTTCGAGCCAAGAAAAACCCCACGGGTAATGTTTACTATCTAAAGTCCATATCAATGGTAGGATCAACTTCCACTTGGATTGTTGATTCAGGAGCCGCTGATCATATCTGTAACTCCTTGCAGGGGTTTAGGAAGATAAGAAGACTCAAGAAGGGCGAACATGGGCTTCGAGTGGGTACTGGAGCACAAGTCTGGGCCCTTGCAGTGGGAGAGCTAGATCTTATTTTTTATTGTAA
The DNA here is from genome assembly GCA_026120185.1 of Voacanga thouarsii. Classification (NCBI taxonomy): domain Eukaryota; kingdom Viridiplantae; phylum Streptophyta; class Magnoliopsida; order Gentianales; family Apocynaceae; genus Voacanga; species Voacanga thouarsii. The sequence continues at coordinate 4,108 of JANUWF010002297.1, forward strand.
TAAGATAGTGGTTTTAAAAGACATTTTATATGTACCTGGTTTTCAGTCGAATTTGATTTCGGTTGCAAAACTTATTAATCAAGGATATTACGTATCTTTCCATTACGGTATTTCTATCGGTAGAGATGGAGAAATTTTATGTACTGGGCACATGTATGGAAATTTGTTCTTTTTAAACCCTATTAACAACTAATCAAATAACGCTCTGTCTGAACCTTTAACTAAGAAGAGAAAGACCAATATCAATGATTCATACCTTTGGCACATGAGGTTGGGTCATATTAACTCAACCAGGATTCAGAGGATAATCCATGATGGGCCTTTGGGCTCATTGAGAATGGAAAGTTGGCCTCAGTGTGAATCTTGCCTAATGGGAAAAATGACCAAAAGGTCTTTTACACCAAAGGCGGATAGAGCCAAGGAGGTGTTGAGTCTTATTCACACTGATGTGTGCGGTCCATTGTCTACACCAGCTAGGGGAGGTTTTGAGTACTTCATCACGTTCACAGATGATTGTACGAGGTATGGTTACATTTACGTGATGAGACGCAAGTCTGACTCTTTTGACAAGTTCAAAGAGTTTAAGGCTGAAGTGGAGCGTCGAACAGGTAAATTAATCAAAACCTTACGATCGGATCGTGGTGGAGAGTACCTCCTAGGTGAATTTAAGGACTACATGGTACATCATGGGATAGTATCCCGACTCTGCGTCGGAAACCCCCGGCGAACGGAGTAGGCGAGAGAAGGAACGGGACGTTGATGGAAATGGTTCGAAGCATGATGTCTCATGCTACTCTTCCGAGTGTCCTTTTGGGGATATGCCACGGAAACAGCGGCATATATTCCGAACTTGGTGCCTTCCAAGTCGGTACCTAGGACTCCCTATGAGATGTGGACTGGGCGTAAGCCAAGTCCGAATCATCTCGGGATTTGGGGGTGTCCGACTATGTACTTGATCAAGGGAGACAAGTTGGAACCAAGATCAGAATTATGCTATTTTGTTGGGTATCTAAAAGGGACAAAAGGAGGCTACTTTTATCATCCTAAGGAGCAGAAGGTACTAGTCTGTACCAATGCTAGATACTTGGAAGATGATCAAAGTACTTCCACTAAAGGTTCAACGAGGTTGGAAGCTGCAGGAGAAGTTATCTATGGAATCAACTTCTATCGACCCGATTTTGGAACAAGAAGAGGCACAACCTCAAGAGCCTGTACAAATGGGGCCTCGTCGTAGTGGGAGAGTGTCTAGGGTTCCGGATAGATGGACTGGAGAAGCCTTTGAGCTGGTTTCCGACCATCAGGAATAAGACCCCGCTAGATACGAGGAGGCTATTGCTGATGCCGATGCAAATCTATGGCATGAAGCAATGAAAGCCGAGATTGAGTCTACGTACCTCAATCAGGTTTGGGATCTTGTAGCTTCACCTGAAGGGATAAATCCCATTGGGTGCAAGTGGGTATACAAGAGGAAGAGAGGAGCGGATGGGAAGGTGGAAACCTTCAAAGCTAGGCTTGTGGCGAAAGGGTATACTCAGAAAGAGGGTATCGACTATGAGGAAACCTTTTCCCTGGTAGCCATGCTTAAATCCATTCGCATCCTCCTTGCTATCGCCTGTCACTATGACTACGAGATATGGTAAATGGATGTCAAGATGGCATTCTTGAATGGCCATCTTAGCGAAGACGTCTATATGTCCCAACTGGAAGGCTTCATTGCTGAAGGCCAGGAACACATGGTTTGCAAGTTTAAGAAGTCCATTTATGGACTTAAGCAGGCATCAAGAGCATGGAACATTCGTTTTGATGAGACTGTAAAGTCTTATGGTTTTATTCAAAACGAAGATGAACCATGCGTGTACAGGAAACTTGAAGGCATCAATGTGGTTTTTCTTGTCCTGTATGTGGATGACATTCTACTCATTGGAAATGATGTAGGGACATTGTCATCTACAAATGTTTGGCTGTCTAGTCAATTCAGTATGAAGGACTTGGGAGAAGCCAGCTACATTCTCGGGATTAGGCTTCTTAGAAATAGGAAACAGAGAATGTTAGGATTATCCCAAGCGACATACATTGACAAGATGCTGGCCAAGTACAACATGGACTCATGCAAGGGAGCTCTAATCCCTTGCGGACATGGGTTGTCATTTTCTTCGAAGGACTATCCTAAGTCTCAAGAAGAAAAGGACGAGAATGAGTAGGATTCCCTACGCTTCGGTCGTGGGAAGTCTCATGTACGCTATGCTTGTGTACTAGGCCGGATATCCGCTTTGCCGTGGGCTTAGTTAGAAGATATCAGTCAAACCCGGGGAGGTTCATTGGCAAGCTATAAAGCATATTCTCAAGTACCTCAAGGGAACGAGAGATTATATCTTCGGTTTACTGTGGCGATGATTTGGTTCCTACAGGATACACGGACTCGGACTTCCGGGCGGATAAGGATGAGAGAAAATCTACTAGTGGACATGTCTTCACCTTGTCCGGAGGAGCAATTTCATGGAGGAGTATCAAGCAATCTTGTATTGCTGACTCAACCATGGAAGCTGAGTATGTGGTAGCTTCGGAAGCGTCCAAGGAAGCAGTCTGGCTCCGGAAGTTTCTTTCAAAACTTGGAGTCGTACCACATATGGACAATGTTGGGATTCGTGGACTCCTAAACGCAGAAAACATCTACGAATCCCTCCCGAGGACCCAAGCAAACGATTAAGAAGATCTAAGCTTTAAGAATTACCTCTGGTTGCTGTAATCGAAATCCTTCGATTCTGGTTGCGCTGTTGTACGTTCAACCCGAACAATCACCAGACGCTGCAGTATGCGAACGTCCTCTATCGGATACACACCGCGAACTCACTCGATACTCGGGAGTGCTAGCACCTAGGGTTTGAGAGGTTTTTTTCTCGGTAGAGAATGGCACGAATGTTCTCAACCGAAAAATTGGACTATTGAAAGACGGCTAGGGTTTTCTTAAAAAGACCCTCGAACCTCTTAGAGTCCAACCCTAATAATATCTTATCATATTCTAATTTAAATTCAAATTAAATTAAAACTGATATGATAAGATTCTGCCATTATCTCGGTAATTTAACTAATTATTTTACCGAGTCGATTCTTATAATCTGGATATCATCCAGATTCATCGAACCTGGTCACCGGAAAAATAACCTAACAAGTTACGCTTATTGTGTGACCCTATAGGTTCATTTAACACTAGCAGCGATGCCTAAATCATATTTAAATGGCCCACAAGTTATAAGCGGTTTCTAGCAAAACATTATAACTATCCAGGTTAAATGAAGATCGGTGATCTCTTTGAACCAAACCATAATTTTATATTTAGTCCTTTTGTCACACGATATCCGGATTAAGCATAAGGCACGGAGCATGTCATCCTTATTAAGCTTAATCAATTATTTCTTGATTTCATAGTAGACTGTTCAAACAAATGATATCAATATCTTAGATTGATATATTTGAGCACGGCCATGCATTTTAACGAGTCTAACTTATCAAGGGGCCCATGGATATCTCTCCCATAATCGAGAGGGACAAATTCCTTCACAATCAATCATATTCCTCTCCTTGATTTATTCTATATCCAACGAGTAGTCTAATTTATTATCACGGTTAAAGACAACTTTAGACAATGTCAAAATATAGAATTTATCAAGTAAGAAACTATGATGAATTTAGGTCGAAGGACTTTCAATATTATTATGGCTAGAAAGTACTTATGACATATTCCATGAAGTACTCTCACGAGTGGGTCATGTCCAATACAATGTTCTCTAACATTTATTTATGTCTTGACTCAATATCACAAATATCCATGGCCGATAAAACATAGCCATCAAGTCACAAACATACTAATCTTAATTTATTATTATTCCAATAATAATAATCGATCGAGGACAGTTTTAGAATAGTCATTGTATTCATTGTAGGGTTTTACTATCAAGTCACGTACTTGATGACCAACAAAACAAAACTCACTATTCATGGAAAGGAAAGCCTCATATTATTATATAAAACATAATGACAATTGTATAAGTACAAAATGACTCTAGGGCATATCCCCAACGAGTCTCCCACTTGCACTAAGACCAATTTGGCATAAGCCGTAATCCCATTGTTACGGTATGACTATCATGTTTAGACGATGGGAGAGGCTTTGTCGATGGATCTGCAACATTGTCATCGATTGGCACCTTGCATACATTGACATCTCCTCTATCAACAATTTCTCGAATGAGATGAAAACGTCTAAGTATATGTTTGGATCGCTGATGTGATCTTGGTTCCTTAGCTTGTGCAATGGCTCCATTGTTGTCACAATAGAGATCCACTGGGTTCACAATACTAGGAACTACATCTAGTTACGTAATGAACTTTTTAATCCAAGCTGCTTCTTTAGGCTGCAGGTGAGGCGACTACATACTCAGACTTCTATAGTAGAATCGGCCACGGTGTCTTGCTTTGAACTTTTCCGACTTACAGACACCTCCATTCAAACAAAATAGAAAACACTGATTGCGATCTATAATCATCTATGTCGGACTGAAAACTAGCATCGGTGTAACCATTTACAACTAGCTCGCCTTCTTGTCCTCCATAAACTAAGAACATATCTTTAGTTCTTCTTAAGTACTTTAGTATGTTCTTGACGACGATCCAGTGTGCCTCTCTAGGATTTGGTTGGAACACGCTTGTCATGCTCAATGCATATGATACATCGGGTCGAGTACATAACATGGCATACATGATAGACCCTATAGCGGAAGCGTATGGTATCTTGTTCATGCGCTCTTCTTCATCCTTCGTAGAAGGACTTTGAGTTTTGCTGAGCTTAATGCCATGTGACATTGGCAAGAATCCTCTCTTAGAGTCTTGCATACTTGAACCTTTTCGGTACCTTGTCAATGTATGCACTTTGACTTAGTCCAATTAGCTTTCTAGATCTATCTCTATAGATCCTTATACCTAGAATATAGGCAGCTTCACCTAAGTCTTTCATTGAGAAACAATTTCCCAACCATGTCTTTACACTTTGTAGAGTTGGGATGTCGTTTCCAATGAGTAAGATATCATCAACATAAAGTACCAAAAAGACTATTGCATTCCCACTTGTTTTCTTATAGACACAAGGCTCATCTTCATTTTTGATAAAGTTAAATTCTTTAATTGCTTCATCAAAACGAAGATTCCGACTTCGAGATGCTTGCTTCAATCCATAAATGGATCTTTGAAGCTTGCACACTTTATTAGAATTCAAAGGATCATCAAAACCCTCGAGGTTGTGTCATGTACACATCTTCGAGTAAGTTTCCATTAAGAAACGCGGTTTTGACATCCATTTGCCAAATTTCATAGTCATAATATGCTTGCTATGGCAAGAAGAATTCGATAGATTTAAGCATTACAAGCTGGTGAAAAGGTTTCATCATAGTCTATACCATGAGTTTGTCTATAACCTTTTGCTACCAGTCGTGCTTTGTAAGTATGCACATTTCCCTCCATGTCTGTTTTCTTTTTGAAAACCTACTTACACCCAATGGTTTTTGAACCTTTAGGTGGGTTAACCAAAGTCCAAACTTGGTTATCATACATGGATTGCATCTCGGACTTCATAGCCTCTAACCATTTTCTAGAGTCGGAACTCTTAATGGCTTCTTGATAGGAAGTGGGCTCATCATTAACCATAAGCTCCACATTGTGATCGTCGGTGATGAGAAATCCATATCTCTCGAGGTTGTTGACGAACCCTATCGGATCTTCGAGGTCCTTGTTCTATAGATGTAGGCTCATCTTGGACTTGTGAGCCATCTAATCGAGATTCATTATTTGGTTCGGGCACTAATTGTGGCTCTTGAATCTCATCTTGATGAGGTTCGAGCACTAACTGTGGTCCTTGAATCTCATCAAGATGTATTTTACTCCCACTTGATTCTTTTGGAAATAAATTCCTTTTCAAGAAAGAATCCATTTCGAGCAACAATTACTCTATTTTCTTTTGGGAGATAAAATTGATATCCTTTAGTTTCTTTAGGATACCCCACAAATATGCATTTATCAGATTTAGGTGCAAGTTTATCGAGATAATAAACGCTTTACATAAACTTCACAACCCCAAATCTTGAGAAATAACAAACTAGGTTGTCTCCCGAGTCCATATCTCATATGGCGTTTTACGAACCGATTTAGATGGAACTCGATTTAGTATGAATGCAGCAGTCTCCAGGGCATAACCCCAAAAGGAGATTGGAAGATCAGTTTGACTCATCATTGATCGAACCATATCTAATAAAGTCCGATTTCTCCGTTCAGATACACCATTCCATTGAGGTGTTCCTGGTGGAGTTAATTGGGAAATAATTCCACAATTTTTAAGATGCTCGTCAAACTCGTGGCTTAAGTATTCACCACCTCGATCCGATCGAAGTGTTTTGATACTTTTGCCAAGTTGATTTTGTACTTCATTTTGAAATTCTTTGAATTTCTGGAACGATTCAGATTTGTGTTTCATCAGATACTGGTAGCCATATCTGCTGAAATCATCTGTAAATGTAATGAAATACTGAAATCCTCCTCTAGCGAGTGAATTCATTGGTCCACATACATCGGTATGTATTAGGCCCAATAAATCAGTTGCCCTTTCATTTTGTCTCTTGAAAGGCGCTTTAGTCATTTTGCCTAATAAACAAGAATCACATGTTCTGTAAGATTCTAAATCAAACGATTTTAGAAGCCCATCATTATGAAGCTTTGTTATGCGTTTCTCATTTATATGGCCCAAACGACAATGCCAGAAGTAAGTCTGATTTAAATCATTGGATTTCAATCTCTTAGTATTTATATTATAGATAGACATGTCTGAAGATCCACGAAGATTTAGAATATAAAGCCCATTCGATAATGAAGCATCTCCATAAAAAATGCCATTTTTATTAATGGAGCAAATGTTATTCCTAATAACAAATTCAAAACCTTCTAAATCCAAACAAGAAACTGAAATAATATTCCTACTCATAGCAGGAACATAAAAACAATTGTTCAGTTCTAAAACAAGCCCACTAGGCAAAATTAATTCAAAAGTTCCTACAGCTACTGCAGCAACTTTTGCTCCATTCACAACTCGTAGGTCCACCTCGCCTTTTGCCAAGGCTCTACTCCTTTTTAGACCCTGCACATTTACACAAATGTGAGATCCACAACCGGTATCCAATACCCATGAATCAGAAGTAGATAAATTAATTTCAATAACATAAATACATGAAGCGGCAGTCTCACTGCCCTTCTTTTTCTTTGCTTCCAAATAGAGCTTGCAATTTCTTAACCAATGTCCTTGTTCTCCACAATGGTGGCAAGCTCCCTCCTTTGGTGTCTTGGCCTTAGGTTTGGGCTTGAACTTGGACTTTGCCTTGTCCTTACCCTTACTAGCCATGACCTTGCCCTTTTGGTTGTTCTTTTTGCCTTTCCCTTTTTGAACCATTAGAACACTTGGAGTGTTCTTCTTAATGTTCGGTTCAGCTTGTTTTAGCATCCCATGCAATTCGGTAATGGATTTCTCCATATTATGCATGTTAAAATTCATGACAAACTGGTCATACTCGGCGAGGTAAAGAGCCCAAGATCAAATCCGTGGCCATGTCATGATTAACAGGAGCACCAAGCTTATCAAGATGATCTAGATAGCCCTTCATTTTAAGGACATGAGCACTTACCGAGGTGCCAGAAACCATCTTACATGCATTTAACGCCTTGTGAGTTTCAAATCTCTCTTGTCGTGCTTGCTCTTGGAACATTTCCTTGAGATGCACAATCATGTCATATGCCTCTGCTTCTTCAAACTGTTTTTGAAGTTCAGAGTTCATGGTTGCTAGCATGAGGCAAGTAACATCGTTGGAGTCATCTTTGTGCTTACTATAAGCATCTTTTTCAGCTTTTGAGGCGTTATTCGCTGGAGCGGGGGAATAGGATTTTCAAGAACATAGAGCCTTTTTTCTTGCTTAAGAACAATTCTTAAGTTTCGTGCCCAATCAAGAAAGTTAGTCCCACTAAGCTTGTATTTCTCAAGCACAGATCGCAATGAATTATTCCAACTGTTTGTTGCCATTATCTACATACAAAAATATGCAAAGTAATTAATTTTTGAGACTCTAACGAAAAACTCCCACTAAAAAGCATTTAAACTTTTTGAAACTTCAACATTTTGATGTTTCGTAGTGGGGAAAAATATTTTGTTTTAATCATAAGCAAGCTTTGGCTTTAATCTTATAATTAAATAAAATTCTAATTTTAAATGAGATAGACATCAAATGTCCCGGCTAAAAATATCTCATAAAATGCCCTAGGCCCAAAACCATTTTGATAGCCCAGTTAAGTCAAACCATATCAAACATATGGAAAACTATTTTCCATCTTATCTCACCAAGATAATCAAAAGCATCCTACTTTGGTAGGAATGACCATATGATGATCCAAGTAATAACAAGTGTTTGATTTTGGAAGGCATTTAACACTTAAATTTTTTTTCTTTAAAAATTTGATTGGATTGTAGTAAGCGAGAAAATAAACATATCAAATATGTATGCAAGACATAAATAAAAGTGACATAGCATGGCCCATAACCTATGTTGATCATCACGAGCAAAGTGAAGATCAAGGTGGTCAATCTAGGTATATGAACTCCTTAAGCATTCTCTAATGCCTTGAGCATACTCCTCCTTGGTTGTAAATGTCGGCTGCCGTCTTCTTTTACATTGGATAGTAAAATTAAAATAATTCCTGTTCTAGAAAAGCAGTACAATTTTACAACAATGAAAAACGACACGCGAGCCGTATTTAAAAAATTACAACTTAAAACAACCATAATGTAACCAGCCAATCACATTGGGATAAAGCGGGCCATGCTATGCACTATTCAAAGTAATCCACAACTACAATCAAAAACATTGACGAATAACACACAACGAACAGTTAGTTGGGGTTCCAAGGGGCAACGCCCCTGGCGGGGTCAAATTAATCAAATTAACGTTCGGACCCCTTAATAACCATCGCCGTGAAAATTCATATTACAGACAATATGCGTTCTTTTAATCATATTTATACAGATAACATATTATCATGTCCGATTAATAAAAGCAATTCGCAAATATAGAACGACGGATAACATGCTTACGATACCATATCATATTAAAACGAGACCAATTTACGGACAATCCGCAACTAATGCAGTGCGATCGAGCGACTAAGATGCACACATTAAACCTAATTCGAGTAGATCTGCATGCTAAGTATTCTAAAATCATAATCATGCGAACATGCTTGATACATACCCGTTTAGTTCATATATACATATTATACATGTATTCAACAATACGATTAATACGGATAAATCAACCTAATCGTTTAGCAAGTTGCTACGATACCACTTGTTGGGATTCGTGGACTCCTAAACGCGGAAAACATCTACGAATCCCTCCCGAGGACCCAAGTAAACGATTAAGAAGATCTAAGCTTTAAGAATTACCTCACGGTTGCTTGTAATCGAAATCCTTCGATTACGGTTTGCTGTTGTTGTACGTTCAACCAGAACAATCACCGAACGACTGCAGTATGCGAACGTCCTCTATCGGATACACACCGCGAACTCACTCGATACCGGGAGTGCTAGCGCCTAGGGTTTGAGAGGTTTTTTTCTACGGTAGAGAATGGCACGAATGTTCTCAACCGAAAAATTGGACTATTGAAAGACGGCTAGGGTTTTCTTAAAAAACCCTCGAACCTCTTAGAGTCCAACCCTAATAATATCTTATCATATTCTAATTTAAATTCAAATTAAATTAAAGCTGATATGATAAGATTACGCCATTATCTCGGTAATTTAACTAATTATTTTACCGAGTCGGATTCTTATAATCCGGATATCATCCAGATTCATCGAACCTGGTCACCGGAAAAATAATCTAACAAGTTCGCTTATTGTGTGACCCTATAGGTTCATTTAACATCGTGACGATGCCTAAATCATATTTAAATGGCCCACAAGTTATAAGCGGTTTCTAGCAAAACATTATAACTATCCAGGTTAAATGAAGATCGGTGATCTCTTTGAACCAAACCATAATTTTATATTTAGTCCTTTTGTCACACGATATCCAGATTAAGCATAAGGCACGGAGCATGTCATCCTTATTAAGCTTAATCAATTATTTCTTGATTTCATAGTAGACTGTTCAAACAAATGATATCAATATCATAGATTGATATATTTGAGCACGGCCATGCATTTTAACAGTCTAACTTATCAAGGGGCCCATGGATATCTCTCTCATAACTGAGAGGGACAAATTCCTTCACAATCAATCATATTCATCTCCTTGATTTATTCTATATCCAACAGTAGTCTAATTTATTATCTAGTTAAAGACAACTTTAGACAATGTCAAAATATAGAATTTATCAAGTAAGAAACTATGATGAATTTAGGTCGAAGGACTTTCAATATTATTATGGCTAGAAAGTACTTATGATATATTCCATGAAGTACTCTCACAGTGGGTCATGTCCAATACAATGTTCTCTAACATTTATTTATGTCTTGACTCGATATCACAAATATCCATGGCCAGTAAAACATAGCCATCAAGTCACAAACATACTAATCTTAATTTATTATTATTCCAATAATAATAATCGATCAGGGACAGTTTTAGAATAGTCATTGTATTCATTGTAGGGTTTTACTATCAAGTCACGTACTTGATGACCAACAAAACAAAACTCACTATTCATGGAAAGGAAAGCCTCATATTATTATATAAAACATAATGACAATTGTATAATTACAAATTCACTCTAGGTTTGGGATCTTGTAGCTTCACCTGAAGGGATAAAACCCATTGGGTGCAAGTGGGTATACAAGAGGAAGAGAGGAGCGGATGGGAAGGTGGAAACCTTCAAAGCTAGGCTTGTGGCGAAAGGGTATACTCAGAAAGAGGGTATCGACTATGAGGAAACCTTTTCCCTGGTAGCCATGCTTAAATCCATTCGCACCCTCCTTGCTATCGCCTATCACTATGACTACGAGATATGGTAAATGGATGTCTAGATGGCATTCTTGAATGGCCATCTTAGCGAAGACGTCTATATGTCCCAACCGGAAGGCTTCATTGCTGAAGGCCAGGAACACATGGTTTGCAAGCTTAAGAAGTCCATTTATGGACTTAAGCAGGCATCATGAGCATGGAACATTCGTTTTGATGAGACTGTAAAGTCTTATGGTTTTATTCAAAACGAAGATGAACCCTGCGTGTACAGGAAACTTGAAGGCATCAATGTGGTTTTTCTTGTCCTGTATGTGGATGACATTCTACTCATTGGAAATGATGTAGGGACATTGTCATCTCCAAAGGTTTGTCTGTCTAGTCAATTCAGTATGAAGGACTTGGGAGAAGCCAGCTACATTCTCGGGATTAGGCTTATTAGAAATAGGAAGTAGAGAATGTTAGGATTATCCCAAGCGACATACATTGACAAGATGCTGGCCAAGTACAACATGGACTCATGCAAGGGAGCTCTAATCCCTTGCAGACATGGGTTGTCATTTTCTTCGAAGGACTATCCCAAGTCTCAAGAAGAAAAGGACAGAATGAGTAGGATTCCCTACGCTTCGGCTGTGGGAAGTCTCATGTACGCTATGCTGTGTACTAGGCCAGATATCTGCTTTGCCGTGGGCTTAGTTAGCAGATATCGGTCAAACCTGTGGGAGGTTCATTGGCAAGTCGTAAAGCATATTCTCAAGTACCTCAAGGGAACGAGAGATTATATGTCTGGTTTACGTGGTCGATGATTTGGTTCCTACAGGATACACAGACTCAGACTTCCAGGCGGATAAGGATGAGAGAAAATCTACTAGTGGACATGTCTTCACCTTGTCTGGAGGAGCAATTTCATGGAGGAGTATCAAGCAATCTTGTATTGCTGACTCAACCATGGAAGCTGAGTATGTGGTAGCTTCGGAAGCGTCCAAGGAAGCAGTCTGGCTCCGGAAGTTTCTTTCAGAACTTGGAGTCGTACCACATATGGACAGGTCGGTTGTGATGTATTGCGACAACACTGGAGCAGTGTCGCAATCTAAGGAGCCTCGGAACCACAAGAAGGGGAAACACATCGAGAGGAAGTACCACCTGATCCGGGATTTCATCCAGAGACGGGAAGTCGTGGTGGAGCATATTACCTCAGAAAACAATCTAGCAGACCCATTCACCAAGCCTTTGGCTGAGAGAGTCTTCAAGAGACACTTAGACGCCATAGGGGTGGGCACCTATGGACTTACCTAGTCTTAGAGTGCAAGTGGGAGATTGTTGGATTGTATGCCCTCTTAGACTAGGTTTCGATGTAAAATCGAATTATTTAATAAAAGAATTTATTTTCGAAATTGTTTGTGAATTTACTTTTTGTTTGTGCACGATTTTCGTTTGGAACAGACCCATTGTGTTTAAATAAGAGATCCATGTGAATGGTGGTCTTTCACGAGTAAGGTATGGATCACGGGTTATTTAACACATAAACATTTGTTCTTAACCTATTGATGAGACTCGGGAACCTCATCATGTTTAGGTTATTATGTTATGAATTCCAAATGGGGAATGGCTTACCTTTAGCCGGTGGGTAGTCCACTCACTTCATGACATAAGCGTATTTCGAATACGTAGAACAGGACCCGATAGTAGTGGTTTCTCAAAGTACTATATGGTAGAAACCTAGACTACTACCGCTACAGCGTGGACTAGTACTCTACGACTTGAGTATGAGTTGGTGGTCTAGCGAAGCTGGAAGCATATACTTTGATTTGTTGTAGTTGAGGTTCTATCATAGGGCCAATATACTTGCATGTTGGGTATGTGTGACTAGTTAGTTAAGACAGGACTTATACAAGATAGTTTCGCACTATATCGCCCCTTGTGGTTGTCCGAATGGTCTAAATTATCCAGGGCTCTGGGAAACACGACTTGGATGTTTGCTTTAGGGTAGCTCCCTTGGAAAGCGGAAACACTCCAGGAAGTCGTGGATCATTGGACTAGAAGCCTAAGGATGGTAGATGTCATTTAGGGGGGTGTTAGTACACTTCTTCCTCTCTAAATGTACGGCGATGTGTAGAGGGGTATTTTAGTCATTTCACCTGTAGGTCGGAGACTTTGCGAATGCAGCATTGTCCTTGGGGTCAATATTTCCTTATGGTGATATTAGGAAATATTTAAAATGCAAAATACAACTATTTATATAGCAGGGGTATTTTGGTCATTTTAGCAGCCAAGACGATGTGTCTTTTTGGTCCTCGGGATAGCCCGTAAGTCCTAACTATTTTTGGGTTGAGGAATTGGTCTCAATTGAAGAGGATTTTATTTTATTTTGTTTTATTCAGGAAGTCTAATTTATTATTGGACTGGAATAAATAAATAAATAAATAAATAAAATAGGAGTTGAGAGAAATTAATTATCTAGTTTATTTGGTTAATTAATTATTCAGGGCCTAGGTCCAGTATGAATAATTAAGAAATTAACCTGGGCTTAAACTATGAGAAATAATTAATGTTTAATTATTTATTGGGTTATTTATGTAGGCCCAAGAAATAAATAATTAAAGATTAATTATTATGGTTCATTTGGGCTCATTAATTATTTATTGGGTTACTTATGTAAGCCCAGAAAATAAATAATTAATATTTATTATTTTGGGCCTTTTGGATCCAAGAAAAATAATAAATATTTATCTGGCCCAATAGCTTGGACCTTAGGGTTTTTTCCAGATACGGTTAAGAGGAGTTTAAGGTTAGGCCAAACTGTTTCTCAGGATAACATCCGGGTATATTTGAAAACCCGGGGATATGTTTATCAGAGATTGAGAGACCTAGTTTAGGCAAAAACCTAAACAACTCTTTGAAAAGGAAAAAACCCTAATTTTTCCTTTCCCAAGCCACACACTCACGTGGGTTTCTCTCCTCTCTCTCATGTTTTCTCCTTCTTTGTTTTCTCCTTGGACTTTGCTAACCAATAGCAGGTAAACCAAGGAGAATTGAGACCCTTCCTCTTCACCATAGTGTTCACCGACTAGAGGTTAGGCTGAGGAATATCCCGAGAGCTGGAGAGCTGAACGCTAATGCAAACAAGACGAAATCAAAGGCTAGCGGGTGTTCAACCGGAAGCTCCTTCAAGTGTGCAAAGCGAGGCGATTCCAGTCGTTCAATCTGTTCCTACGCAACCTAGGAGGGTTAAGGAACGCAAATGTATGATCTTCACGCTTCCGTATGGCCTTTATGGCTCGCGTTTAATTTTTTTTTTCTCTGTTTTTTTTCCCGTCCATGGCTCCCTATTTCTGCATATATATATATATATATATATATATATATATATATATATGTCTATAAAGGAGGGGTGTTATATCTTTCTCCACTTAAGAGAATTTTGTTCTTGAAATTGCCATTATCATACCTCAAATCAAATTCGAATACTCCTTTTTTTTACTCAATCCTTAGTTTTCCAAGTGACATCTTGAATTCCATTATACTCCCATAATACTTTATTAACCAAAGGAATCTTCTTGTTCTGCAAATCCTTAACACTATGTTTCAAAATTCATATAGATATCTCTTCATAACTCAAATTTGGGTTTAATTGACACTGCTCATCATTTCAACACATGATCCGGGTCAGGATTATACTTCTGAAGTTGCAAAACATGAAACACATTATGTATACCTGTTAGTCCATTAGGAAGTTCCAATTTATATGCCACGGGTCCAATCCTTTCAGTGATAAAAAAGGGTCCAATATACTGGGGGCTTAACTTTCCACCATTCGAATGTTTCAAAATTTATCTGTTCGGTGTCAATCTAAAAAATACAGAATCTCTGACTTGAAATTCCAATTTTTGCCTTCTATTATGGGCATAACTTTTTGTTGACTCTGTGTTGCCTTCAACCTTTCTCGCACTAGTTTCACTTTCATATCCATGTCTCGAATACTAATCCTTGCATTGTTGTTATTTGGTTTGTTTTCTTCCCATCCCTAATACAATAGTGATAGGGGCAAATTTCATTTATATTTTTCTAATTATTTAAAGGAGTTTTGTGATACACTTGTTGTAATAACTAGTCATATTCCTTCATATTTGATATTTTACCCTCAAAAAGGCGTTTTGGAATTTTATTACAAAAAATAATGAAAAAACGTCACAATTGTTGCCGTTGCAGTGCACGGCCGGCGCCGACCCCATTCTAGAAGGGAGTGAAAATCAAGAAAAAAATAGAGTGATGTCGGGAAAATAGAGCACAACCAGCACTGACTCTTGATGTGTACGAATTTGGATATAAAAAATCATAAAAAAATAAGTACATTCCCAGTCAAGTTTAAATTAAAACGTTAACCCCAAATTACACATATGAGCAAGCGTACTCATCATTAAGCATAGCATAGGGTTTAAAACGAGTATCGATCATCGAGGAACAAGTATGCAGTAATCACATTTCTTTCATTGTTTAACCGACTCAATAAAGTAAAAATAAAAAATAAAAAGGAAAATAAAATAAAATGAAAGAATATATACACGTCAATGATGGAGAATTATGTAACTTAAACCATTATTGTGACAAACATGAACTTAAAGTACCAAATCATTATCATAACTAATCATTCTCTTGACATCATGAAGGATTAAGATAGATTCACTTCTTTTCCAATCCATGAAATCACTACCTTCTAGACAAATTAGCATTACATATCCTGTCTCAACTAATTCACCCAAAAGATGCATTAAACACAATCCTTGATTAAATTCCCATATCCTGGAAAATTTTGTTAGTGTTATACCCTAGAGGCAATCACTTGTATATTGTATATGACATACTTTATTTTAATAAAAGGCATCATTTATCTTATAGTTTCTTTTGTTTACTTTTATGTAATATAAATGTTAGATAAAGTTCCTAGTACAACACTGTGTTAAAGAAATCATAATAGAGATCATGATATGAGATTCCTATTACACTGTATAGTGTTAGTATTTAAGTAGTCTCTAGTCGTAGTATTAATGAGACATGACATCATTAATGCGTTAAGACTAACATGTGTTAGACTTCCTGATTTGATCAAGCGGTGGTTTTCATATCTGTGAGTATTGAGATACTCAAAGTTAACATATGGATGCTTGCTAATAGAACAAGTACATCGGATGACCTAACTATGAGATAATCACATGGATAACTATTTGGTGCCAGTGATATAATCTCAATATAGCAAATGTGCAAGTATCCTTAGACTTGAGATCTCCAAGGTACTTTGTTTGCTAAGCATTGTGCTTTGATTCTAATCTCTGGAGCCAGATCGAGGGCCGCCTGTGGGATGGATATTGGGTACATTGTGAGGTAAACGAAAGTAGTTGAGAGGGTCAACAAAGGATTCACCACTCCTAATAATAGGGACGAATATCTCACGGCCACTTGTAGGCATTACTACTCGAGAAGTCCTTGGCCAAGGTGTCTGTGTATTGGAAACAGGTCTAATTGATACACATCTAGAGTAGTGGGTTCCTGGTACAAGTATTATTATATTTGGGCTAGAATTAATATATTCTGGAGGGAGTTGGCACTAATTCCGTACTCCAAACCGGATGAGATATTGTATGGTGAAAAGAGTTAATTGCACTGTAGTTTGTTATTGAAGGGTTCATGTCAAGCCGCTTGACTTCCTAAACTCTTGGGTAGTCATGATGTGTTGATTGATACCTCTCATGATCTGGGAATATGAGTTTATTAATTGATGAATTAATAAACCAATCTTGATTAGAATCAATATGATTAATTTTAATTAATTATGAATTATTAATCTCAAAGACATTTGAATTAATTCATGTTCGCTACCAATTGACTGGGAAACCTAATAGGTCACACATAATAGAGGATTATATTCTCAAGATTTTATTTGATAACATAGTGGGGTTAATTGCGAGAAAGACAAGTTGTTGTGGCCAAATTATAATTAGTTATAATTTATGGTCCAAATTGTAATTGTGAGGCTTAATGTATCTAATTACAATTAGAGAATTTTAACTGTTTTAGAATTCTTAGTTTTTAGTAGGGTTTTTTTGTGTTATATGTATGATATACACGAAACCCTCACTGAAGGGGATTGATGCCAAAAACAACTCAAAACGTTCTCTTCTCCCTCTCACGTTTTTCTTTAGCAAAGAGGAAATGAAAAACCTTAACCCTAGCCGCCACTTTGGTTTATGCTAGCACATAAACATCTTGGTGCTTGAGTGTGATCCTCCGTGTGGATTTCTATTAGAGATAATCACACACTGTGATTATAGTGGTTGTATATTCAATTCTCATGGTATTTGATCAAGAGGATTGCTGGATCGTGCCTCAGACTTGAAGAAGAATTTTTTTTTTTCAGACGCTTAAAGAAAGGTAAAGCTATTACCTTTGTTCTTTTTATGTCTTGTTTTCCACACGTATGCGGATCCTGGGTTGGTATCTCATTCTTATTTTTTTCGCTATGACATATATGATATGCGTGAGATACCCAACAAATGTAAAACATGAAATTAACCAATAAATTCATATATTGACAGACATCAATTAATCTTTAATTACCCAGTTCTTAGCAATTAACCCATTTTTCAAGAAAGTTAATAGACAACAAATATGAAATTAATGAATTGAGACCACCACAACCCCTTTTCCAAGAAAGTTAATAGAAAGAAACAACAAATTAATCTCGTAATCAGCATAAGTAATTAAATACCAAGAATAATAATCAATTAATCAAGAGATCAAAGTAACTTTAAAAATAATGAATACTGAAAACAATGTCAAATTATAATAAAACAAATAATACATCATTGTTCAAGAAAAGAAAACAAAGTTAAAAGAAAGCACTCATAGATAAGCCTCCTTCTCATTCCTTCGTAAACTCTCTTGTACAATCCTCCTTGATTTGATGAATTTCTCCTTGAACTTGAGTGATTTTATGTTTTGCTCCTTCTATTCCTCCCTTTGACTTATGTTTTTCCTCTATTTATAGGTTTTAGGAGTGCCTAAATTTGTCTCTCGAGGGTTCCTGGCCGAATAGAAGTAGGAAAATACCAAAACTCTGAAAATTGCCAAAAATGCGCATGAAAATCGAGGCACCGCCTTTGTACCAGTGCACAACCGGCGCCACCTGTCCGACCTAGGGCTGGCACCAGTTGCATTCTGTCTCTTTGTTTGTTCACTAATTTTCTCGATTTTTGTGCCACTTCTTCCATGTCGCAGCCGGCACCGCCTTTGGGCTCCCAATCGGCGCCAGCTATATTTTGTTCAGCTCCTGTTTCACTGATTTTTTATTGTCTCAAAATGTGTGCCAGTAGCACGTGGCCGGCGTTGCCTCTCCTATCATGGCTGGCACCGCCTCTAGTTTGTTTAGCGTCGATTTTATCTTATTTTACCCCTAAAATCTAAAATAATGCACAAAAAAACTTTCCAAGGGTAATTCCTCAAATATGAAGGAATATGACCAGTTATTACACAAAATGTATCACAAAATGGCCTTAAATAACTAGAAAATATATGACTAATTTAGGCCCTATCACATTCCTCCACACTTACTCTTTGCTTATCCTCAAGTAAAGTATCAAAGACAAGTAGAAAAACATAAGTTTTCACATAATCACTCAATCAATTTCAAAATAATATTTCCAATGCTTTCTTTATTCAAGACAACAAAACATATGCTACTATACCTTTAATAACAAATGCAAGACTTGTGTAAGTGAAGAATGACTAGTAGAATCATCCCAACACTTAACATCATTCTCAAACCATTAGAAAGAATTTAGTTCAAAGAAAATATGCATTCCATAAGCTTACTTTTCATACACTCTCTCTACTAATCCGAGACATATCATGATTCCACTTAGGTCAAGTAGGACTTTTAAGCTTATAATGTAAGGCTAAAGGGTTTGTAATGTAGCTGTTAAATGAAGGATATAGGAAAATCAAACATCAAAGAAGATGAGAGTTTGCATGAAAAGGATAAACAAAATATACCAATAGATTCTAGACTTTTCTTGTTCTCCTATTACAAAACCAATAAAAAATCCATAACCTTATATAGCAATCATATTACAGTTCAAGCAAATCTTGCATTCTTTTCATCAATAGTTCTTTATCGCATCAATCATATTGCTCAAGATCATCAAAATTTCAGCAATTCTTATTCCAACTCAACCAACATTCTTCTTGTGCTCTTCTTTTCTTTTTCTTTCAGCTTTTCTTTTCTTTTTCTCTTCTTTTCAAATGCTGCTTTTGTTTGTTTCTCAGTTTTTCTTCTTTCAACATTTTCCAGCAGCTTTTTATTTTTCTCAATCTTTCTTTTTCTTTCTCCTTTCTCATTCCACAAGTCCAACTCAACACATGATGCATGATTGAAAGTAACAAGTCATGACATTTACACAAGCATTCTCCCTTATAATTCTTGTATTTGTATTTTTATCCATCAAGAGCAATCAAAGATTTGGAAGAAAAATCAAACTCTCAAAAAGAAGTAATGGACAAAGTATGATAACGGATTTAAAGAAAGAAATTAACAATGTAGGCTCAAAATAGGCACTAGGGATAATATAAAATAAGTAGGCTTGAAAAGGTCAAACTATCCACAGAAGGCCTATTACCGTCATCCCTATGTTAAATCATGAATGTCTTTCTTATTTAGCCTCGAAAGGTATTCAAGTAAGTTCTAGAATGCTCAATGAATTTTAGCAGAAAAACAGGTTTAAGAATAATGTAAAGCATTTGATCAAGAACTACTTAGTCTAAGTGCGTGCAAAAAGTCATGCATAAGCCACAAATGATATAGAACATATGCTCTATGATCAAGCATAAAGACATGCATTTAAAATACATCTTGAAAAATTTGCTCAAAAAATTAGAAAAAAAATTGAAAAATATTTCAAGAAGAATGAAATATAAAAGAATTCCTATTCTAACCACTCCCCCATACTTAAACTGGACATTGTCCTCAATGGCCAAACAAATAGAGCAAGGAAATATTGCCATGGGACCAAAAATAAAGGGGAAAAGAGAAGAAAGAAAATACTTCTATTGCATTGTTTATTCTCCTACAAAAGAGTTGAATTCCAGTAGAAAGGAGCATTGTTGAAGTATCTAGAAAGAAAAATACACAAAAGAAACACACCAAAGCATAAAAACTAAAAAAGAAAAATAAGCAAAAAGTAAAGAAAATAGTACGAAAAAGAAAAGTATATAGTACGAAAGAAAAAAGTCAAGATAACCCAAGAAGTTTTATTCTGCAGTGTCAAAGAGCATATCCACCTGATTTGTGTTGCAAAGAATTTCACCAACATAGAGTTTCACTCGATTGCCATAGACTTTAAAAGTGCACCCAGTGGGGTGAGTAATTTCAAGGGTTCCAAAGGGGAATATTTTACTTACCGTGTATGGTCTCGACCACCTTAATTTCAACTTACCAAGAAAAAGTCGTAAGCGAGAATTGAATAACAACACTTGATCACTTTTCTCAAATTTGTGTCGTCGGGTGGTATGCTTATCATGACATTTTTTGACCTTCTTTTTATATTGCATTGAATTCTCATAAGCATCCTCGCGCAACTCCTCCAAGGTTATGAGTTGGAGCAACCTTGACTTTCCAATTGACTCAAGATCAAGGTTAATAAGTTTTATAGCCCAATAAGCTTTATGCTCAATCTCAACAAGTAAATTGCATGCTTTTCCATAAACTAACCGAAAAGAAGTTGTGCCAATTAGGGTCTTAAAAGCTATCCTGTATGCCCAAAGAGTGTCATCTAATTTTAGACTTCAATCCTTCTTAGTGGGGTTAACAATTTTTTCCAAGATTCTTTTGATTTCCCTATTAACCACTTCAACCTGTCCACTTGTTTGGGGATGATAGAGGGTGGCAATCCTATGGTTCACTCCTAGATGTTTGAGAACTTTTCCATTTAAGTATTACAAAAATGAGTCCCCTTATTACTAATGAGCACCTTAGACACACCAAAATAGGTGAAAAGTTTTTTTCACAAATTTTACACAACCATTGCATCATTAGTTGGTAAAGTTTGTACTTCTTCCCACTTAGAAACGTAATCCACTATTATCAAAATGTATTTATTACCCAAAGAACTAGGAAAAGGTCCCATGAAGTCTATCCCCCAACAATCAAATACTTCACAAGCTTGAAAATTTTGTAATGGCATCTCATTGGATTTAGAAATGTTACCTATGCGTTGATACCTATCACAACTTTGAACAAACCTATGGGCATCTTTGAACAATGTGGGACAATATAATCCAGACTTAAGCACCTTTCATGCAGTGTTGTTGGCTTGGTAGTGGCCTCCAGCAAGTTTTTCATGACAATGTCTAAGAATATCCTCTCATTCCTTAGAGTCCACACATCTTCGAATGATTTGGTCTGCACAACACTTAAACAAATAAGGGTCTTTCCAAAAGTAATGCCTTACTTCAGAGAGAAATTTCTTCTTTTGTTGCATTGTGAGATCTTTTGGGATAATTCCTGCAACCAAGTAATTAGCAAAGTTTGCGAACTAAGGGGTGTTTGGAATCTCACCTTCTATGAGCAAGAGTTGTTTATCCAAAAAGGTGTCATTGATGTCCTCCTCTACCAATGATTCCAAATTGGGATTATCCAGTCTTGACAAGTGATCCGCAGCCAAGTTTTTCGCACCCTTTTTGTCCCTAATTTCCAAATCAAATTTCTGCAATAATAATACCCATCTTATCAATCTTAGTTTGGAATTATGTTTGGTTATTTGGTACTTTAGGGCAGAATGGTCTATATAAACAATGACTTTGGACAAAATAAGATAAGAACGAAATTTATCGAAAGCAAATGCTGTGAAACCCCACCTAAAGCCAACTCTAGAGTAAGAGGGTCAGGATGCATATCATATTATTTTTCATATATATATATATTTGAATAATTTTATGTGCTTTAGAATTATGATTTATAGGTTAAAAGGCTTAGTTATACTTATTGAGTAGGAAGGGTAAAATGGTAATTTTGCTTGTGGTCAAAATAGGAAGATAGCTTGAGGATTAAATAAGAAGAATATTTAGGTGAGAAAATAAGAACAAGATTTAGTGTAGTTAAGTGGTTAGAGCTTTGTGAATTAATCTCTAAGTTCATGAGTTCAAATCCCATCATCAACTAAGATATCATGAAGAGAATGTCTTAAAGATAGGAATGTTGTCCTAAGGAAGACATGAAGAGAATGTCTTAATCCTATCATCATGTCCTAAAAAGAATTCTAGAGGAATTCTTGTCCATTTATTACCTCTACCTTGTCCTAACATCTTTACAAATTAAATTTGTTCAAAATTCATCTTTTAATTCCAGAAAATTCTGTGAGGATTTCTTGGCTTTGAATTTAAAAAATTGATCTTGGAAGATGGAGGGTTGACCAAAAATAGGAGAGGAGTTAGGAAGGGTTCCCAAGGGAAATCAATCACCATGGTTGAACCTTCAAACTCATCCTCATAGCGTTCATGTTCTTGATGAAGGAAACATGGAAATTTTCCAGATTTTTGAGCAGTTAAGCTTCCAAAAAACTCAGCCAAGCTCCTTGCTCATTTGCTGCCAGAAAAATGACCAATTCATATAGCTTGAAGACTAAAATTTCAGTGCAAATTCGGACTGCACAAAACTGCTCAAAACCAGAAAAAATTCTAGGCTGTTTCGCTACACATCAACTAGAAAATGGAGTTATGTTTCCTGTCTTTAATCCAGCAAAACTCCTCTACTTTTTCTCCAGAAAAAAGGCTGAAAACTAGCCTTAAAAGACCCTTAAACACCCTCAAAGTTCTTTGCAAATTGAGCTGAAGAATTGCGAAATACTGCACAGAAATTCAGCAAGCCATTCGAAGCATTGAGCACCATGAAACCAGAAAATTCGCAGCTTGTCTCCTTAGGCCTAGATTGAAGAAACCACCCTCAAACCTCTGTAAAATGAACCTTGTTTAGCCATGAACTGAACACCATTAACCTCTCCACTTACCTTGAACACTTGGACTCCATAACCACACCTCAAATATCTCTAAAGATCACTCCATTCAAACTACATTTGAACTTAAAAAATTTTCAGAATTTTTCTCCATGAAAACACCCTTGTATTAAGCTACACAACTAGAAATTCCTCTGCCATTAAGCTTTGAATTTCAGCCAGCCTTAAGGCCTTATCAGTCTTCATTCATTTCAGCAAAACAAACCATTCCAGCCGGCTCCATTGAAGCTCAAAGAAACCTCCATCAGTCAAACACCATTAACATATCCTATACCTCAAACCACTCCTCAATTCCCTCCATTTAAATTTCAAACAAATCAGATTATTCTCTTCCTCTCTAGTTGAAAGCCAAAACTCCTAAACACCCTAAACCATTTGGCCAGCACTCTCCCAGATTTCATGCAGCACTTTTCTCAAACTCTTTCAATTTTCACCAAGAACACACACTACATTTTTTTCAAGCCAAAACCCACCCTAATCACCTCCAATCCATCTCAAATACTCCAGATTACTCCTACATACTCCCTAGAGTTCATTTCTGGTATTTATAACATAAAATCTCGAAAATGACAAATTGCATTCGGATAAAAAACTAATTTTTTCGTGAAGGTCTCAAGAACATCGTCAAGGTAATCAAGAATAACTCCTTTGTTCATCTTCTTCCATTTAACCTTTAATGCAACCTACTAATGTGCTCTCTCTCTCTCTCTCTCTCTCTCTCTCGTCTGAAATGGTTGATCAACAACCATGGCTATTTTTTTGTGCTCTTGGACAATTCAACACTCTCAATCGCATGAACCTTCTTAAGTCTTCATCGAAGTAATCATCAATCAAGTATTTCTCCTTAATCCCCCTTTTTAATTTTGCATTCAAGTCTCTTAGATGTTGATAGGAAGTGATGCGTATTTATTTGGGTATAAAAGTCATATAAAAATAAGCACTTTCCTAATTAAGTTTACATTAAAACGTTAACCCTAAATTACACATATGAGCAAGCGTACTCATCATTAACATAGCATAGGGTTCAAACGAGTGTCAATCCTCAAGGAATAAGTATACATTAATCACCTTTCTTTCATTGTTTAACCGACTTGATAAAGTGAAAAAGAAAAAAAATAAAACAAAAGAAAATAAAAACTAAAATATATACATGTCAAGGATAGAGAAGTATGCAACTCAAACCATTGTTTAGACAAATATGATCTTAAAGAACCCAACCATTATCATAACTCATTATTCTTTTGGCATCATGAAGGATTAAAGTAGATTCACTTCGATGGTCAATCCATGAAATCACTACTTTCTAGATAAATTAGAATCACTTGGTCTCGTCTAAACTAATTCATCCAAAAGATGCATTAAACACAGTCCTCAATTAAATTCCCTTGGTCTCGAAAAATTTAAAACATGAAATTAATCAATGACCCCTTGGTCTCAGAAGACATCAATTAACCTTCAATTACCAGTTCTAAGCAATCAACCCCCTTGGTCCAGTAAGTTAATAGCCACAGAATATGAAATTAATAAATTAAAACTACCATTGGAGAGAACCAACCAACTAATATCGTAATAAGCACAAGTAATTGAATACTAAGTATAACAATCAATTAATCAAAAGATCAAACAACTCTAAAAATCATGAATATTTGAAACAATGTCAAATTACAATAAAACAATTAACATATCATTATTCAAGAAAAAGAAAATAAAGTAAAAGAAAACACTTATAAACAAGCCTCATTCTTCTTTCTTTGAAGACCTTATTGCACAACCTTCCTTGAATTGAAGAATTCCTCATTTGATTTGAGTGATTTTCTATGATGATCAATGAATTCTCCCCTTTTCCCTTGTGTTTTCCATCTATTTATAGGCTTGGGAAGTGCCAAAACTCATTGGTGTAATGTTCTTGGCCGGGTAGAAGTTAGAAGATACTAAAACTCCATAGATTACCAATAACCACGTAGAAAAATCAAGCACCGCCCTAACTTCAGGGCACAGCCAGCGCCGCCTTGGCTCTCAGAGCCGGCGCCTGTTGTGTTCCAGTTCTCCAATTGTTTATCGATTTTCCTTAAATTCCGCACAATATATTCTAGAATGCAGTCAGCGCCGGCTTGGCTACTGGAGCTGGCGCCGGTTCCACTCTTTTCCGTCCTGTTTCACTAATTTTTTGTCACCTCAAAGTTCGTGCAACCAGTGCATGGCCGGCGCCAGTTCTTTTGTCCTAGCCGGCACCGCCTCTAATCTATTTCGCGAAGTTTTTGCTTCGTTTTTCCCAAAAATCTGTAATTATGAACAAAGTACCATTCCAAGGATAAAATCTCAAATATGAAAGAATATGACTAGTTATTGAACAAAATGTATCACAAAAGAACCTTAAATAACTAGGGAAAATATGACTAATTTAGCCCATATCATATTCTCCCACACTTAGCTCTTTGCTTGTCCTCAGGCAAAGTATCAAGAACAAGTAGGAAAACACAAAGTTTCATCAAATCACTCAATCAATTTCAAAACAATATCCTCAATTCTTTCTTCATTCAAGAACATAAAACACATGATACTACATCCTTCACAACAAATGCAAGACTTGTGTAAGTGATAAATGACTTAGTAGAACCATCTTAATACTTCACAATATTCTCAAACCATTGGAAAGAATTAAGTTCAAAAAGAATATGCATTCCATAGGCTTACTTTTCATAACTCTATCCACTAATCTGAGATATATCACGATTCTACTTAGATCAAGTAGGACTTTTAAGCTTGTAATGTAAAGCTAAAGGCTTGTAATGTAGCTTATCAAACGAAGGATATAGGAGAATCAAATATCAAAGAAGATGAGAATTTGCAAGAAAAGGATAAACAAAATGAATCAAGAATTTCCAAACTCTTCTTGCTCTCCTATTCCAAGAATCAATCAAACCATAACCTTATTCAAAACTTATAACTCAACTCAAGCAAATCCGACATTTTTTCTCTTTCTTTTTTCTCATCAACTTTTCTCTATTTCTTTCACAAGATCACTAAAATTTCCAGCAATGGTGTCAAGTACTTTATATGAACTTAAATTTTTATAGCTCAATCACCATTCCTTTTATGATATTTTCTTTTCTTCTTTTTCTTTCAAAAATTTTTCTTTTCTTTCTTTTCTTTCTTCTTTTCACTTTTACTGCTGCTTTTCTTTTCTTTCTCAATTTCTTTCCTCACTTCTTCTCTTTCAATTCTTTCTATTAGCTTTTTGTTTTTTTTTCTTTTTCTTCAATTCTTCAATTCTCTTTCTTTTCTTCTCTTTCATTGCTTTCTTTTCTCTTTCTAGCTCAATTCACTATTGATCCATGACTGAAAGTAACAAGTCATGATCTTTCTCCAAGTACTCTTCCTCAACATTATCTTACATATACTTTCATCCATCAAGAGCATAAAGATTTGGAAAATTTATTCAAACTCTCAGAAATAAGCAATGGACAAAATATTGTGATGGGTTTTAAAGAAAGAAATCAACAATTTAGGCACAAATTAGGCACTAGGGATAATATAACAATAGGTAAGCTTGAAAAGCTCAAACTATCCAAAGAAGGCCTATTACTGTCATCCCTAAGTTAAATCATGACTGTCTTTCCTATTTCGCCTCGAGAAATATTCAAGTAAGTTCTAGAATGCTTCATGAATTTTAGTAGAAAAACAAGTTTAAGAACAATACCAAGCATTAGATCAAGAACTACTTTGTTCAAATGCGTGCAAAAAGTCATGCATAAGCCATAAATGATCTAGAACATATGCTCTATAATCCATCATAAAGACATGCATTAAAAATATAGCTTGAAATCTCAAAGAAAATCAGAAAATTTTTTTTGAAAATTTTGCTCACAAGAAGGATAAGGTATACAAGAATGATGCATTGAAGAATTCTCAATCTAACCACTCCCCCACACTTAAACTTGACATTATCCTCAATGGCCAAATAAATAGAACAAGGAAGAAACAATGCCATGGGACCAAAAATAAATGGGAAAAGAGAAGAAAGAAATTACTTCCATGATGGAGTAGCTCTAATTTTCCAAACTTTGTACTCAGAATAAAATTGATAAAAACTTGGATAAAGTATATCAACAAACCGCTCCCCCACACTTAAATTGGACAATGTCTTCATTGGCAAAAATTAAACACAAGAAAGCATCTCCAAAGGGATTAAAAATAATAAGGGGTTAGAAAGTTCAAGTAATACTGCCCAAGTGCAATAATGCTCCAATAGATAGCCAAGCTTGAGGTATAGAGAATGGCTTGTCCAAGAGGACTTTATGCCTATAAAACAAAACACAAAGAAAAGCACAAAGAAAATAATAATAAAATAAAAACAAACCTAAATAAAAGAAAACAAGCTAAAGAAAATGACTAAAATAAAAATAAAACAAAAACTTTTCACACTCATCATGCTTTCTCATCAAACCTTTTGAAAAGAAACTAAAGCTCAAAATAGAAGATAGGCATGATGCATGTAGAATGAAGAAGGGAGGATTTTGAAAAATGGAAGGTTCATGAAAACGATTTGTCTCAGCAAAACATATAAACCTCATTCTCTAACATTCTTTTAGACACATAAATATCTTTTCCAACATATAAGTGCACATAGTATCTAACGAATGCATCAACTTTGAAATCACCAATTAACCTTTCAAAAGAATTTTTACAATTAAAATTCCCTTTTAAACTTAGTATTTGAGTTCTTAAAGATGGGATTGGGAAATCCTTATGTTTCAGTGCTTCTACAAATACCAAGTTACCTCCCTGAGATTAGGGTGAAGGGTAGAATTCGTCAACATCCTCAAAGGGTTTCATAGAATGAATAATAAATCCAACTTCTTGATGTATGTTGAACTCCATACATCATCATTGGGACCTTTGTTCTCCAAGAAGTAAGAAGAGCCTAAGAAATCATATGACAAAGAAATATTAGAATTATGAGCACATAGAGTAGAATCAAATACCTCTCTTGCCTCATCATGCAATTGTCCCTCATAGCCTCTCTTTTTTTATTTTTTCATGGTCAATTATACGGGCTAGCATGAACTCATGAGTCTCCTCAACAATCTTAACTAATTGTTTTCTTTGATCGCCCGATCGTTGCGAAGCTTCTTCATGCCACTGAACAAATGAATTTATATTAGCAACAAAAGAATTCACTCATGCTTCTAATGACGTCTCACTAAAAGCATCAATGTTAGCTTGCAAATTTGCCAATCTATCGTCAATACACTAATGTTTTTTTTTAAAAAAACGAAATAAAAATGATGAACATGTAGCAATGATGAATAATGCAATTTAATTCATGAAGAAAAAAATAAAAATGAAACAAAACGAAATCTACTATATCGCCTTCAGGTCATTGGAACATGTACCAAGGCTAACACCTAGCAAAGACAAGGCAAAAGTTAGATAACATAATTCATGATTACAACAAAATACAAAGTTAGTCAAAGTTAGTAAATTAGATTACAAGAGTATACAAAGATACACAAGATATAAAAGATAGAACCTTTTTGCGAAAAGAACAATTGTACATATTTACATATTTATCTATGTACATATTTACATGATTAAATCAATAAAATCCAAGCTTTCATGCTATTGTTCCCCGGCAACAGTACCAAAAATTTGATGTGTATGGATTTAGGTATAAAAATCATATAAAAATAAGCACATTCCCAATTAATTTTACATTAAAACGTTAACACCAAATTACACATATGAGCAAGTGTACTCATCATTAACATAGCATACGGTTCAAATGAGTGTCGATCCTCAAGGAATAAGTATACATTAATCACCTTTCTTTCATTGTTTAACCAACTCAATAAAGTGAAAAAGAAATAAAACAAAACAAGAGAAAATAAAAACAAAAATATATACATGTCAAGGATAGTATGCAACTCAAACCATTGTTTAGACAAATATGACCTTAAAGAACCCAACCATTATCATAACTAATTATTCTCTTGACATCATGAAGGATTAAAATAGATTCACTGCAATGGTCAATCCATGAAATCACTACCTTCTAGATAAATTAGAATCACTTGGTCTCGTCTCAACTAATTCATCCAAAAGATGCATTAAACACAATCCTCAATTAAATTCCCTTGGTCTCGAAAAATTTAAAACATGAAATTAATCAATGACCCCTTGTTCTCGGAAGACATCAATTAACCTTCAATTACCAGTTCTAAGCAATCAACCCCCTTGGTCCAGTAAGTTAATAGCCACAGAATATGAAATTAATAAATTGAAACTACCATCAACCCCCTTGGTCCAGTAAGTTAATTGAGAGAACCAACCAACTAATCTCGTAATAAGTACAAGTAATTGAATACCAAGAATAACAATCAATTAATCAAAAGATCAAACAACTCTAAAAATCATGAATATCTGAAACAATGTCAAATTACAATAAAACAATTAACATATCATTGTTCAAGAAAAAGAAAACAAAGTAAAAGAAAGCACTCATAGACAAGCCTCCTTGTTCTTCCTTTGAAGACCTTATTGCACAACCCTCCTTGAATTGAAGAATTCCTCCTTTGATTTGAGTGATTTTCTATGATGATCAATGAATTCTTCCATTTTTCCTTGTGTTTTCTATCTATTTATACGCTTGGGAAGTGCCTAAACTCGTTGGTGTAATGTTCTTGGCCGAGTAAAAGTTGAAAGATACTAAAACTTCACAAATTATCAAAAATTGCGAAGAAAAATCAAGCACCACCCTAACCTCAGGGCACAGCCGGCGTCGCCTTGGCTCTCGGAGCTGGTGCCGGTTGTGTTCTGGTTCACCAATTGTTCGCCAATTTTTTCTTGAATTTTACACAATGTATTCTAGAATGCAGCCAGCACTGGTTCCACTCTGTTCCACCCTGTTTCACTAATTTTTCATCGCCTCGAAGTTCATGCAACCAGTGCATGGCCGGCGTTGGTTCCTCTGTCCCAGCCGACGCCGCCTCTAATCTGTTTCGCGATGTTTTTTCTTCATTTTACCCCAAAAATCTATAATAACGAACAAAATATCTTTCCAATGGTAAAATCTCAAATATGAAGGAATATAACTAGTTATTGAACAAAATGTATCACAAAAGAACCTTAAATAATTAGGAAAAATATGACTAATTTAGCCCCTGTCAGGAAGAATAGAATATGAATAGGGGATTGAGTATATGCATGTGAATGAAGCGGTTAGGATTAGGACATGAGAATGGTTGTTCATGATTAAGCTATATGGATTTTCTTGAGAATCAAAGTATGTTCATCATGTCTTAAGAAATTTATGGATGTTTAAAGCATGTTAGATGTTATGACACATTTGGTGAATAGGATTTTTATGTTCTTATTTCCATTGAAGCCATGATTGAAGATTATGCCTAGTAGTGATTTGGCCATGTGATAGTATGTGTTGATTTAAGCCTGTGTTCATGAATGGATTAATTTATTGTTTGATGTTGGGGAATGTGTTCATGAATCTTATTTAGCAATAGGAAAATCATGATTATTTTCTTGTTAATCCTAGGTTATTTTTAGTAACAAATTTTATTACCTTAATTAAAATTATTATTATATTTTTTCTCTAAATATTTCGAAATTCCTAGGAAGTTTTGGAATTGGAATATTAAATGAAATATTGATATTTTATTAGTCAAATAAATAATATCTTTTATTAATATGTGTGTGTGTGTGTGTGTGTGTGTAATAATAAATAAGATCTTTTATATAAATAATAATAATAAATAAAATATTAATGCCCTTGTAGACCATAGTTAAAACTTTTACCTATAATCATAAATATTATTTATATTAAAATTTATTTGTTATCTATTAATGAAAAATTTAATATAATTCATTTATTATTAATTTTATTTATAACTAATTATTTATTATTTATTAAATATTAATTAATTAATTTATCTATAATAATACTATTTAAAAATTAATTAATATTATTTAGGACTTAGTATTATTCAATATTCAAACACTAGTTTATTTATTAATAATAATACTCAGAATTTATTATTTGAACCTATAACTTATTAGTAATTATTTTTCAACCCCTAGTTATTTTAACTTATCAAGTTAGACTTATTTTATAAAATTCTTTATTATCTAGCCTTAAAGCTTAGGACAATAAGGTCATGATTGTAATTAGTTGAACTAGGGATTATTTGTGTAAGGCAAGTATAGCTCGAGTATAATCTTATGCCTTGTGTTTACCCCAGGCAGGGTTAGGTCAGTCTTGGAGGAATTTTGAGTTTAAGCAAGCAAAGGATCAGGTAAGCTTCTGCATGGAGTCATTTGAAGACTAAAATTACTGTGGCAAGCCAAATGCGATGTGTATGGACCTTCATTTTGTAAAGGCAATTAAGGACTGCTTTTCCTTTTTATTTCAGTCAAGCAAATCATTTGAAAAATTAAACAGGTGGTTTTACACAAAATTCTAAACTCTTTCCAAAACCCAACTTTGACAAGAATTTTAAAAACCCTTAATTTCTATTTCCAAGTAAATCAATGTATGATCAATTTTCTCCCAAGTGGGATAAGCAACATTGAGTACTCAATAAGGGTAGACTACTAGGACTAGTCTTTGAAGGGCTAGGGTAAGTCTCTCAGTAGGTGGCCATCTTTGAGGGGTGAGTCCTTCCCGAAGAGGATGCCAGTCCGATAGGTCATGCCGGTTCAAACTAGTAAGTTTCAATCATGTGGATTGTGTGTTTCTGGAGTAGACAATCAGTAAGTTTGGGTGTAGAGATGGAGGAGTATCTCACCCGGTAGACCGTACACCTATCTTTTGTCAGCATGCTCAACGTGTGGCATTCTGACCGTTATATGGTCATAGGGCCCAACGTGTGATAACTCATGGCTCCCTTTTCGAGTGGTTGTATTTATTGTGCACATGTATGGTTTGAAAAGAAAAACACCACTCTTTATTTTAATATTTATTTAATGCTTGCCAGCATTTTCTTTTATTAAATGTTGACAACTTGCATACATGAACTGTTTTTCTTGAAACATTCAAAGCACAGATAGGCTTATTGAGATTTTTATCTCACCACATTTTATGCCATATTTTCAGGACGGTCCTGCTGTGGAGGTCATTAGCTAGATTGTTGCCTATGATTCTAAAGACTCTTTACTATTTCCCTTATGTGATGTTTTGAGAGATTGTTGCAAACAATTTATTTTGGATTTGCTTTTGTATTTTTGGGTTGTAATAAGTTTAATTTTAAAGTATTCATTTTATATTATTTTGTGTGACCTAGTTATAAAGATCTCTTTTCCTATGGACGGGGTAATATCTCTGGCCTAGTTGGGCTTAAGTAGTGAGGTGTTACAAACATTATGGCAAGCAATTCTTTCTCCGTTGTTGTATAATTTTCTTGTGTATCCGTTAAAGTTTGGCTTGCATAGTATATGGGTTGGAAGTGCTTATTCCTCATTTACCCAAATACTGCACCAACTACAAAATCAATTGCATCACACATTAGTTCAAATGGAAGAGACCAATTAGGTGCAATCAAAATGGGTGAATTAATCAATTTCTCCTTAAGCATGGTGAAAGCATTGAGGCATCCTAGTGGCTTTCCAACATTTGGTCAATAAAAGGGAGGGAGAAGTGGTCTTTCCTAGTGGCTTTGTTTAGCATCCTATAATCAATGCAAAACCTCCAACTCGTGACCAATCTTATAGGGACTAGCTCATTTTTATCATTGGGGCTTACCATCATTCCTCCATTCTTTGGTACCACTTGAAGTAGGACTCACCCAAATACTATCAGAAATAAGATAAACGATGCCTGAATCTAAAAGCTTAATCACCTCACCTTTACCACATTACTCATATGTGGGTTCATCCTACGTTGGGGTTGCACTATGGGCTTTGCACCTTCTTCCATCAAAATCTTATAAGTGCAAAAGGATGGACTAATTCCCTTTATATCTGTGATCTTCCATGCTATTACTCCCCTATATTTTCCCAACACACTTACCAATTTGATCTTTTGTTCTTTAGTAAGATCTTTGGCAATGATCACAGGCAATTTATGTCCTTCAGCCAAGAACACATATTCCAAGTGCTCGGGTAGGTCTTTTAGATCCAATTCTAGAGGATCCTCTATGAATGATTTCATTCTCCCTAAACTACTTTTCTCAAATTTTTCAAAACTCTTCATCCCATCCTAATCGATAGAGTCCTCCAAATATGCTACTTAAGTTTCCACCAACTCGTTCTCAAATGATTCTTGCATAAAATCCAAAATAGGTTCGTCAAGAATATCAATTCTTAAACAAGAATCATCAGAAGATAAAGGATGTTGCATGCTTTTGTAGATTTGAATGACTACTTCCTCATCCCCAACCTTAAGTGTCAATCTCCCCCTATGAACATCAATTAACTCCTTTGTTGTAGTTAGAAAGGGTCTACCTAAGATTAAATGGACTTTGAAATCTTCATCCATGTTAAGAATAACAAAATCCACTAAAAATATGCATTTGTTAACTTTTATAAGCACATCTTCTATTATACCCCTAGGATATTTGATAGATCTATTTGTGAGTTGAATACTCATCCTAGGGGGTTGGGGTTCTCCTAGGCTTAGCTTTTTAAATGTTTTATATGGCAATAAATTAATACTAGTACCTAAGTCAGCTAATGCATTACAGAAATTAAAAGTGCCAATTAAACATGGAATAGAGAAACTCCCTGGATCATTCTCTTTGTGTGGCAAATTCTGTTTGTCTTGTAATATGATTGAACATTCTTCATGTAGCACCATTGTGGACAATTCTTCTAATTGCTTTTTGCTTACGAGCATGCTTTTGAGAAATTTGGCATATTTGGACATGTGGATTAAAGCTTCACTGAGTAGGATGTTTATGTACAGTTGTTTGAATATCTCAAGAAATTTATCAAATTGGACATCTTTTCAGGCTTTGTGTATACGGGTAGGATAAGGAATTTGAGGTTAAAAAGTTGAATTTCTTGTGCGATTTCTGGGAGAAGGGTAGGGTGCAGCCGGCGCCGCCTCTGTTTCGGCTGGCGCTAGTTATATGGTGGACTCTTTGTTCTTAGGTGTACAGGGCAGCCGGCACTTGTTCTCTTCCTCCAGTCATCACCGGTTGCAGTCTGCAATGTCTGGCAACTCCTTTCCACTCCGTAATGTGACAACAACTGTTTTCTCTTTGTCTATTGGTGTTAGTTCTTGAGACTTTAACACCATGTTAGTAAAAAACTAAATTTGTCTTTCCATATTGCGGATCATCTCTTCAAACTTCTCAAATGCAGAATCTATTTCTTGGAAGCATTTTGTGACATGGACAGCAAATTTTCCAATCACTGTCCCTAGCTCTGTTGATTCTAGTGCTTTGAGTGTTATCTTGGAAAAGTAATGGGGGTACTGCCTCTCATTAAGCCTCCTTTGGTTCCAATTCACCATTTCACCTAAACATAGAAGATAGTTAGATAATGGAATTCACAATTCAAACAAAATTAAAAGAACAAATTAGTTAATTAAACATAAGTCAAAGTTAGTATATTAGATTACAAAGATACACAAGATACAAAAGATGGCACTTTTCTGTAAAAAGAACAATTGTACAAATTTACACATTTACATATTTACATGGTTAAATCAATAAAATCCAAGCTTTTATAATATTGTTCCTCAGCAATGGCACCACAAACTTAATATGTACGAATTTGGGTATAAAAAATCATGTAAAAATAATCACATTCCCAATCAAGTTTAAATTAAAACGTTAATCCCAAATTACACATATGAGCAAGTGTACTCATCATTAAGCATAGTATAGGGTTTAAAACGAGTATCGATTCTCAAGGAATAAGTATGCAGTAATCACTTTTCTTTCATTGTTTAACCGACTCAAAAAAGTGAAAAAGAATAAAAAATAAAATAAAAGAATATATACATGTCAAGGATGGAGAATTATGTAACTCAAACCATTATTGTGACAAACATGACCTTAAAGTACCCAATCATTATCATAACTAATCATTCTTTTGGCATCATGAAGGATTAAGATAGATTCACTTTTTTTCCAATCTATAAAATCACTATCTTTTAGACAAATTAACATCACATATCCTGTCTTAACTAATTCATCCAAAAGATGCAATAAATACAATCCTTGATTAAACCCTATATCTTGGCAAATTTAAAATATGAAATAAACCAATGAATCCATATCCTGGCAGACATCAATTAATTTTTAATTGCCCAGTGCTTAGCGATTAACCCCTTTTTCCAAGCAAATTAATAGATAACAAATATGAAATTAATGAATTGAGACCACCATCAATCATTTTTCCAAGCAAGTTAATAGAAAGAAACAACAAATTAATCTCGTTATCAACATAAGTAAATAAATACCAAGAATAACAATCAATTAATCAAGAGATCAAAGTAACTCTAAAAATCATAAATACCAAAAACAATGTCAAATTACAATAGAACAATTAATACATTATTGTTCAAGAAAAGAAAACAAAGTTAAAAGAAAGCACTCATATACAAGCCCCCTTCTCCTTGCTTCATAAACTTTGTTGTACAATCCTTCTTGATTTGATGAATTTCTCCTTGAACTTGAGTAATTTTATATTTTGCTCCTTCTATTCCTCCATTTGACTTGTGTTTTTCGTCTATTTATAGGCTTTAGGAGTGCCTAAATTCATCCCTCTAGGGTTCCTGGCCGAATAGAAGTAGGAAAATACCAAAACTCTGAAACTTGCCAAAAACGCGCATGAAAATCGAGGCACGGCCTTTGTACCAGTGCACAGCCGACACCGCTTGTCTTGCCTAGGGCCAACACTGGCTGCATTTTATCTCTCTATCCATTCTTCAATTTTTCTTGATTTTCATGCCACTTCTTCCAGGTCGTAGCCGGTGCTGCCTCTGGGCTCCCAATTAGCACCGGCTATGTTTTGTTCAGCTCTTATTTTATCAATTTTTCATCATTTCGAAGTGCGTGCCAGCAGCACGTGGCCGGTGCCACCTCTTCTATCCTGACCGACGCTGCCTCTAGTTTGTTTAGCAGTGATTTTACCTTATTTTACCCCTAAAATCTGAAATAATGCACAAAATACCTTTCTAAGGGTAAAATCTCAAACATGAAGGAATATTACCAGTTATTGCACAAAATGTATCACAAAATGGTCTCAAATAACTAGAATATTTGACTAATTTAGGCCCTATCAGCTTTGCACTGGACAGTTGGCTCCATGCTGTACAATGTCGACGAGTTTTCTAATTTTTGCGTAGATTTGGTAGTTTCCAAGAGTTTTTGGTATTTTCCAATCTTTACTTAGCCCAGGACTCTTAGAGAAAGAATTTTATCATCTTAGAAATCTATTTAAACAAGAAAAACATAAGACAAAGGTGTGATTTGAAGGATCCAAGCTAGCTATTTATTATTTAAAGACAAAATTGCCACTCAAAAGGGCATTCTTCAAATGAGGTTTTCAAGAGAAGAAGAAACACTTGTCTATGAGTTCTATCTTTTATCATTTGTTTACTTTTCTAGAACAATGAGGTGCTTAATATTTTGATTGTAATTGGATATTCGCTACAGGAAGAGTGACCTTTAGTGACAACGTAATATTGTCACAAAATACATAAATGTTGTCACTAAAGACATTTAGTGACAAAAAAATTGTTGTCACTTTAATGTCACTAAATCTATGCTGCTAAAGGTATAGAGTGACAACAACTTATTCTTGTCACTAAATGTTGACATTTAGTGACAATATTCCGGTTGTCACAATGTAATCAACCATTAGTGATAACATTTTTGCGTCACTAATTTGTTTCAAAGATCATCACTTTTACCAATATATTGTCACTAATTGCTCACTCATTAGTGACAACAAACGCCTTGTCACTAATTGGCCATTCATTAGTGACAATATACGCCTCTACAGGAAAAAAACTTCATTAGTAAGAGACATCCTATGGACCGAAACCATGGAAGAAGGGGAAAGGATTTCAAGTGAATTAAATTCCTTAGTGAACTTTCTAAAAACTTTACTCTAGCTAAGTTCATTTTCCTTCATGCATGGAACTGAAATTTTTCCCAGCTTTGTGTGCCTTCATGGTGTCAAAATTCTTAGCCATTATTCCCTCCCAAATGCTGCCAGAAATGGCCCTTTTGATCAGCTTAGAACATGGATTTTTCTGGCCATTTTTGGACTGCACAAAAGCTGTGCAAAACCAAGAAAATTCCTGGGTAAATTCACAGCTTAGGAGGTCCGAAACCAAGCTATTTTCTTCTAGTTTTTGTTCAGCATCTTAGCCACGTTTTTCCTCCATGAAGAAGGTTGGAAACCAGCCTTGGAAAGCCCTAAAATTCCCCTTTAAACTCCCTGCAAGCCGACTGGAAAAGGGTAGCCGAAAAACTGCCCAGAAAATTCCAGCAAGCAGCGAAATCCTGTGTAGAATTTTCCAGCCTTGGTTCCTAATTCATCTCTAGCCGAAACTCCATCATTCTTCTGCACAAATCAGCCTTAAACCTTCAGTAACTGAACTCCACTATCCTCCTCAAGCTCCTGTATGAAAATCCAGTCATGGTTGCCTAAAAGATTTCCAAAAAAAATTCTGCAAACATGATCTGATTTGGATACCAAAATTCCAACCACCATGATTTAACAACTTTCCATAAAATATACCTCAAACAACCAGACCTTCCCTTCACCATTACACTCAGTATTTTCGGCCACTTTTAGCCTCCCTCAACCAGCATTCATCTAGCCGAAACACTGCCAGCAATTCAGCCATGGCAAACTTCCAAAAGCTCTCCCATGATCAAAGATATTCCTGAATATTTATTTTCCAAATATGCTTCCCAAAAATATTCTTCAAGGATTTCAACAACTAGCCTTTCCTTTTCCCTTCCAAACCAGAAAATCAGCTACCAAAACCCTTCAAGAAATCGGCCAACCCTAATCTTTATAGAATTTTGACAGCTCCAATCCCAAAAGCTCTCTACTCTCTTCGACATCAAGAACACACAACACACCAAGAACACCTACTCCTTCCTTTCACCCAATACTCTCCCAAATCACTTCAAACTTCTTCTAAAATTTTCAGACTGAACCTACTCACTGCTATGAGTCCATTAATACCATTCTTAACATCAAACTCCAAAATCCAACCTGCTATTTTGGATAAAAAATCAGAAATTTTGTGAAGGCTTAAGAACACCTTCAAGGTAGGTTTGTTCTAACAACTTCATCTTCTCCAATCTTGATCTCTAATGAATATATATGCGAATAAACATGCTAATGGTCTCTCTCCTCTCTCTCTCTCTCTCTCTCTCATGGCCGAATCTCTCTCCTCTTGGCCGGATGGCTTCTTCTCCAATGGCCATGCTTTCTCCACCTTCCTTGGACGGATTTAGACATCTAGGGGTTGACAACCATTCGAAACTCCTTCAAGATATTTAGCAAACAAGTAAGCCTTTTAACCCTTCTTTTAAATTTTAGATTCATGTCTCTAGGATGATGTTGATAGAAGGTGGATTGTGGATAGGGTTTGAGTATATATTGTTGAGGTTGAAGCATGAATGTATGTATGAATATGAAGGAGATGGGATTTATGCATCGATGGATTATCTTGGTTGATTGTATGATGATTTGAGGTTTAATGCATGTCTCCATGTCATAGGTAGTTTTTGTGATGAAGTATGCTAGAGATCATGTCACCTTTGGTGAATAGGATTTATATTTATGTTGGATTATTGAAGCCATGATCATATTTATGCTAGTAGGGGTTAGATCATGTCTTGATAAATTTAGATCTATACTTATATGTATGATTTAGATGATTTGATGAATTGAAGGATTGTATATGTTCATGATTGTGGTTAGCCATAGAAGTATGATCATGATCTAGTTGTCCCTAAGCTAATTTTTATTTCATGAATAAAATATTTCATAATATGATTTTGCTAGTAATTTCAAAAAAAAAAAACCCTAGGAGGGGTAGATTTGGATTATTATATATAATAAGGATATTTTAGTAAAATAAATAATAGCTTTTGCTAGAAAAATAATATATATATAGATATATGTATGTATGTATGTATTGTATATAATAATGAAATCAACTAAAACCTTTTATGGAAATAATCATAATTAGTAAAATATTTATTACTAAAAATTTAATTATTATCTTTAATCAAAACTCATTAAAATTTTATTTATTATTTTTCAAGCAAGACTCTTTAAATTTATTTTCAACTAATTTTAGTTATAAATTATTTTCTAACAACTAAATTATTAATAAATCATTATTTTACCTAATACCACCTAGGACTCTTTATCAAGTAAACT
Organism: Voacanga thouarsii; assembly: GCA_026120185.1. Classification (NCBI taxonomy): domain Eukaryota; kingdom Viridiplantae; phylum Streptophyta; class Magnoliopsida; order Gentianales; family Apocynaceae; genus Voacanga; species Voacanga thouarsii. The sequence continues at coordinate 43,586 of JANUWF010002297.1, forward strand.
CTAAATTTTTCTTAGCAAGATTTAAACCATCAACTTATTAGTACTTGCTTCACAAAACATTAATTATTTTAAATATCAAATTAGGTTTAGCTTATAAACCTATTTATTTATTGTTTGGCCTTAAAGCTTGGGACACTAGGATCATGGTGGTAGTGAGTTGAGTTGTTTTAAATTGAGAAAGTGGATTTTGGCTTGAGTTTGATTGTGGTTTGTATTTGCCCATGCGGGGTTAGGTCAGCTGTTGGAGACCTTTTATTGTGAGCAAGGATCAGGTAAGTTCCGGCATAAAACTTAATTGATGAAATATGTTTATTATGGCAAGCTAAATGTAGAGTGGATGGACACTCAGTTTTGCAAGGGTAATTGAGGATTAACTTATTTCCTATTTTAGACAAACAATTTATTTGAAAATTAATAAGCAAAGTTACTCAATTTCAAAACTCTTTCTAAAACTGATTTTGACAAGACTTTGGGAACCCTTAATTGCTATTTTCATGTGGAACAGTGTTTTGTTAATTTTATCCCAAGTGAGAAATGTCGTTGAGTACTCAATAAGAGTGGACTACTAGGGCTAGTCTTTGAGGGGTTAGGGTAAGTCTCTCAGTAGGTGGCCACTTCTGAGGGGTGAGTCCTTCCCGGATAAGACGTCAGTCCAGTAGGTCGTGCCAGTCCGAGCTAGCAGTGTTCTTTTTCAGTCAAGTGACTGTGTTTTGCCAGAATGGACACCCGGTTGTTGTTTGGGTATAGAGAAGGAGGAGTATCTTACCCAGTAGGCCGATCACCTACTTTTTTCAGTCTGCACAAAGTGTCGCATTCTGACCGGCAGTTAGCACAAAGTGTGGCATGCTGACCATACGGTTATGGGGCCCAACGTGTGGTAACCCATGATTATTTCTTTTGAGTGGTTGATTTTATTGATTATTTATGGTTGGAAAAGCTAAAACACCACTCTTGCTTTTGACTAATATTTATTGCTTGCCAGTGATCTCTTATAAAGAATTTTATACTTTGCATTCACAAACTGTTTTCTCCCGACACTTAAGCACACACGGACTTATTGAGATTTCTGTCTCACCACCATTTTTACCATGATTTCAGGTTGATCCTACTATAGGGATAAGTAGCTAGATATTGCCTGTTTTGGAAGATTTTCTGATAATTTATTTTCTGTAATATTTTAGGGAGATGAGAGTGGATAAATTTTATTATGGATTTGTTGTTGGTATTCTTGGATTTATTTTTGGGATGTAATAAATTTTTAAGTTCAAGTATCATTTTTATTCCGCTATTGTATTTGTATGACCTAGTTATAAAGACCCCTTATCCTTTAGACGGGACGACATCCCCAGCCCTGGTGAGCCTAGGTAGCGGGGTGTTACACATATTCTAAACTGAGTGACTTCCAAGTTAGTACCTAGGACTCCCGATGAGATGTGGATTGGGCGTAAGCTAAGTTTGAATCATCTCAAGATATAGGGTTGTCCAGCTTATGCTATTTTGCTGGGTATCCAAAAGGGACAAAGGGTGGTTACTTTTATCATCCTAAGGAGCAAAAGGTACTGGTTAGTACCAATGCTAGATACCTAGAGGATGATCAAAGTACTTCCACGAAAGGTTCAACTAGGTTGGAACTGGAGAAGTTATCTTCGAAAGCAACTTCTTCTGACCCGATTATGGAATAAGAAGAGGCATAGCCTCAAGAGCCAGTACATATGGAGCCTCGTCGTAGTGGGAGAGTGTCTATGGTTCCAGAGAGATGGACTGGAGAAGCTTTTGAGCTGGTCTCCGACCATAAAGAACTAGACCCCACTAGATACGAGGAGATTATTGCTGATGCCGATGCAAATCTATGGCATGAAGTAATGAAAGCCAAGATTGAGTTTATGGATCTTGTAGCTTCACCTGAAGGGATAAAACCCATTGGGTGTAAGTGGGTATACAAGAGAAAGAGGGGAATAGATGGGAAAGTGGAAACCTTCAAAGCTAGGCTTGTGGCGAAAGGGTATACTCAGAAAGAAGGTATTGATTATGAGAAAACTTTTTTCCCGGTAGCCATGTTGAAGTCTATCCGTATCTTCCATGCCATCGCATGTCATTATGACTACGAGATATAGCAAATGGATGTCAAGACGGCATTTTCAAATGGCCATCTTAGCGAAGACATCTATATATCCTAATCGGAAGGCTTTATTGTTGAAGGCCAAGAACATATGGTTTGCAAGCTTAAAAAGTCCAGTTTGGACTTAAGTAGGCATCGAGAGAGTAGAACATTCGTTTTGATGAGACTATAAAGTCTTATGGATTTATTCAAAACGAGGATAAACCATGCGTGTACAGGAAACTTGAAGGCATTAATGTGGTTTTTCTTGTCTTTTATGTGGATGCCATTCTATTCATTGGAAATGATGTAGGGTTATTATCATCTACAAAGGTTTGGCTGTCAAGTCAATTTAGTATGAAGGACTTGGGAGAAACTAGTTACATTCTCGAGATTAGACTTCTTAGAAATAGGAAGTAGAGAATATTGGGGTTATCCCAAGCGACATACATTGATAAGATGCTGGCCAGGTATAGTATGGACTCATGCAAGGGATCTCTAATTCCTTATAGACATGGGTTGTCATTTTTCTTCAAAGGACTGTCCTAAGTCTCAAGAAGAAAAGGACAGAATGAGTAGGATTCCCTACGCTTCGGCTGTGGAAAGTCTCATGTACGTCATGCTATGTACTAGGCCAGATATCTGCTTTGCCATAGGCTTACTTAGTAGATATTAGTCAAACTTTGGGGAGGTTCATTGGCAAGCTATAAAGCATATTTTCAAGTACCTCAAGGGAACGAGAGATTATATGCCGGTTTACAGGACTGATGACTTAGTTCCTATAGGATACACAGACTAAGACTTCCAGGCAGATAAGGATAAGAGAAAATCCACTAGTGGATATATCTTCACCTTGTCTGGAGGAGCTATTTCATGGAGGAGTATCAAGCAATCTTGCATTGTTGACTCAACCATGGAAGCTGAGTATGTGACAACTTTGGAGGCATCCAAGGAAGCAGTCTTGCTCCAGAAGTTCCTTTCAGAACTTGGAGTCGTGCCACACATGGATAGGCCGATTGTGATATATTGCGACAACACTAGAGTAGTATTACAATCTAAAGAACCCAAGAACCACAAGAATGTGAAGCACATCAAGAGGAAGTACCACCTGATCCGAGATTTCATCCAAAGACGGGAAGTAGTGGTGGAACATATTACCTCCGAGAACAATTTAACTGATCCATTCATCAAGCCTTTAGTTGAGAGAGTCTTCAAGAGACACTTAGACACCATAGGGGTGGGTACCTATGGACTTACTTAGTCTTAGAGTGCAAGTAGGAGATTATTAGGAGATATGCTTTCTTAGACTTGGTTTTTTATGTAAATATCGAATGTTTTAATAAAAGAATTTATTTCTAGAAATTGTTTGTGAATTTATATTTTTATTTGTGCACAATTACGTTTGGAAAAAACCCATTATGTTTAAGTAAGTGGTCCATGTGAATGGAGGTCTTTCACAATAAGGTATGGATCACGGGTTACTTAACACATAAACATTCGTTCTTAATCGATTGATGAGAATGAGAATCTTATCATATCTAGGTTATTATGTTGTGAATTCTAAATGGGGAATGGCTTACCTTTAGCCAGTGAGTAGTCCACTCACTTCACGACATAAGCGTATTTCGAATACGTAGAATAAGACTTGTAGTAGTGGTTTCTTAAAGTACTATATGATAGAAATCTAGACTACTACCGTTATAGCGTGGACTAGTACTATACGACTTGAGTATGAGTTAGTGGTCTGACGAAGCTGGAAGCATATACTTTGATATGCTATAGTTGAGGTTCTATCATAGGGTCAATATACTTGCATGTTAGGTATGTGTGACTAGTTAGTTAAGACAGACCTGTACAAGATAGTTTCTATACTATATCGCCCTTTGTGGTTGTCTGAATGATCTAAATATCGAGGGCCCTGGGAAACATGACTTGGATGTTTGCTTTAGGGTAGCTCCATTGGAAAGCGAAAATAATCCAAGAAGTTGTGGATCGTTAGACTAGAGACCTAAGGATGGTAGATGTCATTTAGAGAGATGTTAGTACACTTCTTTCTCTCTAAATGTACAACAATATATAAAGGGGTATTTTAGTCATTACACCAGTAGATCGGAGACTTTGCTAACGCAGCATTGTCCTTAGGGTCAATATTTCCTTATGGTAATATTAGGAAATATTTAAAATGTAAAATATAGCTATTTATATGCCAAAGATATTTTGGTCATTTTAGTAGCCATGGCGATGTGTCTTTTGGTCCCCAGTATAGACCGTGAGTCCTAATTAAATACAGGCTAAGGAATTGATCTTAAATTAAATGGAATTTATGTTATTTAAGTAACCTGATTTAATTATTAGGCTAGAATAAAATAAGGTCCATATGGAGAGAGAATTAATTAAATTAGTTTGGTGGGTTAATTAATTATTCAGGGCTTTGGCCCAGTTTGAATAATTAAGGATTAATTTGGGACTAAACTAATATAGGCCTATTTATTGGACTAGTTTATTTGGGCTGGGGAATTAATTCTTTGTTGGGTCAATTATTTGGTTCTAATTAGAAAATTAATTAAGCTCAAAAGGTTAAACTAAGAGTCCAATAGCCCACTGGGCTTTGACCTTTGTTCTAGCTTGCATTAGAGATAGATGAACCAAAATAACCCGATCCAGTTATGGCATTTATCTTACTCCATATGGGGCGATAGGACAATGGAATTAGCCGTCCCTGGCTAGTCGTTTTGAGCCCGGAAATTGCCTATTATTATGATGGTGGATTGTACACAATATACCGAGTGGGGACACTCGGTGTGTTCAATCCCTTACTACCTCGATGGTGACTGACGTCAGGATTGGGACCCCTAGCTTATTGTGGTAAGTAAAAGATCCCTAAGTGCTAGGTGAGCTGTACATTTTTACACTCACCGCTCCGCTATGACACGGGTAACGTGCTGTAATACATAGTTCCTAGCATAAGAAACAGTGTAGCCAAAGGCGAAATTCCTTGAACTTTGCACTCGGGTCGCCCCTTCTAGATGGAGAAGAACCCGCTTTTATTAAAATTAGGGGCCATATGTTTGGAAACTATGTTTTTCATATGTATAAGACAAATCAAACCTAAATCCATCAATTACTTCTATTTCCCAGTTATAAATTTATTTTTGGTGAAGAAATTGATAATTGATTTCATAAGAAAAATATTAGCACACACGGGACTCACTGAATACACCACTCACACATGTGTCTCTCTTTTCTATTTTTTTTAGGAATTGAAGCTGAGGAATAAATGACTGTACTTCTAGGACTACTCCTCTAGCATTGGCTAGTGAAACTTTTGGAGTGATTATTGTAAATAATCTATGTAATATTTTAGCTTATGTATTTTGGGAACTATGATGATGTACCTATCTTGACTTATATGCTTATGTAATAAAAGAGCATGTTTCATATATCTACTTAAGTTTCAACTTTTACTCGCTTACCTTAAGTTTTAAATCATTATAAAGACCCCTTGTCTGAGAAATCAGGTGGGGTATCATCCCACTAGAACCTGGCCCATTACAACGCAGACATGGGGTGTTACACTACTCGGGGTATCGGGGGCATTTTTGTCATTTTGACCACGCTCGCAACTTTGACCGCAAATTTGACTAATTAGAAGAGGAATTGAAGAATTTAAGTGTTATCAATGGATTTAGTGAAATTTTTGAAATTGAGTGGTGAAATAAAATATTTTTTCATTATGGACCTGATTTTGGTTGTTTATGAAGAAAATAGGAAATTGCAGTTAAAAATGGACGTGTGGCATTGTGTGAATGGTGAATGAAAACAAGTGTTAAAATACCATTGGGGGAGTGAAATATTTATGGGATTATTAAATTGTAAAAGTTTATTGAATAAGATTAAGAATTATCTATTTAAATTAAATCTACCAATAGGAATTTAGCTTTAAAATGGATAGCCCACAAAGTAATTAATGTTAGTTGACCTTGGATACTAGAATGGCGGTGGATGGGTTGTAAGACAGCCAAAAATTCGTCCAAGAGAAGAACAAAAGGAGGGAGAGGAAGAAAAGAAAGGAAAAGGAAAGAAAGGTTAGAAAAAAATAGAGAAAAATGGGAAAAGTGAGAGAAGAAGAGTTCTTGGCGAGAAAAAGGGAATCTTGAAGCATTTTTCAGCCAAATCAAGCTACAAACAAGGTAAAAATTCAAGCTTCAAGAATTAAAGTTGTAGAATAAAGCATGAGGATTACTTTCATATAAATTTTGTTGGTAAATTCATGCTATTTATGAATTTTTCTCCAGAATTCAAGTTTGTTTACGAGTTTGTGTGTTTTGTGTGTGTGTCGGTTGGCGAGGAGGATTTTGTGGTATGTTTTATATAGTGATTAAAGATGTTTTCATGATGGTTTTATTGGTGGATCATGGCTGCAAAAGAATCATGTGAAATAGGAAGAAAAGCTAGACTAATTGTTAAAGAAAAATGAATGGTTATTGTTGTTGTTTGAGAATGTTAATGTGTATTGGAAAATATGGTTTTACTGAGCTAAATATGTATGAAAATCAGAAGTATGAAGGCTTTTTGAGTAACATTTGAGAAGGATTAAGTGATATGTAAGTGTTTAGATTAAAGGAAAATAAAGGAAAACATGAATAGTGAAATTGAGGTAAAACTACTGGGGCTATTTTTACCAAGTACTGTACCTCGAAAACTAGAATTTTTGAAAAGGGATTACATAGAATTAAAATTAAGATTCTTAACATCATTTTGGTATATCATAGAGCCAAAATAGAGTTCTGGATTGAAAGTTATGTCCAAAACAAAATCGAGTGTCAAAGCTGCAAATTTTCAGAATTTTGCTTGGAAGATGAACAAATTTAAAGATGATTAATTGTGTGGTTTTGGATGAAATAATTGGGGAAATATGAAGTGAATCCCTTGTTTATGAAGGAAGAAAGGATGTGGAAAAATAAAAACGAAAGAATTGAACAAACGATGAAAAAACGACGTGAATGAAAGTTGAACGTTTTTCTTAACCGTCTGCTAAACGTCAGCTACTGTCGGGCACGTCGGCTGGACATCGGCCAACCATCGGCTATATTTCGGCCAAACACGAATTGACCCAAAAATGATGTTTGGTGTTGGTTTAGCGATAAATGGCCAATGGAATGTCGAAAACGGTAGAGACGGTGATTAAACGGGTGTGAACGAAAAGGGTTACTTAGGACATGAGGTGAGTCCCTTTGATTTCTAAAACCTTTTGAGAGCTAGTATGTTTCACTTTTCTATGAATTGCTATGTTTTATACTGTTCTGGAAATCCCTGAATATGCTTAAGGTTTATTTGAGTAAGATTTGTTTTATGCCATTTTGGGCTTGAATGAACTTCATAATTAGCTTGGAAACCTTAGAGGATGATTAAAGCATGAATTTTGTGAATTTAGTCTTTTTAGATTAAATACTTAGGATTTTTGGAAAATAGTGATTTTTGGGATCAGGTATTCATAAATTGACTAAAATGCCCGTAGTGAAATATTTTATGAAAACGTGTTTGGAAACTTTGAATTTAATCCTCTCTTGGGATTAGAATTCTGGCATTTTTTGAAATGAGTTCCTTTTAAAATAGGGTATTTAGAAAATAATCCAAGTATCCTTATTGGAATGTTTATGAAAACCTTTGGAACTCGAGGATTTAATAAATGACCAAAATATCCGATTTGGAACTTTAGTGAACACTTTCAAATTGGGTAAGAGTAAAATAACCCGAATACTCTCGAAAAGTCTTTTGGAATTGAGAATGGGTAAAACGACCTGAATACCCTTAGAAATGACTTTTGTGATTGAGTACGGGAAAAATGACCTGGATACTCTTGGAAACATGTTTTGATGTGTGAACAGAACTTTTTATCCTATTTCAATATGATTTTGGAAAATGATCTCTTGTGATGAGATTGACTTTTGGAAAATGACCTTTTGATCACTGAAATTATTTTATTATCCTAATGTGCCACGGAATAAATTTATTGGCACTGTAGAGCTTATGTGAATAATGATTTGACTTGCGAATCGGTGGGATCAAATTCTGAAAAATGTGATTTTACCCTAAAAATATTTTGATTTGAAAATCCTACGGGATCAGATAACCCTCTGGCCTTTCAGTTAGATGGGGCTGGTATTGTTAACATTGAGTAGTCAGCAAGGGCTTTGATATTTGTACTAGCCTGAGTTATAGTTAGACGGCCCTAGCAACCTGGCTTGGTTCTAGGGATTGTCTTACTCCAAACGGGGTGACAGGACATGGAGATGAATCGTCCTAGCTAGACATTTAGCATCTGGCAATTGCTGTGTCTGTGGATGCTTCTTATTTTGAGTCATTCGCTGCATGCCAGACAGGGACACTCGGTGCGTTTAACTCCTTGCCGTCTCGATGGTGATTGACGTTAGGATTGGAACCTCTGGCTTATGGTAGCAAGTAAAAGATTGTGTGTTGCGGTATACTTGAGCAGGTGTATGCTGCGGTGTACTTATTTCGGCAATGCACGGTTGAGTACTGGGGGCTGCGGTCTCAGTACAATAATACGTGGCATTGAAGGTAAGGACTACAGAACTTGCATACAGGTCGACCTTTTGTTGGAGAAGTGCCTGTGATTTGAAATTTGAAATAATATTTTCTAAAAATGATTGAATTCTGGATAAACTCTTCATTAGGGAGTTTTGGAATTGTTTCCAGTAAACAAATGATATGCTATTTCACAAAATTGTTAGGTACCCTATTCTTTCATGAAGCACTAGCACACACGGACTCACTGGGTGATTCATCACTCACACGTGTCTTTTAACTTACCTTTTATAAGATCCAAAGCTAAGCTAACTTATAGATAGAAGGACGATACCATAGAGTCGGTAGTTTAGGTCTGGAAAGCTTTTCTTTTTATCATGTACTGTATTCTGTAATAGATAGAGATGGCATATATGAAATCTTTTGATATATATATATATGTGTGTGTGTGTGTGTGTGTGTGTGTGTGTGTGTGTGTGTGTGTGTTGCCATCGGTGTGGGGTATTGTTGAGTCTAGACTTTATATATGTATTTACTCTATTGTTTCTGTTATAAAGACCCCTTGTCCGGGAAATTGGCCGGGGCGACACCCGATGTTGATATACTTTCGCTGTTGTCTTTTGTAGGGGTGTTACAATTGGTATTAGAGCCTAATTTTATAGAACTGTGGTATCATCATAGGAATTGAAAGAACTCTTTTATTGTGTAGGTATGGTAGTTAGGAGTAATAAGGGCAAGCGCCCAATGGTCGAGTACAGTGATGGGAGGAAGAAAAAGATAGGTGAGAGCTCAGGTGGAGAGAGGAAACCTACTCTTGAGAGGATACCGTTGCCACATGAGGAGGTAGGTGGCAACTTCGATGAGATTGATGGTGATATTGAGCCGCGCCATCAAGACAATGATAATGATGAGGAGGATAGCTTCCTTGATGGTGTAGAATTATCTGAGGATGTGGGGAGATATTTGGTAGAGATGTACCCGAGGTACTTGAGAAGGAGATATTGAATTTGGAGGTTGTTGATGCGGGAGAGGAGCAGGATGTACCCAAGGTGGAGGTATATGTAGGCGAGGAGCCCGAGGAGGATTTAGAGATAGACCCAGAGCTATTGGTATGGCTGCAGCCAGATATGGATGGCGATGAGGAGGTTGATGCAGCAGAGTCTTATACAGTCTCGATTGATTCAGGACCTCCCGTATTAAATAGTGAAGATGAGTAGGGGGGTAAGATGTATATATATATAGTATGATATGTGTAGTTCGGCCGGTGTATATGACTGTTTGTTTGGCACACAAATTTTGTACGGACTTTATGATAATTGGGAATGAACATGTGTTATGCTTTGCTAATTACACTGTGCTTATTTTATGGCTACTTTTGAGCTATGTTTTATTTGTTATACTGGTGAAATCTTATGAACTCTACATATGCCTCCTAAACAAATCTCCGCAAGATCATCACGAGTTACTTGAAATAACTCTGAACAAATGTGGAGGAATCGCAGGCGAAAGGTCCCCACCTCACAAGCTTGGACCACCCTATGTTTTAGACCTTCCAAAAGATGTCTGACATGATCCAATAGATGACTGAGAATGCTAGGGTAAATGAGGGTACGAGTAGGGAAAGTGAGCAAGGTGAAGTCGTGTCGGATCGAGCCCTTGAGCACTTTTTGAAATTTTACCCTCCCAATTTCAAGGGCGACTTGACTCAGAGTAGAAGGCTAAAAAATTAGATTGAATAGATGGAAAAGATCTTTGCAACCTTGAATTATTTGGAGCAAAGGAAGATATAGCTTGCTACATTCCAACTGAAAGGACTTGCCTAAGATTGGTGGGCAAGAGGGATGAATCAATGAGAATAGGAATGGACAGATTTTGAGGCCAGTTTTAAGAAGGAATTTATTCCTATTTAGGTGGTAGAGAATGAGGATGAATTTCAAGCTTTTCGGCAACAAGGCCATACGGTGGGGCATACACTGATGAATTTACTAGACTATCAAAATATTGCCCACTCTTAGTCTTCTTAGAAGTAGATAGGGTTAGACGTTTTGTGAAAGGTTTACGGTCAGAGTTGAAAAGAGTATTAGCAAGTATGGCTCCTACCAGTTATAACACTGCAGTAGAAATGACTTCTAGAATAGAAATGATTTATATTGAATAGGTGGGTGGGTAGCACCGAGGTAAATTTCGGGGCATAAATCAGAAGAGATCTGAAGGGTCCTAATGGCAGAGGAAAAGAAAGATGCAAAGGAAGGGAGGCCCGATGGGAGAACCACCCTCCTTTAAATGCTTTAATTGTGGGAAAATAGAGTACAAGATTTTAAATTGCCCTCACCCTTGAAGGATAGGAGAATGGAGCCAACCTAGAGGTAACAACCAAGGATAGAGGTCAGGATTTGGAAGAGGAAACCTAGGGCAAGCTTTTACCTCCAGAACTGGACCCCCCAAACCGCAGTGGTGGAAACACTCGGGTGGTGGCCTGAGAAAAGATAGATAATCAGACTGCATTGGTGGAAGGTATGTTCCTTAATTTTTTATTATACTGCTAAAGTATTAGTAGATTCTTGTTCTATGCATCCCTTTGTTGCCAATTCATTTCCTAATTTTATGAAAATAAAAAGGGAAGAAATTTTATATGAAATAATTGTTAGTAGCCCATTGGGAAAGTAAATGAATAGTGAGAAAATGTATAGTAATTGTAAGATTTTCATTGGAGATGAATTATTGGAAGCAAATTTGATATGTTTACCTATAGAGGATCATGATGTTATCTTTGGCATGGATTGGCTATCTCAGCATCATGCTCAAGTAGGTTGTAAACATAAAGTAGTACGTTTCCATTGGCTTGGAAAACCTACATTGGAATTTGTAGGTGAGGCTGGAAGGAAAAGTAATGCTTTTGTATCGAAACTCAAGGCTCGGAGGATGATTATGAAAGGTGCACAAGATACTTAGCTTATGTAATTAATAAGCCAAGAGAGGTTAAGAAACTCGAAGACATTCCTGTTGTGAATGAGTATTTAGATGTTTTTCTAGCGGAATTAAAGAAGTTACCACCGGAAAGAGAAGTAGAGTTTTCCATTGATTTAGTGCCATTGGTAGAACCAATTTCAGGGACCCCTTATAGAATGACACCTACGAAATTGCAGAAGCTCAAGATAAAACTACGAGTAAGGGTTTATTCGAACGAGTGCTTTACTGTGGGGGGCACCTGCATTATTTGATAAGAAGAAAGATGAGTCATTGCGAATGTGTATAGATTATCGAGGGATGAATGCAGTGACGTTAAAAAATAAATATCCGTTGGCCATAGTTGATGAATTGTTTGATCAGTTGTAAGGAGCTGGATGTTTCTCAAAATTAGACTTGAGGCAAAGATATTACGAGGTCTGGATTCGAGAATAAGATATATCGAAAATGACATTTAACACTCTATGTGGGCATTTTGAGTTTATGGTGATACCCTTTGGTGTTACTAATGCCTCTGGCATTTTTATGGACTTGATGCACCGAACATTTTGTGATACGAATCTTGTGTGCCTTTTCTTGGTGTTGTGGGTGTTTTTGTTGGCTATGTGTTCAGCTCAACTCAAAGGAAACAAAAACAGAGATTCTTTGAGACAAAAAGAAGAAAGTGAAATAATCACCTACCCTGTATCAAACCCTTGAAGAACTAAATTTCAAAGACCCTTAAGAATAGTAGAAAGTTCTACTATAATCTCACCCTAATATCCTTGAAGTAACAAAGGAAAACAAGAACAAATAGAATAGAGAAAATAGGCACCCAAATATTGGAATTCAAATAAATCTTAGAAGAATAAAGCAACTAAGACCCATTCAAAGAAAATAATATTGAATTATCCAAAAGATTTATAGACTCATACATAAGGAGGACTAACCCTTAAACTTGGTCTTGAACAAGATGAACAAGGAGGCTAGGGCCTCTCAAGATTCTCTCTCAAATTTGAATTGTAAAAGTGTATTGTGTTGTCAAATCACTAAAGGTGATATTTATATTATCCTAACCCTAGCTAAGTAATCCCTGAGATTTAATTATAATTTAGAGTTATAATAAGTCTTTACAAGTAATTAATATTGAAAAAAACTCGAGAAAACATTTAAAATGCTAGGTAGTCGTCGGCTGCCCAGAAGGAAGCCGGCGTCGGTTTGGACATCACAGCCGGCGCCCGCTGGGTTCTGTTTTTTGGCCGGTCTTGTTGTGATTTGAGGTGGCTACTAGGGAAGATTTGAGCTGATGTCAGTTTGGCTACTAGGAGCCAGTGCCGGCTGTCTTCTGGAAAGCTTTCCTTGGTCAAGTTTCGTCTACCTTTGCTTTCGGCTTAACTTCTTGTTGGGGTCCTTTGTGGATGGTCATCAACATGAACTCTTGACTAGCTTCCTCAACCTTCCAATCCTATTTCATCCTCAAGCATGGTTTGATGATTAATTGAAAATCATCTTGAAGCTTCTTGGACCTAGTTCTTGTCATTGGACCTTGTCCTCCATGATGAAGTGGAGTCTCATCACCTCCCCCTTCTTGAAAAGGATTCGTCTTCGAATCATCTACATCAAAGAGAGAGAGGTCACGAACATTAAAGGTGGCACTAACATGATACTCACCGGGTAGATTTGTCTTATAAGTGTTATCTCCAACTTTGGCAAGAACTTGAAATGGTCCATCCCCCCTTGGACCTAGTTTACTTCGTTATTGCGTGGGGAATCTCTCCTTGCGAAGGTGCACCCATACCCAATCGCCCGGCTCAAAGGATACCTTTTTCCTTCCTTGATTATGCTTATAGGCGATCTCTTTATTGCGTTTTGCAATGGTTGCTTTCACCTTCTCATGGAGTGCCTTCATCATCTCCGCCTTCTTAACTCCATCGAGGTTCAACCGCTCACCTATAGGCAAAGGAACCAAATCTAAGGGAGTTAGAGGATTAACACCATATACAATTTTAAAAGAAGAATAAGAAATGGTAAAGTAAATAGCCCTATTATAAGCAAACTTAATGTGTGGCAAGCACTCCTCCCAATTTTTCAAGTTCTTCTTGATTATGGTTTGCAAGAGTTGGGTGAGGGTTCGGTTGACCACCTCTATTTGTCCGTCTATTTGGGGATGACAAGCTGTGGAAAACAAAAGATTAGTACCAAGTTTGTTCCATAATACTTTCCAAAAGTGGCTAAGGAATTTAGTATCCATATCCGAGACAATAGTCCTTGGAATCCTGTGCATCCTCACCACTTTCTTAAAGAATAAATCTGCAATATAGGATGCATTATTAGTCTTGGAACAAGCCACAAAATGAGTCATTTTAGAAAATTGATCAACAATCACAAATATGGAGTCCTTACCCCCCGGTCCTAGGCAATCCTAAGATGAAGTCCATTGAAATATCAACCCAAGGCACATTAGGTGTAGGCAAATGAGTATATAGACCATGTGGATGGGATCTAGACTTAGCTCGTCTACAAATGTCTGTATTGAGAACAATGTCTCTCCACATCCTTTCTCATTTAGGCCAAAAGAAATACTCCTTAAGAATGCCTAAGGTCTTTGCAATACCAAAATGCCCCATTAGTCCCCCACTATGGGCCTCCCTAACTAATAATAACCTAATTGAACCCTTTGGCACACAAAGCCTTACCTCCCTAAACAAGAAACTATCATGCCTATAATATTTAGCAAATGCACCTTTCTCATAAGTATGGAAAATATCCCTAAACTCCTAATCATCAACATACAAATCTTTCACAAATTCAAAACCAAGAAGTTTAGCATTAAAAAAGTTTAGAAGTGCATACATTCGAGATAGTGCATCTGCAACCACATTTTCCTTACCCTTCTTGTATTTAATGACATATAGAAATGTCCCAATAAACTCCATCCACCTCGCATGCCTTTTGTTCAAATTTTATTGACTCTTGAGGTGTTTAAGGGTCTCATGATCAGTATGAATGACAAACTCTCTTGGCAAAAGGTAGCGTTGCCAATATTCTAGGGTCCTCACAAAGGCAAAAAACTCTTTGTCATAGGTAGAATAGTTGAGGGCTACCTCAGATAATTTCTCGCTAAAGTATACAATGGGTTTTCTATCTTGGGTCAAAACCGCACCTATTCCCACCCCACTTGCATCACACTCTATCTCAAAAGCCTTCTCAAAATTGAAAAGAATAAGAATTGGAGCTTGGATCAATTTATCTTTGAGGGCTTGAAAGGCTTGTTATTGGGCTTCCTCCCATCTAAATCCTACATTTTTCTTTACTACTTTGGTTAGAGGTGCTGCTATAGTATTAAAATTTTGGATGAACCTCCTATAGAAGCTAGCTAGCCTATGGAAATTATGGACTTGGGTAATGGTGGTAGGGGTTGGCCAATCTTAGATGGCTTTCATTTTTTCCTCATCAACTTCAATCCCTTTGGCACTCACAACATACCCAAGGAATGTAACTCTCTCCAAATAAAAAGAGTATTTCTTAAGATTAACATACAACCTTTCCCTTCGGAGAGCAACAAGAACACTTTGAACATAATTCAAATGATCCACATATGATTTGCTATAGATTAATATACCATCAAAGTACATAACAACAAATTTCCCAATGAATTCCCTCAAAACATGGTGCATTAATCGCATAAAAGTACTAGGAGCATTAGACAAGCTGAAGGGCATGACAAGCCACTCATACAACCCTTGTTTAGTTTTCAAAACCGTTTTCTATTCATCCCCTTCTCTTATTATAATTTGGTGATAACCGAATTTCAAATCAATTTTTGAGAAAATGCACGCACTAAATAGCTCATCAAGCAAATCATCTAACCTAGGAATGGGATAGGGGTATTTTACTGTTATGTTGTTGATAGCGTGACAATTCACGCGCATATACCATGTCCCATCATTTTTGGGCACCAAGAGAACCGGGACCGCACATGGGCTTAGGCTCTCTCTCATATGCCCTTTCTCAAGCAATGCCTTTACTTGCTTTTGCAACTCCTTGGATTCCTCTAGATTGCTTCTATATGCCTGTCGGTTGGGGATGACGGCTCCAGGCATAAAGTCAATTTGATGCTTAATTCCTCTTAAGGGTGGTAGTCCTCCAGGCACCTCATTTAGGAAAACGTCTTCAAATTCTTGAAGAATAGCTGCAATTTTATGTGGCAAAGATAATGTGGAATCATTAGAAGAAACATAAAAACCTTTGCATAAAAGAAGAATAACCGGTTCCTTAGCGTCTATAGCCTCTATGACCTCACTTTCTTTTGCAAAGAAATTTACTCTTCTTTTACCTCCCCTCTCTTATCCTTGTTCACTCCTATCATTGATTGTCAAAGGCACTTGTTTATCCATCCTCTCTCTCAACACTTTTTCTTGCCTTTCTTTTTCTTTCCTCTCAATTTCTTTCTTTTGCTTAACATCTTACGCTCCCTTCTTATTTTCTTTCTCCTTCATGATTCGTTGATCTTTGTTCACCTCACTAGGGGCCATGGGGGTGAGGGTAAACTTAGTTCCCTCCTTGAGTAGGGAATAAGTATTCTTCCTCCCATCATGCTTAACATGCCTATCATATTGCCAAGGTCTCCCTAGGAGCGAATGACCCACTTGCATGGGTACCACATCACATAGCACATCATCCTTATACTTTCCCATCTCAAAATACACCAAAACTTGCTTGTTCACTCTCATTTCCCCACTATTGTTCAACTATTATAATTTGTAGGGCTTGGGGTGTTTAATCCAACTCATATCCAATTCTTCAACCAAGTTGGCACTAATCACGTTAGTGCAACTTCCACTATCTACAATGACACTACAAGGGGACTTGTTGATTAGACACCTAGTGTAGAAAATGTTCTCTCTTTGTTGGTGATCTTGATCCTTAATGGCTTGTGAATTTAATGACCTTCTTGTGACTCTCACCAATGAGTATTCTTGACCAACAACTTCCCCTTCAGCACTCTTTTTATCTCAATTGCCCTCTTGGTCTCCTTGGTATCTTTCACCCTCTTCTTCTTCATCGGTAGAGACCCCACCATAGGAATTAGTATACATTGTTCTCTTACTTGGACACTCATGGGAAGTATGTCCATATCCAAGGCACTTAAAACATTTGACATCCCTATTCCTTTATGGCCTCTCCATAGCTTTTCCTTTGTCCTTGTTCCATCCTTCCCTAGGTTTCCAATCCTCCCTAGGCTTCCAAGCCTCCCTTAGTTTGTTGAAGTCCCTTTGGAATGGCTTAGGGGTTTCATCCTTTTTAGTTAGCACCTTACTAGTAAAGTTGGGGTTTGGAAGTAGTGATCTAGTAAATGCCCTCCTCTTTAATTGCCTTTTAATCTTCATAGCGGCAAGTACCATATCCTGCAATCGATCATAGAGATGCAATTATACCAAATTGATAATTTTCCTATTTAGTCCTCCCAAGAACCTTGCTCTTGTTGCTCTAGGATCCTCATTAATTTGAGCTCTTATCAATATTACTTCCATCTCTTTATAGTAATTTTCCACACTCTTATTCCCTTACTTGAGTGATTGGAGCCTTTGCTAAAGATCATTGTAGTAATTGTGTGGTATAAACCTTGCCCTCATCATATCTTTCAACAAATTCCAACTAGCCACGGTTTCCATTCCCATTTGTTTCCTTTGAGTGCTAACTTGCTCCTACCATACCAAGGCATACTCCAAAAATCCCAAGCTAGCCAACCTCACATTTGACATCTTATTATAGGTATGACTCTCTATGAATATCTCCATCTTGCTCTCCCATTTAAATATGCTTCGGGGTTACTCTTACCATAGAATGTGGGCACTTTCAATTTAATATGGCTTAATTCCCTCTCTACATCATTTCCTTCTCTCCTTCCTCCTCTATTACCCCATCCTCTGTGTTGTTCCCCAAAGGTCTCAACTTGTTCCCCCTCATACCGCTCATCAACTCCCCCAAATTCTCTTTCTAGCCCCCTTATGTTGATCCCTTCTTTCCTTTCTTGGCCCCTTCCTTATCCTCCTCTCAAGCCATGTCTTCCCCCTCTCATAGGAGCTTGTTGGAAACCCACAGTAGAGTGTTTATCCCATTCTTTCCTTTGTTGGGCATGTAGCGGAGGAGTATAGGCATCACCATCCCTCATCCTTGAACTTGGCACTCCAAATCGCTCTTGGCCTCTCCTTTGTGCAATGGTAGAAGATTGTCCAAGATAATTTATCAACTCCCTTGTCATGTTTTGAAATTCACTTTGCATAGTCCTCATCATAGCTTGCAAGTCATCACGCAGTCGCCTAGTATTAATTTGTTCTTCTTGAGGTCTACTAGGTCCACTTGGGTTAGGCCTAGAGATCTCTTGTTCATGGGCCATGGTGATGGAATATCTACTTACTTATACCTACAAAACAAAAGTGATTAGAAAGAAAAACAGATCCTCACTTCACTTTCTTGCGAGTTGGCTCTTAAGGTTGTTCACTTCACGCTCGTGTTTGCTCTCTTAGGCTCTTTAAATAATAGGCTCACCCTCTTACCTTTTTCTCAACACTCAAGCCTTCTTGCTCAGTCCCAATTCTCCCCAATAGTGAAAATTTTAGTCCAACTTAGAGAATCACACAAATCAAAAGAATTTTCCAATTAGGGGGTCTTAGGAGATTTCAACAAACACTTGTTGGGTACCTCAAGCAACCAAGTTTTAAGTTAAGAATTTCAAGAAAAGTGGACTCAATCAACATAAGAACAAGCACTAGACGCAAAAGAAACACTCCTAAGCAAGAAACAAATAAGAATTATCAAGAACAAAAAAACAAGAACAACTAGAACTAGGATGATGAGGAACAAGATGATCACAAATGTGCAATAGTAAAATTAAGTTCAATGAACATGGAATTCAACAATAGAGTGATATACTAAGTCCCAATATCCCAAAGAATGAAAACTAAGAATCAAAGATCCCAACTATAGCTAAAAAATATTCTCATAGGACACTTTTCAAACACATTGGATGCAATCTCGCCACTTAAGAGAAACCAGCATTTTCACCTATATTCAAGCCAAATTTCACCACAATCATAAGATAAATTTGTTTCCAAGGATTATATTAACATCAATGAGAAATTTCCCAATAGAATAATCAAGATAAAACAAAGATTTAATGACCTTTTTGGAGCATACTTTTGAGTTACGGGATTTCTCTGTTTTCCTTTTTCTTCAACTTTGTAGGGCTCCTTTTCTTGCTTTCAAGCTTTGATGGGAATCAAGCTTTTCCTTACTCTGATACCAAACTCTTTGATACGAATCTTGTGTGGCTTTTCTTGGTGTTGTGGGTGTTTTTGTTGGCTATCTATTCAGTTCAACTCAAAGGAAACAAAAATAGAGATTCTTTGAGACAAAAAGAAGAAAGTGAAATAACCACCTACCCTCTATTAAACCCTTGAAGAACTAAGCTTCAAAGATCCTCAAGAATAATAGAAAGTTCTACTATAATCTCACCCCAATATCCTTGAAGCAACAAAGGCAAACAAGAACAAATAGAATAGAAAAAATAGGCACCCAAGTATTAGAATTTAAACAAACCTTGAAGAACAAAGTAACTAAGCCCCATTCAAAGAAAATAACATTGGATTATCCAAAAAATTTATAGACTCATACATAAGGAGGACTAACCCTTAAGCTTGGTCTTAAACAAGATGAACAAAAAGGTTAGAGCCTCTCAAGATTCTCTCTCAAATTTGAATTCAAGTAAAAGTGTATTGTGTTGTCAAATCACTAAATGTGCTATTTATATTATCCTAACCCTAGCTAAGTAATCCCTGAGATTTAATTACAGTTTAGGGTCATAATAAGTCTTTACATGCAATTAAAATTGAAAAAAACCGGAGAAAATATTAAAAACACGGGATAGTCGTCGGCTGCCTAGGGGGAAGCTGGCACCGGTTTGGACATCATAGCCGGCGCCGACTAGGTTCTGTCTTCGGGCCAGTCTTGTTGTGATTTGAGGCAGTTACTAGGGTAGATCGGAGCCGGCGCCGGTTTGGCTACTAGGAGCCGGTGCCAGTTTGGCTGTTAAGAGCTAGCACCGGCTGTCCTCTGCAAAGCTTCCCTTGGTCATGTTTCGTCCACCTTTGCTGCCGGCTTGACTTCTTGTTGGGGTCCTTTGTGGATGGTCATCAACAGGAACTGCTGGCTACCTTTCTCAACCTTCCAATCCTCTTTCATCCTCAAGCATGGTTTGATGATCAATTGAAAATTATCTTGAAGCTTCTTGGACCTAGCTCTTGTCATTGGACCTTATCCTCCATGATGAAGTTGAGTCTCATCATTTTAACCATATGTGTGGCTATATTCATAGTTGACATTCTGGTATACTCCAAAGATCCTTAAAAACATGAACAACACCTTTGGAAAGTCTTAGGGAAGTGAAAAGAGACTAAATTGTATGCAAAATTCAGTAAGTGTGAGTTTTGGTAGCAAAAAGTAGTATTCTTGGGACATGTGATATCCAATGATGGGATTATAGTGGATCAAAGGTTAAAGCAGTGCTAAATTGGAAACGTCTCGAGACTCCGACTGAAATCTGAAATTTCCTGAGATTGGTAGGATATTATCAAAGATTTAGTGAGGGAACTCTCTAAGATAGTTTCACCCTTGACTCAGCCCACTCAAAAGGAAGTTCCTTGTGTTGGAACCAAGAAATGCGAGAGAAATTTCCAAGAGTTGAGAGAAGGATTAAATTCTGCTCCTATTCTAATATTGCCAGTAATGAAATCATTTATTAACGAGATCGGTATTGTATCTTGAAACAGTTTGTGATGAGATAAGATGTTTTAATGAAGAGACCTTGAAGTAAGTAGCCGTAAAGATGTATCAGGATTTAAAATGACATTATTAGTGGATTGGTATGAAGAAGGATATCTCAGATTTTGTAACTCGATGTTTAACTTGTTAGCAAGTGAAAGCTGATCAGCAACGACCTGAAGAGTCTTGCCACTGTTACCCAACTCTCATGGAAATAGAGTGAAATTATTATGGATTTCATTACGGGATTACCATGGTAGTAGCACAGTGAGATATTATATGCATGATAGTGGATTGATTAACTAAGTCTGCTTATTTCATCCCGATAAATCAACGGGATTCTCTAGAGAAGTTAAGTAAAATCTATATAGTGGAAATAGTCAGACTTCATGGAGTACCCTCTAGTATTATGTCAGACCAAAACCACAAATTTACTTCGAAGTTTTGGACAAAATTGAAATAGAAATATGGGACAACCTTAAACTTCAGTACCTCAGCACACCCACAAACGGATGGACAAACTAAATGAATAAATAGGATTTTAGAAGATATGTTGCGAGCTTGTACTATAGATTTTGGAACTAAGTGGATTGATAATTTAGCGTATGCAGAATTTACATACGGATAAGAATGGCCCCGTTTGAAGCTTTATATAGAAGAAAATGTCAGTTCCCGTTATATTGGGAAAGTTTATGATGGAGAACGAGTGAACAAGATGCTTTTGATCTTGAAATGGTCCGATAGGCTATAGAGATAATTAAAGCCAATTTAGAAGTAGCACAAAATAGACATAAAAGTTATGTGGATTGACGTAGGAGAGATTTGGAATTTATTGAAGGGGATCATGTACTCTTGAAGTTGACTCCACAACCACAATTGGGAATCAAAGAATAAGAAAAGATGGTAGATCATACCCTATTGTCAAGAGGATTGGGAAAATAGCATATTGATTGGAGTTATCGGTAGAACTTTAAGTTATTCATGATGTGTTTTATGTATCCCAACTTCGAAAGTATGTGGCTGATCCTACACACATTTTGAATGAAGAACCCATTGAGATGACTCTAAGGTTGAAGAACGAGGAAAATCCTATTAAGATCCTAGAGTATGCTAAAAAGGAATTGCGGAATGAGAAAATTCCACTTGTACAAGTATCATGGAATCATCATTCTATGTAAGATGCAACTTGGGAAATGAAGGCAAAGATGTTGAAAAAGTATCCATATTTATTCCAAATGTAAGCCAATTTAGAGAACAAAATTTTTTGTAAGGAGGGGAAAATGTAACACCCCACATTTTTACTTTCGATTGGCTACTATTTGTAATAGGATGAGAATTTGTACTAATGTCCAAAACAAAAGTTGATCAGTGTAATGAGACGAATATTTTAGTGGAATAATATTTTGTTGGGACCTGAATGTAATTATTGGATTTGTTCTATCCGTACCCTAAATTTTTGAAAGGCTATTATTATTATTATTATCAAAACAAGAATTTAAGAGTACTCTGAAAAAAGAAATTGGTCAGTGCGGTGAAACACACGTTTTGGTGTGAATTATGCTACCTGGGGTATCGGGGGCATTTTTGTCATTTTGACTACGCCCGCGACTTTGACAACAAATTTGACCAATTAGAAAAGGAATTCAAGAATTTAAGTGCTATGAATGGATTCAGTGGAATTTTTGGAGTTGAATGGTGAAATAAAATATTTTTCCGTTACGGTCCTGATTTTGGTCGTTTATGAAAATAGGAAATCACAGTTAAAAATGGACGTGTGGCATTGTGTGAATGGTGGATGAAAATAAGTGTTAAAATACCATTGGGGGAGTGAAATATTTGTGAAATTATTAAATTGCAAAAGCTTATTGAATAAGCTTAAGGATTATCCATTTAAATTAAATCCACAAATTGGAATTTAGCTTTAAAATAGATAGCTCACAATGTAATTAATGTTGTTTGACCTTAGACACTAGAATGGCAGTGGAAGGGTGGAAAAATTGTCAGAAATTCGTCCAAGAGAAGAACAAAAGGAAGGAGAGGAAGAAAAGAAAGGAAAAGGAAAGAAAATCTAG
The DNA here is from genome assembly GCA_026120185.1 of Voacanga thouarsii. Taxonomy (NCBI): domain Eukaryota; kingdom Viridiplantae; phylum Streptophyta; class Magnoliopsida; order Gentianales; family Apocynaceae; genus Voacanga; species Voacanga thouarsii. Next base: position 66,074 of record JANUWF010002297.1, read on the forward strand.
AAAAAAAAATAGAGAAAATGGAAAAAGTGAAAGAAGAAGAGTTCTTGGAGAGAAAAAGGGAAACTTGAAGCATTTTTCAGCCAAATCAAGCTACAAACAAGGTAAACATTCGAGCTTCAAGAATTAAAGTTGTAGATTAAAGCATAAGGATTACTTTCATATAAATTTTGTTGGTAAATTCATGCTATTTATGAATTTTTCTCAAGAATTCAAGTTTGTCTGAAAATCAAAAGTATGAAGGCTGTTTTAGTAACATTTGAGGAGAATTAAGTGATATATAAGTGTTTAGATTGAAGGAGAACAAAGGAGAACATGAATAGTGATATTGAGGTAAAACTACTGGGGCTGTTTTTGCCTAATCTTGTGCTTCAGAAACGAGAACTATGGAAAAGGACTTATACAAAATTAAATTTAAGAGTCTTACGGTTGTTTTGGTATATCATAGAGACAAAACAGAGTTGTGGATTGAAAGTTATGATGGAAACAAAATCATGTGTCAAAGCTGTAAAATTTTGCTTGGAACCTGGACGAATTTAAGGGTGATTAATTGTGTGATTTTGGAAGAAATAATTGGAGAAATATGAAATGAATCCCTTGTTTATGAAGGGAGAAATGATGTATAAAAAGGAAATAGAATGAATCGAACAAACGACAAAAAAACGACGTGAACAAAAGTTGAACGTTTTCCTTAACCGTTGGCTAACAGTCGGCTAAACGTTAGTTGGATGTTGGCTACATTCGGGCACGTCGGGTGGACGTTGGCCATGTAACACCCCGCTTCCTAGGCCCAACAGGGCCAGAGATGTCGCCCCGTCCAAAGGACAAGGGATCTTTATAATTAGGTCACACAATCAAAATAATATAATAAAAACAATACCTTACACTTAAAACTTATTACAAACCAAAAATTTAAAACAAATCCAGAACAAAAATTATTCACTCTCAACTCCCTAAAGCATTGCATAAAATAGATAACAAAATCTCTTCCAAGGCAGACAACACTAGCTACTCATCCCCACAGTAGGATCGACCTGAAATCATGGTAAAAAGGGTGATGAGATAAAAATCTCAGTAAGTCCGTGTGTGCTTTGAGTGTTCGGCAAAAACAGTTCGTGAATGCAAAGTGTGAGAACTTCATAAGAGAAATACTGGCAAGCAATAAACAATAGTCAAAGTCAAGAGTGGTGTTATCCTCTTTTCAAAACCATACAAGTGCACATTAAAATCAACCACTCAAAATGGTGGTCATGGGTTACCACACGTTGGGCCCCACAACCATACAACGGTCAAAATGCCACACTTTGTGCAGACTGACAAAAAAAAAAAATACTGGCAAGCAATAAGTGATGTTCAAAAGCAAGAGTGACGTTTTGGCTTTTCCAACCATACAGGTATAATAAAATCAACCACTCAAAAGGTGGCCAATGGTTACCACACGTTAGGCCGCATATCCACATGGTCAGTATGCCACACGTTGGGCATACTGCTGGTCAGACTTCCACACTTTGTACAGACTGAGAAAAGGTAGGTGATCGGCTTATTGGGTAAGATTCTCCTCCTTTTCTACACCCAAACAAAATCGGTTGTCCACTCCGGCAACACATAGTCCATATAACTGAAAACTACTAGCTTGGACCAGCATGACTAAGTAGTACTGATGTTTCTCTAAGTTGGGTTTATCTTCTGGAGGTGGCCTCCTGCTAGAAAACTCACTCTTGCTCTTCAAAACTAATACTGCTAGCTTACCCTTATTGAGTACTCAACATAGTTCATTCTACTTGGGAGAAAACTGATAAAACATAACTTTGCTTGAAAATGGCAATCAAGGGTTTCCAAAGTCTTTGTCAAAATCAATTTTAGAAATAGTTTAGTGTTTGAGTAAAACTGCTTGTTGATTTTCAAATAATTTGTTTGACTGAAACAAGAAAGGAAACAGTCCTTAATTGCTTTTACCAAATCAGTGTTCACAAACTTCGGGTTTAGCTTGCCATAATAACTTTTTGTAACAAACAAGTTTTATACAGGAGCTTACCCGATCCTTACTCAAAATAAAGGTCTCCAACAGCTGACCTAACCTCGTCTGGGGTAAAAAAGTCATAATTAAACTCAAGCCAAGATTCACCTTTACAAATAATTCTAGCTTAACTTACTGCAACCATGATCCTAGTGTCCCAAGATTAAGGCTAGACAATAAATAAAAGAGTTTATAAACTAAGTCTAGTTTGATATTAAAATAATTAGGGTTTTGGAAATAGGTACTAATAAGTTGAAGGTTTAAATCTTGCTAAAAATAAATTAGAGTTTATTTGATGAAGGGTCGTAGGTGGTATTAGGTAAAATAATAATCTATTAATAATTATTGCTAGAAAATAATTGGTAACTAAAACTAGTTATAAGTAAATTTTAATGGGCTTTGATTGAAAAATAATAAATAAATTTTAATAGTATTTATGACTATATGACTTACAAAATTAATATTTGACCTATTATGAATATTCATATGAAAGGCTTTATTATTATTTTCTATATATTTTATTTTATATAAAATCTATAAATTTTATTTCTTTAATAAAAACCATTATTTATTTGACTAAAATATCTCTATTTTATATAAAATAGTCCAAATCCACCTTTCCTAGGGTTTTCAAAATTTACTAGAAGAAATTATAGCATTAATCATTTTATTGAAGAAATAAAATTAGCTTAGGGACAACTAGGTCATGATCATATTTCTATTGCCAACCACAATCATGAACATATACTCTATTCCAATTCAACAAATCATCCAAAACATGAATAAAGGCATAGATCTAAATTTATCAAGACATGATCCAACCTCTACCAACATAAACATATCTATGGCTTTAACAAACATACATGAACATAAACCCTATTTACCAAAGGTGACATAATCTCTAACATGCTTGATCACATAAACTACTCAGGACATGGAGAGCATGCAACAAAACTCTAAAAACACCATACAATCAATCAAGACAATCAACTCATATATCAATCCCATCTCCATCATATACATACATTTATTCATGCTTCAATCTCAACTCATCGCAACAACACATGCTCAAATCCTAATCATAATCCATCTCCTTCCAATATCATCCTAGAGACATGAATCTAGAACTTAAAGAGAGGGTTGAAGAGGCTTATTTGATTGATGAGTACCTTGGAGTAGGTTCGAAGGGATCCTAACTCTTAGGAGACTAGATCCGTCCAAGAGACATGAAGAAAACATGGCCATGGTGGAAGTCATCATTCGGCCAAGAAAGATAGAGAGAAAAGAGAAAAAGAGAGTCCATTAGTATGATTATATATATATATATATATATATATATATTCATTAGAAGTTGAAGATGAGAGAAGGTGGTGTGATTGATCGTGCTTACCTTGAAGATGTTCTTGAGCCTTCACAAAAATATTGGTTTTTGATCCAAAAGTAAGACTTTAATTTTGGTGTTTGATGTTAAAAATTGCAGAAGTGGATTCAAGGGGTTGAGTAGGTGTAATCTGGAGTTTTTGGAGAAGATTAGAATGGTTTGGAGTGGTCTTAGGCGTGAGAGGGTTAGTAGGTGTTCTTGGTGTTCTTGGTTTGGAGAGAATGGAGAAAGTAGGGAAAGGGCTGACCGAAATTCTGCGTAGGAAGGAGTGGCCGAATTGTTTGAGGGAGTTTTGGCAATTGAATTTTCTGGTTTGAAAGGAAAAAGGAAGGCTGATTATTTGGAATCCAAAAAGAATATTTTAGGGAATCAATTTTGGAAACAAAATATGGTAAGAAGATCTTCAATGGAGGAGAGCTTTTGGAAGCTCTAATGGCCGACTGGATGGCTAGGGATTCTGCTAGAATGAAAGCTGTTTAAAGGGCTTAATGGTGGCCGAAAAGAGGGAGTACAATGGTGAAGGAATGTCTGGTTGTTTAAGGGATGTTTTATGGAAGTTTACAAAATATATTTGTTGGAATTTTGGTCTTTAATCAAGGGCTTGATTGGAGTAATTGATGGAGATATTTTAAGGGCAGCCATGGACTATTTTTCGAGCAAACTACTGGAGAAGATGATGGAACTCAGTTCATGGCTATTCAAGGGAAGTTTGTACAGAAAAATGGTGAAGTTTCAGTCAAGGATGAAGATGGAGCAAGGCTGGAAAAATTCCTGTACAGATTTTCGCTAGTTGCTGGAATGTTCTGGGCAACTTTTGCTGCCATTTTCCAGTCAGTTTGTAGAGGATTTGAAGGGGCATTCAGAGGTCTTTCAAGGCTAGATTCCAACCTTCTTTATGGAGGAAAAACGTGGCTAAGGTGCTGGATGAAAACTAGAAGAGAACAGCTTGGTTTAGGATCACCAAAGCTGCGAATTTGCCTAGAAAATTTTCTTGTTTGCACAGCATTTGTGCAGTCCGATTTTGGCCTCATAATTTCAGACTTCAAGTTGGCCAAAAGGGCTATTTTTCTGGCAGCATTTGGGAAGGAATGATGGCTGAAAATTTTGACACTTTGAATGCACAAGAAGCTGGAAAATTTCCAGATTACTTCATGAAGAAAATGAACATAGCTAGGGTGGAGTTTTGAAGGTTCAACCATGGAGATTAATCTCTTGGGAACCTTCCACAACTCCTACCCATTCTCAGCCCACAAGATGTCTTACACTTAGACATTTTTGAACGTTCAAAGCCACAACACTTTGCTGGAATTTTCTGGAATAGAATTGGCTTGAATAAATTGAACATTCTATTGAATTGAGAAGTAAGAAAACTAATGATCAAGAAGGGTATGAATTCCCTTAGAAATTTTTGTAGGGCACAAGAGTAGGATTAGGACATTCCTATCATGTCTCCCCTAGGACAACACCTCTACTCTTCCCTAAAGCATACAAGGCCGAAATATAGCCTTCCCAACAAAAATAAAATTTTAATTACGCTAAAACTCCAATGATAGAATTTGAACTCAAGACCTCAAGAATTAATTTCTAAGCTCTAACCACTAAACCACAACAACTCTTATTCTTGTTTTCTCTCCAAAATATATTTCCTATTTAATCCGCAAGCTATCTCCCTATTTTCACCTCAAGCAAAAATTACCATTTTGCCCTTCTTACTCAATAACCACAATTAAGCCTTCTAGGCTACAAATCACAAATCCAAAGTACATAAAATCATATAAAAATATATTTAAGTATGCAATAAAATATAATATCAATCCCAACCCCCTTACTCTAAGGTTGGTTTCAATTGGCGTTTCACAGGCCAACCGTCAGTTATTTTTTATCCAAACACGAATTGACCCAAAAATAAAGTTTGGTGTAGGTTTAGCAAGAAACGGCCAACGGAATGTCGAAAATGGTAGAGACGGTGATGAAACGGTTGTGAACGGAAATGATTACTTATGACACGAGGTGAATCCCTTTGATTACTAAAACCTTTTGAGTGCTAGTGTGTTTCACTTTTCCATGAAATGCTATCTTTTGTACTATTTTGGAAATCCCTAAATATGCTTAAGGTTTATCTGAGCAAGATTTGTTTTATGCTATTTTGGCCTTGAATGAACTTCATAATTGGCTTGGAAACCTTAGAGGATGATTAAAGCATGAATTTTGTGAATTTAGTCCTTTGGATTAAATACTTGGGATTTTTGGAAAATAGTGAATTTTGGATTAAGGCTTAGTTTGTTGTTGTTGTTGTAGTGAATTTTGGAATTTGGTATTCATAAATTGACTGAAATGCCCTTATTGAAACATTTTATGGAAACGTATTTGGAAACTTTGAATTTAATCCTCTCTTAGGATTAGAATTCTGGCATTTCTTGAAATGAGTTCGTTTTGAAATCGGGTATTTAGAAAATGCTCCAAATGTCCTTATTGGAATGTTTATGAAAACCTTTGGAATTCGGGTATTCGGTAAATGACCGGAATATCCTATTTAGAAATTTTGTGAACACTTTTCAAATAGGGTAAAGGTAAAATAACCCGAATACCCTTGGAAAATCTTATGGAATCGGGTATGGATAAAATGACCTGAATATCCTTGAAAATAACTTTTGCGATCGAGTATGGGGAAAATGACCTGGATACTCTTGGAAACATGTTTTGATGTGTGAATTGAACTCTTTATCATGTTTCAACATTATTTTGAAAAATGAACTCTCGTGATGAGATTAATTTTTAGAAAATGACCTTTTGATCCTTGAAATTATTTTATGGGTCTGATGTGCCATGGAATAAATTGATTGGCTCTGCAGATTCTATGTGAATAATGATCTGAATTACGAGTCAGTGGGATCAAATTTTGGGAAATGTGATTTTGCCCCAAAAATGTTTTGATTTGAAAATCCTACAGGATCAGATAACCCTCTAGCCTAATCAGTCAGATGGGGTTAGTATTGTTAACATTGAGTACTCAGCAAGGACTTTAATCTTTGTACTAATCTATATTAGGTTAGATGGGCCTAGCAACCTGGCCTAGTTCTAGGGATTGTCTTACTCTGAACTGGGTGACAAGATATTGGGATGAGTTGTCCTGGCTAGCCGTTTAGCACCTAATAATTTCCTTATCTGTGGGCGCTACTTATTTTGAGTCATTCGTTGGATGTCGGGCGGGGACACTCAGTGCGTTTGACTCATTGCCGTCTTGATGATGATTGACGTTAGTATTGGGACCTCTGGCTTAGGGTGGCATGTAAAAGATTGTGTGCTATGGTACACTAGGTATGCTGCAATATACCTGAGCAGAAGTATGCTACGGTGTACTTATTCTGGCGATGCATGGTTGAGTACTGGAGGCTGCGGTCTCAGTACAATGATACGTGGCGTCGAAGGCAAGGACTGCGGGACTTACATACAGGCTGACCTTTTGTTGGAGAAATGCTTGTGATTTAAAAGTGAGGTAATAATTTGAAATTTGAAATAAAATTTTTCAAAAATGATTGAGTTCTAGATAAATTTTTCTTTAGAGAGTTTTGAAATTGTTTCCAGTAAACAAATGATATGCTATTCTACAAAAGTTTTATGTACCCTATTCTTTCATAAAGCACTAGAACACAGGGATTCACTGGGTGATTCATCACTCACACGTGTCTTTTAACTTACCTTTTGTAGGATTCAGAGCTGAGCGGACCTTCGGATAGAAGGATGATACCACAGAGTCGGCAGTTTAGTTTTGGACAGCTTTCCTTTTGATCATGTACTATATTCTGTTATAGATAGAGATGGCATATATAAAATCCTCTGATATATATATATATATATATGTATGTATGTGTGTGTGTGTGTGTATGTGTGTGTGTGTGTGGCCATTAGTGTGGGATATTGTTGAGTTTAGACCATATATATATATATATATATATATATATATTTACTCCATTGTTTCCGTTATAAAGACCTATTGTCCGGGAAACTGGACGGGGCGACACCCTCTATTATTAGGGGTGAGTCCTGTCTTTCTCTATAATTCTCGTTGTAATTTCTTTTCTCATCTAATTTCCCTCGAATGTCACTCGAGGTTTCTCCATTAGGAATGTATGAAATTATATTGGGATAGAGATCATTTTTACAAGCTTTTGAAGATGGTGACCAAGGATGAAGCGAGAAGATTGTAAGACCTTCTTTCCAAACATGGAAAAACACATAGGTTTGACTAAATTAATTTCCTACTTGGCTTAAGAAAATTAATCTAGCAAAGTCCATAGTCAAATCCATGTAATTGTCTCTATTATCGTAATGTCAATTTGTTGATTTTATGCATACCAAATGATGAGGTGATTAATTAAAGAATAAATCCCTCAAAATATACAAAATCTAAAAGCCTTCTATTAATGTAATGAGAATGATAGCTCTTTTTTTGAGATTAGGTTGTTGAGCACTCCTAAGCCTACTTGATATTGAGTATGTTCAAACTATGGATTTTGATTCTGGATTAATAGGTTAGATTTAACTAATATCTTTATCCCAACTAGGCACACCCAAGCATAAAGAATATTATAGGCCAGGTTAGGTCAGTATTAAATGCTTTAAGATTAAAAGATGTTAGTCACCCAATGATCTGGTAGTTACATTTGATGTAATTAGTATTTGATATCTACCATTGAACTTAAGAGTGATTTATTGGGCTTATCCAAGATCATTCTTAAGGAATTTGAATATTGGTCCACTAGGAAAGCTTTCAACGGACTTTTCCGAATTAATAGTAGAGGCTATTAGTTTGAATAAAATAGTGGAATAAATGAACGTTTAATTAAAGACCTTATTAAATACATCTCATGTGCATATATATTATCTAATATCTCTTATCTTTTATCTAGATTATTTGCAACATGACAACAAATTTGAACCTGCATAGTATTTTGGAAACAAACAAGCTTACTGAGTCAAATCTGATAGACCGGTATAAGAATTTGAGAATCATTCTCAAATCCGAAAAGTTACTCTATATATTAGATGCTCTTATTCCATCAACTCTAGCTATTGATGTTAATACTGAAGAAATGTGAAGTTCATAAGAAGTACTAAAAGGACATTGACATAACATTTTGTATCATCATGGCATCAATGAACTCTGAGCTACAAAAGTAGTAAGAGCATATAGATACTTATACAATTATTCTTCATCTAAGGGAGTTATTTGATAAACAAGCAGGAACAGAGAAATATGAGATCTCAAAGTAATTATTCCATTCTAAGATGGAAGATGGTGCTTCAGTTGCAATGCATGGACTGAAGATGTTAGGTTTGATAGAAAAGCTTATCTCTCTCAGGTTTGTGATGAATCCCGAATTAAGTGTTAACTTAATTCTACAGTCTTCACCAAGTAGTTTTTAACAATTTGTGATGAACTACTAGATTAACAAGATTGATTTTATCTTTCCTGAGCTAATCAAACTTCTTAAGATTGTACAGAGTTCTATGGAGGAGAAAAATAATGCAGTCATGTTGGTTGATTCTTTAACTTCTTTTAAAAAGAAAATTGTTCCTAAGAAAAAGAAGAAGAATCGAATCAAGCCTAAAGATAGAATCAAGAAGAAGGAGATAACAACTAAAAGACCATGTAACCATTGTGAAAAAATGGGCCGTTGGAGATGCAATTGCAAAAGCTACTTGTAGTCACTAAAGAAAAAAAAGGAGAAGAAGAAGCATGTTGGCACTTTTACTCTTGGGACTAAAAAGTAGTAGGAAGCTTGAGAAAGGTGATGTGGATTGACTTCCTGTAAATAGAGCAAAGGTTGTTGTACTTACTATGGGGACTTATCATTTACACTTGCCTTCTAGATTGATTTTAGAACTTTCAAACTATTATTATGTTCCGGTTTTGTTGGAAAATATTATGTCAATTGCTTTGTTGGACACAGATAGTTTTCATTTAATTTTTAAGAATAAAAAGTTGTTCTTTTTCATTAAATAATATCCACTATGGCAATGCAACTTTGATGAATGGTTTGTATATTCTAGACATGGATAATCAAACTCTTAACATAAACAATAAGAAACAAAAAAAAGATAACACAATCCATTCTTACATATGGCATTGTCATTTAGGCCATGCAAACGAGAATCGTGTTTCTAAGTTGAGCAATTTTGGTGACTTAGGATCATTTGATTGTGTATCATATGGCACATGTAAATCTTGTTTACTTTGTAAAATGACAAAAATCTTTTTTTTTTTTTTTCTAAGAAAGGAGAAAGAGCTAAGTAATTGTCGGAACTAATACATAGTGATGTATGTAGGCTAATGATATTGCAAGCAAGAGAGGGTTATCAATATTTCATAACTTTCATCAACGATTATTCATGATTTGGTTATTTGTATGTAATAAAATGCAAATTTGAAGTCTTTGATAGGTTCAAAAAAATTTTAAAATGTAGAGAAACACTTTAGTAAAAGTATCAAAACTCTAAGATTTGATCAAGGAGGTGAATACTTGAGTCAAAAGTTTCAGAGTTATCTTAGAGATAATGGAATATTATCTCAATGGACTCCTCTGCATACACCCCAGCATAATAGTGCATCCAAAAGAAGGAATTGAACTCTATTAGATATGGTTTGAATTATGATGGCTTTTGCAGACTTACTCAAATCGTTTTGGGGATGTGCACTGGAAACTACTGTTTATGTTTTAAACAAAGTTCTATAAAAAATAATTGATGCCACCTCTTATGAGTTATTTTTTGGTGAAAAACCAAAATTAACTCACTTGAGAATTTAGAGATGTCTTGCTTATGTTAAGAATACAAAATTAGACAAATTTGAATATAAGTCTAATAAGTGTTTATTTATTGGATACCAAAAGAGTCACAGGAATATTATTTCTATCTCCCTTTAAAAAATAAAATGTTTATTTCTAAGCATGCTGTCTTCCTAGAGAAAGGGTTCATGCTTAAAGCGAGATAGTAGGAGTAAAACTAAACTTAGTGAAGTTCAAGAAGAACAAATAATTATTGATCAATCGAATAATCCTGTGTTTATTAACAAAATAGGCGTACCTTTTTATACACATGAATCTCATAGTTAAAGTAGAATTGTTGGGATGTATGCCCTCTTAGATTTGGTTTCTGATGTAAAAATCGAATGTTTTAATAAAATAATGTATTTTCAGAAATTTTTTGTGAATTTACAATTTTATTTATGCACAATTACGTTTGGAAAAGACCCATTACGTTTAAGTAAATAGTCCATGTGAATGGAGGTCTTTCACAGTAAGGTATGGATTATGGGTTACTTAACATATAAAGTTTTGTTCTTAATCGATTGATAAGAATGGAAATCTCATCATGTCTAGGTTATTATGTTGTGAATTCTAAATGAGGAATGGCTTACCTTTAGCCAGTGAGTAGTCCACTCACTTCATGACATGAGCGTATTTTGAATACATAGAACATGACCTATAGTAGTGGTTTCTAAAAGTACTATATGGTAGAAACCTAGACTACTACCGCTACAGCGTTTCTAAAAAGTACTATGAGTTAGTAGTCTGACGAAGCTGGAAGCATATGCTTTGATATGCTATAGTTGAGGTTCTATCGTAGGGCCAATATACTTGCATATTGAGTATATGTGACTAGTTAGTTAAGATAGACATGTACAAGATAGTTTCTATACTATATCGCCCCTTATGGTTGTCTGAATGATCTAGATATCCAGGGCCTTGGGAAACATGACTTAGATGTTTGCTTTAAGGTAACTTTCTTGGAAATCGGAAACATTCCAGGAAGTCGTGGATCATTGGACTAGAGGACTATGGATGGTAGATGTCATTTAGAGGGGTGTTAGTACACTTTTTCCTCTCTGAATGTACGACGGTATATAGAGGGGTATTTTAGTCATTACACCAGTAGGTTAGAGACTTTGCTAACGTAGCATTGTGTTTGGAGTCAATATTTCCTTATGATGATATTAGGAAATATTTAAAATGCAAAATACAGCTATTTATATGGCAAGGGTATTTTGGTCATTTTAGTAGCCAAGGTGGTGTGTCTTTTGGTCCCCAGTATAGACCGTGAGTCCTAATTAAATACCGGCTAAGGAATTGATCTTAAATTAAATGGAATTTATTTTATTTAAATAGCCTGATTTAATTATTGGGTTAGAATAAAATAAAGGTCCATGGAGAGAGATTTAATTAAATTGGTTTATTGGGCTAATTAATTATTCAGGGCTTTGGCCCAATTTGAATAATTAGGAATTAACTTAGGACTAAACTAATTTAGACTTATTTAATTGGATTGGTTTATTTGTGCTGGAAAATTAATTATTTGTTAGGCCATTAAGTTGGTTCTAACTAGAATAATTAATTAAGCCTAATAGGCTAAACTAAGAGTCTAATGGCCCAGTCCAGTTTAACCTAGGGTTTTATTTAGGTTAAACAGGAGGATTGGAAACAACGTGGTTGAAAATCAGATACACAAGAGAGACGGGTTCTTCTCTATGGAATAGCCAGGCATCTCTCTCTCTCTCTCTAGAAAAATTCTCTAGCCTGTTAGTTGTTCACCAAACGGTAGTTTGGCAGGTCATATACTGGAAAACAGAGAGTTAGACGTTCACATACATGCAAAGGCGGAGTAGGAGGCTTGCATGAATCGCACTAGAGGCTTCCACCAGCACACCTAACCCAGTTGCGCACGTTCTAGTCCAGCCATCTTTGAGAACCAGAAGGAGAGGTAAAATTTTTAAAACCTCAGGATTGGGATAGGGCGCAACCGGCTCCGGCTAGGGCAGTCGGAGCTGTCCCTGTCTTGGATTCCCTGTTCTTATTTTTTCAGTTTTTTTTTATGTTCGCTTCCGCTGCGTGCTTCGTGTTCCCCGCTTTCCACACCTTCAATTGTTATTTGAGCATGAAGGTTTTGTAAAAGTGTAGGAAGCATGCATCTAGATTAATAAAACTGGACACATATGTGCGAGTAAAATTGTGATTCTTCGCTGTTTATGGTATGTATAGATTCTCTATTAAACCTTGTCGGTAGAGGTATAGGTGATTGTAATTTACTATTTTTCGTAGCAAATTGTGTAAGCCCAATGTTTATGGGTATAGGCAGTTGTTGATTTTGGTTTATTTCATTGTATTTGGATTGGAACTGGTGAGCCATGGATACCAGAAGCTGTGCAGAAAAATAGGGAAAATTTGCAGAGGAAATTCTCAGAAAAAAAAAGCTGCAGGATTCGGCATCCAGAATGGAACTGGCGCCGACTTGGAGTGCTGGAACTAGCGCCGGCTTGGCTCTAGAAGGCCAGTCCAATCGCTGGTTTCTAGTGGGTCCTGATTCTGTGCGGCGGGCGCAGTGGACCAAGGAATTTTTTTTAATTTTTCCTTATAATTTCTCTTGCAATTTCTTTTGGTTTTGGGGTCCATACAAAGTGAAGTTAATATTTTGCAATAGTCAATATTCAAGGAATATTTTTGCATAAAAAATATTAGTAAGGGATTTTAGGATTAAACAAGACCATTAATTAATTAATGTGTTTAATTCTATTATCTTAGCACTTAGGTTTTAAAAATAGAAGAGCATGAAAACGTCTACTGTTTTCTAGCATGCTATTTATTTTTGGTACCTATGTGCATGTTTTCTGAAAGACCAAAGTTTTTGGGAATGTTTTGACAAGGAAAACATTTTTCTACAAATTAAATGGTTATTTTAAATTGAACAAAAATTAATCCTCAGATATTTTCTCAAAGGATTTAATCTTTGACATAGAAAATATATTGGATTTAGATATTTTTGTAAGGTTAAAATAGAAAGCTATTTTGTTTTAGTTTGTCACAAGAAAAATTGTTTTGTCAAATAAACTTGAGACCACAGTCTATAGATTTAATTGGAAAATTTTTTAAATCATTAAGTTTTTAACTTAAATAAAATTAGTCCATGGGAAAAACTCTCAAAGGATATAAGCCTTGACATAGAGATTTTTATGGACTTAGACATGTTATTTTTTAATTAAGGAAAAACTTAATGGAAATTTTCAAAAAGATATTTTTAAGAAAACTCTTGTTTTAAAAGACTAAGTGGAAGAGGGGTTCCAATGGCCCCACGACTTCCATCACAATCATCACTAGAGATCGTGGGTCCCCTCGCGTTACACTGGGAATGAACCCGTATAGGATGGGGATACCACAAGGATGAAGATCTAATAAAGGAATGTAATTAATAACCCAGGGCATGTACTATGATCGGCCAGCCCCTCATTGGAGGTCATAGTGCGAAGTATGTCCATAGGAAATGAAAGGAAATGGCCATCCCCTCGATGGAGTTAACTCCTAGATCATTACCTAGAAAATAAATTAATTTATGGTGGTTAACACACTTAGCTTAGGAAACTATTAACCTTCCCAAGAAGTTATGTCAATTTTCCTAAGAGCTAAATTGATTATTATCAGTTTTGATAATAAAGATAAAGTGCACATATTTGTTTTATTTTCACAAACTGAATCTTTTTTCTTTTATTTTTCAATTTTTCAGAAATGGTGGGAGGTTCTTTTAGTCCATTGGCCGTTATTCTCTGAGAAAATAAGCTAATGGGACCAAACTATGTGGATTAGAAGAGGAACCTGGACATAATACTCATAGCCGAGGAGTATAAGTATGTCCTGTACGAAACCTGCCCTGTAATTAGGAAGGGTTCCACCGCCGAGGAGCATGAGACTGAGAAGGTATGGAAGAAGGCCAACGAGATAGCTTGTTGTTACATGTTGGCCTCCATGTCTAATGTGCTCCAATCTAAACATGAGCACATGACCACTGTGTATAAGATAACCCAATCATTAGCTACGATGTTCGTGGATAAGACCCGGCCCGCAAGGCAGGAGGCTCTTCGAATTATCATTAATACTAAGATGGCTGAGGGAGTATCAGTCAGAGAGTATATGCTCAAGACGATTGTTGCTTTCAAGGTGGCAGAAATTTTAGGGGTTGTCATTGACCTTGAGAGCCAAGTGGACATGGTTCTCGAATCTCTACTGGGTTTCTTTACTCAGTTTAAGTTGAACGATAACATGAATAAGTTGAACATGAGTTTGACTGAGTTGATGAAGGAGCTCCAGATGGCGGAGAAATTCATGAAGCCACAATCTAAGGCTATGATTGCTAAGGCTTCATCTTCTAGAACTGGGCCCAAGCCCAGAAAGTTCAAGAAAAAGAAGAGAAACGCAGCGCTCCAACCCAAGACCCAGCCCAAAGACAAACCCAAGGGCAAGTGCTTTAAGTGTGAACTGAAAGGACAATAGAAAAAGGAGTGTCCAAATCTTCAAGCCAAGAAAAAACCTCACAGGTAATGTTTTCTATCTCTAGTATATATTAATGGTTGGATCAACTTCCACTTGGATTGTTGATTCAGGAGCCACTGATCACATCTGTAACTTTTTGCAGGGGTTTAGAAAGATTAGAAGACTCCAGAAGGATGAACATAGACTACGTGTGGGAAATGGAGCACAAGTTTGGGCCCTTGCAGTGGGAGAGATGGATCTTATTTTTTATTGTAATAGAATAGTGGTTTTGAAAGATATTTTATATATACCTGGATTTAGATAGAATTTGATTTCAGTTGCAAAACTAATAAATCAAGGATATTTTGTATCTTTCCATTTTGGTATTTCTATCAAAAGAAATGGAAAAATTTTATGTATTAGGCACATGTATGGAAATTTATTTTTCTTAAACCCTATTAACAATCAATTAAATAACGTTCGATATGAACCTTTAACAAGGAAGAGAAAGGCTAATGTCAATGACTCGTATCTTTGGCATCTAAGGTTGGGTCATATCAACTCAACTAGGATTCAGAGGATGATCTATGATGGGCCTATAGGTTCATTGAGATTGGAAAATTGGCCTTAGTGTGAGTCCTGCCTGATGGGAAAGATGACCAAAAGGTTATTTACCCCTAAGGAGTATAGAGCTAAGGAGGTATTGAGTCTTGTTCACACTTATGTGCGTGGTCCCCTGTCTACACCAATTAGAGGAGGTTTTGAGTACTTCATCACTTTCACGGATGATTGTACAAGGTTTGGATATGTTTACCTGATAAGACGTAAGTTTGACTCTTTTAATAAGTTCAAAGAGTTTAAGACTGAAGTGGAGCGTCGGACAGGTAAATTAATCAAGACCTTACGATCGGATCGTGGTGAAGAGTACCTCCTTGGTGAATTCAAGAACTACATGATACATCATAGGATAGTATCCCAACTCTCTACGCCGAGGACACCCCAGTAGAACGCGAGTAGTTGAGAGAAGGAACAGGACATTGATGGAAACGGTTCGAAGCATGATGTCTCATGCTACTCTTCCAGTGTCTTTTTAAGGAAATGTCCTAGAAACAGCGACCTACATTCTGAACTTGGTGCCTTCCAAGTCAGTACCTAGGACTGAGATGTGGATTGGGCGTAAGCCAAGTCTAAATCATCTCAAGATATGGGGTTGTCCAGCTTATATACTGGTCAAGGGTGATAGTTGGAACTAAGATCAGAATTATGCAATTTTGTTGGGTATCCAAAGAGACAAAGGGTGGTTACTTTTTTTTATCCTAAGGAGCAGAAAGTACTAGTTAGTACAAATACTAGATACTTGGAGAATGATCAAAGTACTTCCACAAAAGGTTCAACTAGGTTGGAACTGGAGGAGAAGTTATCTTCAAGAGCAACTTCTTCTAACCCGATTGTGGAATAAGAAGAGGCACAGCCTTAAGAGCCTATACATATGGAGCCTCATCGTAGTGGGAGAGTGTCTAGGGTTCCGTAGAGATGGACTGGAAAAGCTCTCGAGTTGATCTCCGACCATCAGGAATAAGACCCCACTAGATACGAAGAGGCTACTACTGATGCCGATACAAATCTGTGGCATGAAGCAATGAAAGCCGAGATTAAGTCTATGTATCTCAATCAGGTTTGGGATCTTATAACTTCACTTGAAAGGATAAAACCCATAGGGTGTATGTGGGTATACAAGAGAAAGAGGGGAGTAGATAGGAAGGTGAAAACCTTCAAAGCTAGGCTTGTGGCGAAAGGGTATACTCAGAAAGAGGGAATCGATTATGAGGAAACCTTTTCCCCGGTGGCCATGCTTAAGTCCATCCTTATCCTCCTTGCCATCGCATGTCATTATAACTACGAGATATGACAAATGGATGTCAAGATGGCATTTTCAAATGACTATCTTAGTGAAGACATCTATATGTCCCAACCGGAAGGCTTTGTTGCTAAAGGCCAAGAGCATATGGTTTGCAAGCTTAAAAAGTCCATTTATGGACTTAAGCAGGCATCAAGGGCATGTAACATTCATTTTGATGAGACTGTAAAGTCTTATGATTTTGTTCATAACGAGGATGAACCATACGTGTACAGGAAACTTGAAGGCATTAATGTGATTTTTCTTGTCTTGTATGTGGATGGCATTCTACTCATTAGAAATGATGTAGGATTATTATCATCTACAAAAGTTTGGCTGTCTAGTCAATTTAATATGAAGGACTTGGGAGAAGCCAACTACATTCTCGGGATTAGACTTCTTAGAAATAGGAAGTAGAGAATGTTAGGATTATCCCAAGTTGCATACATTGACAAGATGTTGACCAGGTATAGCATGAACTCATGCAAGGGAGCTCTAATTTCCTTGCAAACATGGGTTATCATTTTCTTCTAGGGACTGTCCTAAGTCTCAAGAAACAGTCCCTAGAAGAAAAGGATAGAATGAGTAGGATTCCCTATGCTTTGGCTGTGGGAGGTCTCAAGTACGCCATGCTGTGTACAAGGCCAGATATCTACTTTGCTGTAGGCTTAGTTAACAGATATCAGTTGAACCCTGGGGAGGTTCATTGGCAAGCTGAAAAGCATATACTTAAGTACCTCAAATGGACGAGAGATTATATGCTGGTTTACAGGGCTGATGACTTAGTTCCTACAAGATACATAGACTCAGACTTCCAGGCAGATAAGGATGACAGAAAATCCACTAGTAGATATATCTTCACCTTGTCTGGATGAGCAATTTCATGGAGGAGTATCAAACAATCTTGCATTGTTGACTCAACCATGGAAGCTGAGTATGTGGCAGCTTCGGAGGCATCCAAGGAAGCAGTTTATCTCCGAAAGTTCCTTTCAAAACTTGGAGTTGTGCCATATATGGGCAGGCTGATTGTGATGTATTGCGACAACACTGGAGTAGTATCACAATCAAAAGAACCCAGGAACCACATGAACGGAAAGCATATCGAGAGGAAGTACCACTTGATCTGGGATTTTATCCAGAGACGGGAAGTTGTGGTAGAACAGATTGTCTCCGAGAACAATCTAACAGATCCATTCACCAAGCTTTTGGCTCAGAGAGTCTTCAAGAGACACTTAGACGCCATAGGGGTGGATACCTACGGACTTACTTAGTCTTAGTATACAAGTGGGAGATTGTTGGGATGTATGCCCTCTTAGACTTGGTTTCTGATGTAAAAATCGAATGTTTTAATAAAAGAATTTATTTTCAGAATTTTTTTGTGACTTTATAATTTTATTTGTGCACAATTATGTTTGGAAAAGATCCATTGTGTTTAAGTAAATGGTCCATGGGAATGGAGGTCTTTCACAGTAAGGTATGGATCACGGGTTCCTTAACACATAAACTTTTGTTCTTAACTAATTGATGAGAATGAGAATCTCATCATATCTAGGTTATTATGTTGTAAATTCTAAATGGAGAATGGCTTACCTTTAGTCAGTGAGTAGTCCACTCACTTCATGACATAAGTGCATTTCAAATACATAGAACAGGACCTGTAGTAGTGGTTTCTAAAAAGTACTATATGGTAGAAACCTAGACTACTACCGCTACAGCGTTTCTAAAAAGTACTATGAGTTGGTGGTCTGACAAAGCTGGAAGCATATGCTTTGATATGCTATAGTTGAGGTTCTGTCGTAGGGCCAATATACTTGCATGTTGGGTATATGTGACTAGTTAGTT
The DNA here is from genome assembly GCA_026120185.1 of Voacanga thouarsii. Classification (NCBI taxonomy): domain Eukaryota; kingdom Viridiplantae; phylum Streptophyta; class Magnoliopsida; order Gentianales; family Apocynaceae; genus Voacanga; species Voacanga thouarsii. The sequence continues at coordinate 84,505 of JANUWF010002297.1, forward strand.
TAGACAGACTTGTACAAGATAGTTTCTATACTATATCGCCCTTTGTGGTTGTCTGAATAATCTAAATATCTAGGGCCCTGGGAAACATGATTTGGATGTTTGCTTTAGGGTAGCTCCCTTGGAAAGCCGAAACAATCCAGGAAGTTGTGGATCATTGGACAAGAGGCCTAAGGATGGTAGATGTCATTTGGAGAGGTGTTAGTACACTTCTTCCTCTCTGAATGTACGGCGATATATAGAAGGGTATTTTAATCATTACACCTGTAGGTCGTAGACTTTGCTAACGCAGCACTGTCATTAAGGTCAATTTTTCCTTATGGTGATATTAAGAAATATTTAAAATGCATAATTCAGCTATTTATATGGCAAGGATATTTTTGGTCTTTTTAGTAGCCAAGGCGGTGTGTCTTTTGGTCCCCAGTATAGACGGTGAGTCTTAATTAAATACCGGATAAGGAATTGATCTTCAATTAAATGGAATTTATTTTATTTAAATAGCCTAATTTAATTATTGAGCTAGAATAAAATAAAAGTTCATAGAGAGAGAATTAATTAAATTGGTTTAGTGGGCTAATTAATTATTCAGGGTTTTGGCTCAGTTTGAATAATTAAGGATTAACTTGGGACTAAACTGATTTAGGCTTATTTAATTGGACTGGTTTATTTGGGCTGAAAAATTAATTATTTGTTGGGCCATTAAGCTGGTTCTAACTAGAATAATTAATTAAGCCCAATAGGCTAAACTAAGAGTCCAATGGCTCAATCCAGTTTAACCTAGGGTTTTATTTAAGTTAAACAAGAGGATTGGAAACAACATGATTGAAAATCAGACACACAAGAGAGACGGGTTCTTCTCTATGGAATAGCTAGGCGTCTTTCTCTCTCTCTCTCTCAGAAAAATTCCCTAGCATGTTAGTTGTTCACCAAACGGTAGTTAGGCAGGCCATATACTGGAAGACTAAGTGTTAGGCATTCTCATACATGCAAAGGTGGAGTAGGAGGCTTGTAGGAATCGCACCAGAGGCTTCCACCAACACACCTACCCCAGTTGCGCACGTTCCAATCTAGCCACCTTTGAGAACCAGAAGAAGAGGTAAAATTTTTAAAACCTCTTTCCAGTTTTTTTATGTTTGCTTCCACTGCGTGCTCCGTGTTTCCCGCTTTCCACGCCTTCAAGGATACCTATGGCACTTGAGAAATATGGATTTCTCATTAGTGACCATAATGACGTATTGCCCATTAAAGAAGATGAGCTGATCACTTACACTACGGGAAAATCGGGATTTTGAGACAAAAATTTTGAGACAGAATTATTTCATCTCTAAATACAGACTAATTTGAGACATAGTGGAGACAAACTAATTTTTAAAAAATTAAAATAGGATATATAAGACAAAATAGAGATGAATTCTTTCATCTCTAAATAAAATGTTTCTATTTGGTCTCTAAATGGATGTAAAATAAAGACGAAAGAAATGTCATCTCAATTTTGTCTTGAAATAGAGTCAAAACAGCTACGACTCTTAATGTGTCTCGAATATCAGAGACATTAAAAACAGATATTTTTTCGTCTCTAACTTAGACGTTTGTTTCTCTTTGGTCTCTAAGTAGATGCAAAATGGAGACAATAGTAAAGCCGTCTCAATTTTGTCTCAAAACAGAGTCAGAACAGCGATGACGGTCAACACGTCTCTAATATTAGAGGTGAAATAGAGACGAAAAAGTTATTAGTGTCTAATGTGTTTAAAATTAGAAACTAATTAGAGATGATATGTTTGTCTCTACCGTTTCATTGCTCCATTTATTTGGACTAAATAGAGACGTTTTAGATATTATCGAATCCGTCTCAAATATTTGAGACTAATTAGAGTCTACATTTTTTGTCTCTAAATTTTAGAGATGAAAATCATGATTTACATTTTTGTGTCTAAATTGACTCTAATTTCAAATTCATCTCTAAAATTGAAGACGGTCTTAGTCGTCTCAAATTGGTCTATAAATAGAAATGTTTTAGAGATTATCAAATTCATCTCAAATATTAGCGATAATTAAAGTCTACTTTTTGTATCTCTAAATTTTAGAGACGAAAAGCATGATTTATGTTTTTTTTCTCTAAATTGATTCTAATTTCAAGTCAATGGTGATTGTCTCCATTTCATTTTTAATTTTTTTACTTAGAGACAAAATAGAGACTAGTTTGAGTCATCTTAATATCCCTAAGTATATTTTGAGGCTTAAAAAAAAAACAGGAAAAACACAGTGGAATATATATTTTTTACCTCTGCACTTTAAGATTTTCTTTTGTACAGAGGATAATGATTGAACAACAGGAATGTCTTCTCATCAGCTTGTTGAAACTTCTAGATCAAAACCCGCTAGCCATCTACTATTTCTTGGCATGAACGCACGAGCTTTCGAATTCTCATAATATTCCTCTGCCTAAATGCTGCTGGTGAAAACAATTCAGGCAAGAAAAATGGTCTTTGTCCACTTGACACTCTGTTATCAAAATTAGTAGTATCAAGGAGAAGAAAAACGAGAGGAAGAGAAAACACCACCATGCTTCTTTTTTTTTTTCATAGTCGTATATTTTTCAAACATACACAACTCATCTGATAACATAGACTCCTGGGATTCTATTTATTCAAAACTGTCCAGATGTTATCAAGATAAGCTATCACAGAAGATGTATAGCTTGCCCTAAACTCTTCTATCCTGTGAATAGGAAAAAATCTTGGTCCAGGCTATTGGGCCAAAAAATATTTTTATTATTTTTCCTTAGACTCAATTAGCCCATAAATAATAAACCTTAATTATTTATTTTTCAAGCTTATAAAAATAACTCAATAAATAATTAATGAGTCCAAATAGACCAGGATAATTATTAAAGCCTTTTTACCTAGTTTAAGCCTAGGTTAACATTTCCAATTATTCAATCCGAGCTCAGGCCTTGAACAGTTAATTAACCAATTAAACCAGATAATAAATTTAATTTAATTCCTCTCAGCCTTTTATTTAATTCTAGTCCAATAATAAATTATACTTCCTAAATAAAATAAAATCCTCTTTAACTAAGACCATTTTCTAAATCCAAAATTAATTAGGACTTATGGGTCATTCCGAGGACAAAAAAGATACATTGCCTTGGCTACTAAAATGATCAAAATACCCCTGCTATATAATAGTTATATTTTTCATTTTAAATATTTCTTAATATCACCATAAGGAAAAATTAACTCTAAGGACAATATTGCGTTAGCAATGTCTCCGACCTACAAGTGTAGTGACTAAAATACCCTTAACATATCGTCGTTCATTTAGAGAGAAATAAGTGTACTAACACCTCTCTAAAAGATATCTACAATTCTTAGATTTCTAGTCTAATGATCCAGGACTTCTTAGAATGTTTTTGTTTTCCAAGGGAGCTACCCTAAAGTAAACATCCAAGCCATGTTCCCTAGGGCCCTGGATATTTAGATCATTCGGATAGTCACAAGGGGCGATATAGTATAGAAGACATCTTGTACAAGTCTATCTTAACTAACTAGTCGCATATACTCAACATACAAGCATATTGGTCCAACAATAGAATCTCAACTATAGTATATCAAAGGATATGCTCCTAGCTTCATCAGACCACCAACTCATACTTAAGCCAAAGAGTATAAGTCCACGTTGTAATAGTAGTAGTCTAAGTTTCGTCCATATAGTATTTTAAGAAACTACTACTACAGGTCCTAGTTCTACGTATTCGAAATACACGTGTTATGAAATGAGAAAGCTACTCATTGGCTAAAGGTAAGCTATTCCACATTTAGAATTCATAACACAATAACCTTACCATGATAAGATTCTCATTCTCATCATTCAGTTAAGAACGATAGTTTATGTGTTAAGTAACCAATGGTCCATATCTTTCTGTGATAGTCCTCCATACACATGAATCATTTACTTAAAGACAATGGGTCTTTTCTTGGGAAATTATGCATAGAAATAATGAAAAATTCACAAATAATTTCTGAGAATAAACCTTTTATTAATATAAATCAAAATTACATCAGAAACCTAGTCTAAGAGAGTAGATATTCCGACAATCTTTCACTTACACTCTAAGACTAAGTAAGTCCATGGATGCCTACCCCTATAGCATCTAAGTGTCTTCTAAAGAATCTCTCAGCCAAAGGCTTGGTGAAGGGTTCTGTTAGATTATTCTCAGAGGCAATCTATTCCATCACGGCTTCCCTTCTCTGGATGAAATCCTAGATCAGGTCGTACATCCTCTCAATGTGCTTTCCCTTTTTGTGGTTCCTGGGTTCTTTGGAGTGTGAGACCGCACCAATGTTATTGCAATATATCACAATCGGCCTATCCATTTGTGGCACAACTCCAAGTTCTAAAAGGAACTTCTGAAGCAAGATCGCTTCCTTGGATGCCTCCGAAGCTGTCACATACTCAGCTTCCATGGTTGAATTAGCAATGCAAGATTACTTAATACTCCTTCATGAAATAACCCCTTTAGACAAGGAAAAGATATATCCACTAGTGAGTTTTCTCTCATCCTTATCCGCTTAGAAGTCTGAGTCTGTGTATCTTATAGGAACTAAGTCATCAGCCCTGTAAACTAGCATATAATCCCTCGTTCCCTTAAGGTACTTGAGAATATGCTTTACAGCTTGCCAATGAACCTTCCCAAAGTTTAACTGATATCTACTAACTAAGCCTATGACAATGCAAGTATTTGACCTAGTGCACAACATGGTGTACATGAGACTTCCCACAACTGAAACATAGAGAATCCTACTCATTCTCTCTTTTTCTTCTTGTGACTTTGGACAATCTTTTGAAGAAAAAGATAACCTATGTTTGCAAGAGATTAACACTCCCTTACATGAGTCCACGCTGAACTTGGCCAACATCTTGCCAATATATGTAGCTTGCGATAATTCTAAGATTCTCTACTTCCTATTTCTAAGAAACTTAATTCTGAGAATGTAACTGGCTTCTTCCAAATCCTTCATACTGAATTGACTAGACAACTAAACCTTAATAGATGATAATATCCCTATATCATTCCTAATGAGTAGAATGTCATCCACATATAGTGCATGAAAAACCACATTTATGTCTTCCAGTCTTCTGTATGCATATGGTTTATCCTTATCTTGAATGAAACCATAGGACTTTACAGTCTCATCAAAATGCATGGTCCATACTCTCGATGCTTGCTTAAGTCCATACATGGATTTCTTAAACTTATAAACTATATATTTTTTGCCCTGAGCAACAAAGTCTTTCGGTTGAGACATATAGATGTCTTCGCTAAAATGGCCATTAAGAAATGGCGTCTTGATATCCATTTGTCATATCTTGTAGTCATAATGACATGGATGGCAAGGAGGATACAGATGGACTTAAGCATGGCTACTGGGGAAAATGTTTCCTTATAGTCAATATCTTCTTTCTAAGTGTATCCTTTTGCTACAAGCTTAGCTTTGAATGTTTCTACCTTCGCATCCGCTGCCTTCTTCCTCTTGTATACCCACTTGCACCCAATGGGTTTTATCTCTTTAGGTGAAGCTATAAGATTCCAAACCTGATTGAAGTACATAGACTCAATCTCGACTTTCATTACTTCATGCCATAGGTTTACATCGGCATCAACAATAGCCTCCTTGTATCTAGTAGGATCTTATTCCTGATGGTTGGAGACTAGGTCAAAAACCTCTCTAATCCATCTTTCTGGAACCCTAGATACTCTCCCATAACGACGAGGCTCCATTTGTATAGGTTCCTGAAGCTGTGCCTCTTCTTATTCTATGATCGAGTTAGAAGAAGTTGATTCAAAAGATAACTTATCATCGAGTTCCAACCTTGTTGAACCTTTAATGGATGTGCTTTAATCATCATCTAAGTATCTAGATAGTACTTACAAGTACTTTTTGCTCATTGGGATGATAAAAATAACCACCCTTTGTTCTTTTTGGATACCTAACAAAAGATTATAATTCTGGTCTTAGTTCTAACTTGTCACCCTTGATCAGTATATAAGCTAGATAACCATACATCTTGAGATGATTTAGACTTGGCTTACTCCCACTCCACATCTCATAGGACGTCTTAGGTACTGACTTGGAAGGCACCAAGTTCAGAATATATGCCGTTGTTTCTAGGGCATATCCCCTAAAAAACACCAAAAGAGTAGCATGAGACATCATGCTTCGAGCCATTTCCATCAATGTCCTATTCCTTCTCTCAGCTACTCTGTTTTACTGGGGTATTTCCGGTATAGAGGGCTGGGATACTATCAAATGATGTACCATATAGTCCTTAAATTCATCAAGGAGGTACTTTCCACCATGATCCAATCACAAGGTCTTGATTAGTTTACTTATCTGATGCTCTACTTCAACCTTAAACTCTTTGAACTTGTCAAAAGAGTCAGACTTCTATCTCACCAAATAAACATAACCATACCTAGTACACTCATCCGTGAAGGTGATGATGTACTCAAACCTCCTCTAGCTAGTGTAGACAAAGGACTACACACATCAGTGTGAACAAAACTCAATATCTCCTTGGCCCTATCCGCCTTTTGGTTAAATGACCTTTTGGTCATTTTTTCCCATAAGATAGGATTTACATTGAGGCCAACTTTCCAATCTCAATGAACCCAAAGTTCCATCATGGATCAACCTCTGAATCCTGGTTGAGTTAATATGACCCAACCTTAGATGCCAAAGATATGTGTAATTGATTTTAGTTTTTCTCTTCCTATTTAAAGGTTCAGATTGAGCATTGTTTAATTAATTGTTAATAGGATTAATGAAGAATAGGTCTCTATACATGTGCCCAGTATATAAAACTTCTCCATTTCTACTGATAGTTATACTAGAATGGAAGGAAACAGAATATCCTTGTTTTATTAGTTTTGCAATTAAAACCAAATTCTATCTAAAACTATGTACAAATAAAATTTCCTTCAAAACAGCTATTATATAGCAATAAAAAACTAGTTCTAGTTCTCCCACTGCAAGGGCCCATACTTTTGTTCCATTTTCCATACATACACTATGTTTGCCCTTCTGAAGTCTTCTTATCTTTCTAAACCCCTGCAAGGAGTTACATATATGATCAGTGGTTCCTGAATCAATAATTCAAGTGGAAGTTGATCAAACTATTGATATTGACTCTAGATAGAAAACATTACCTGCGGGGTTTTTCTTGGCTTGAAAATTTAAACACCAATATCCCTTCTTTCCATACTCGAAGCATTTACCCTTGGTTTGTCTTTGGGCTAGGACTTGGTCCCAGCTACTGTATTACCCTTCTTCTTCTTGAACTTTCTAGGCTTAGGCCCATTTCTTGAAGAAGAAGTAATCATAGCCTTTGATTATGGCTTCATAACCTTCTCTGCCACCTGGAGCTTTCTCATTAACATAGTTAAACTCATGTTTAAATTGTTCATATTGTAGATCAACTTGAACTGAGTAAAAGAGCTCGGCAGAGATTCGAGAACTATGTCCATTTGATTCTCGAGGTCAATTATAACTCCCAAAAATTTTCCTCCTTGAAAGCATCAATTATTATGAGCATATGCTCCCTAACTGATGCTCCCTTAGCTATCTTGGTATTGATGAACGTTCGAAGAGTCTCCTTCCTTGCGGGCCGACTCTTGTTAGAGAACATCATGGCAAAAGATGTGCTTATGTTGTAAGCAATCGCCATGTGCTTATGTTTAGACCAAAGCACATTAGACACGGAGGCTCACATATAGCAGCGTGCCATTTCGTTAGCCTTCTTCCATGCCTTTTCAGCCTCTCACTCCTCATCGATGGAACCCTTCTCAATAACGGGGCAAGTTTGTAGAGGACATACTTATACTCCTCAGCTGTGAGTATTATGTCCAAGTTCCTTTTACAGTCCACATATTTAGGACCCGTTAGCTTATTTTCTTGAAGAATAATGACTAAAGGACTGAAAAAACCTCCATCAACCATTTATGAAAATCGAAAATAAAAGAAATTCTCGATTTTATGAAAAATAAAATAATTTTGTGCAATTTATCCGCATATTAAATCTGATAATAGTTTACCCTATCACTATTATCATTAACATGATTAATTTGGCTTTTAGGAAAACTGACATAGCTTCTTGGGAAGATTAATAGTTTTCTAAGCTGTGTGTTAACCACCACAAATTAATCCCTTTCTAGGTAATGATCTAGAAGATAACTCTATTGAAAGATTGGCTATTTTTTCTCATTTCCTATGGACATATCTTGCACTATAACCTCCAACGTGGGCTGGCCAATCATAGTATGTGTTCCGAGTTATTAATTACATCATTCTATTAGTTCTAGATCATTGTGGTATCTGCATCCTATACAAGTTCATTCTCAGGGTGACGCAAGGAGATCTATGATCTCTAATGAAGATCGTGATGGAAGTCATGGGGCTGTTGGAACCTCTTTCCCACTTAATTTTTTAAAATAAGGGTTTTCTCAAAAAAATATATCCTTTGAAAATTTCTATTAAGTTTTCTTTTTAACTTAAAAATAAAATATCTAAACCCATAAAAATTTCTATGTCAAGGTTTATACCATTTGAGAAAATTTTCCATGGATTAATTTTATTTAAGTTAAAAACTTAATGATTTCTAAAATTTCAGTTAAAACTTTCTAGAGACTTTAGTCTCAAGTTTTATTTGACAAAAAATAATTTTTCTTGTAAAAATAAATTAAAATGATTTTTCATTTTAACTTATAACAATCTCTAAATCCAAAATATTTTCTATGTCAATGATAAAATCCTTTAAGAAAATAACCAAGGATTAATTTTTGTTTATGTTAAAATTAACCATTTAACTAAAGAAAAATATTTTTTTGTTAAAAATTCCTAAAGACTTTAGTCCTTGAGAAAACGTGCACATATGTATTGAAATAAATAACATGTTAGAAAAATGTAAACGTTTTCATGCTTTTATATTTTTTAAACCTAAGTGCTCAAAGAATAGAATTAAATATATTAATTAAATTAATTAATAGTATTGTTTAATCCTAAATTCCTTATTATTATTTTTCATGCAAAAATATTTCATGAATATTAACTATTGTAAATATAAAAATTTCGTCTGGTATGGGGCCAAAAACGAAAAAGAAATTGTGCAAAAATTACATGGGAAAAAAAAAACTCTTGGTCTTGCACACCGCCACACCGAATTATGACCTATGGACCACCGATCTATACTTGCGCCCAATCACCCGCCAGCAACCCAATCACAATTGTGACTAAGGGCGCGGGAGGATGCCCTTGAGCCTCCCCAGGATTGGTGCAAAATGCACCAAGAAGCCACCTCGGCTGGAGACTCACTGAGCCGCTACCCCGCTTCACAACTCTTCTGCCATGGTGGCGGCTTGGTTGAACAGTCATCTTCTCTGTTTTTTTTTTTTTTTTGCGATTTTTTTCTACGGACTTCTTCTGCAATTTTCCATCCATTATCTCTCAAGCGGCATTATGTTTATAGATTTTAACCAAAAATGGATTAAAACAAAACTAACATCTGCCTATTCCCTTAAACTTTGGGTTTACACGAATCGCTATGGAAAACAATAAAATTACAAAGAGTCCTATACCTCAACGGCAAGGCTCACAAAATAGTTTATCCCATACCAGTAAATATGAAGGATCACAGGCACAAACTTAAACAATCATTAGGCCCTTTTTTTTATTAGACTAGCATGCTTTCTAAGCTATTTAAAACTTCATGCTCTGATACCAATTGAAGTTTAAAAACAATCATAAAGGATGCATACTGGACAACACAAAAGCAAAAAAATCGCAGGAAAAAAACAGCGGAAGTTTTTTTTTTTTTTTTTTACCTCTGTGTTTTAAGATGATGACTGAACAACAAGAACGTCTTCTTCTCTGCTTGTTGAAACTTCTGCATCCAAACCAGCTACCCGTCTACTTTTTCTTGGCATGAACACATGAGCTTTCCAATTCTCAGAATATTCCTTTGCCTAAAAGCTGTTGGTGAAAACAATTTAGGTGAGAAAAAAAGTCGTTTTCCACTTGACACTCTGCTATCAAAATTAGCAGTATCAAGGAGAAGAAAACCGAGAGGAAGAGAAAACACCACCAGGCTTGTTTTTTTTTTTTTCATAGCCTTATCTTTTTCAAACATACACAACTCATCTGATTACATAGACTCTTGGGATTCTAGTTATTCAAAATCATCTAGATGTTATCAAGATAAGTTATCACAGAAGACGTTTAGCTCTCCCTAAATTCTTCTGCTCTTTGAATAGGAAAAAACTAGGCTATAGGGAGAGAAAATATTTTTATTATTTTTCCTTAGACTCAAAGAGCCCATAAATAATAAACCTTAATTATTTATTTTTTGAACTTATAAAAATAACCCAATAAATAATTAATGAGACTAAATAGACCAAGATAATTATTCAAGCCTTTTTATGTAGTTTAAGCCTAGGTTAACTTTTCCAATTATTCAATTTGGGTTCAAGTCCTGAACAATTAATTAACCAATTAAACTAGATAATAAATTTAATTTAATTCTTCTCAACCTTTTATTTAATTCTAGTCCAATAATAAATTAGATTTCCTAAATAAAACAAAATCTTCTTTAGCCGAGATCATTTCGTCAACCCAAAATTAATTAGGACTTATGGGCCATTCCGAGGACAAAAAAGATACATTGCCTTGGCTACTAAAATGATTAAAATACCCCTGCTATATGAATAGCTATATTTTGCATTTTAAATATTTCCTAACATCACCATAAGGAAATATTAACCCCAAAGACAATGTTGTATTAGCAATGTCTCCGACCTATAGGTGTAATGACTAAAATACCCTCTACACATCGCTGTTCATTTAGAGAGGAAGAAGTGTACTAGCACCTCTCTAAAAGACATATACCATCCTTAAACTTTTAGTCTAATGATCCACGACTTCTTGGAATATTTCTACATTCCACGGGAGCTACCCTAAAGCAAACATCTAAGCCATGCTCCTTAGGGCCTTGGATATTTAGATCATTCGGATAGTCATAAGGGGCGATATAGCATAGAAGTTATCTTGTACAAGTTTGTCTTAGCTAAATAGTCGCATATATCCAACATACAAGCATATTGGTCCAATAATAGAACGTCAACTATAGTATGTCAAAACATACACTCCTAGCTTCGTCAAACCACCAACTCATACTCAAGCTATAGAGTATAAATCCATGCTATAGCAGTAGTAGCCTAAGTTTCTTTCATATAGTATTTTAAGAAACCACTACTACAGGTCCAATTCTACGTATTCGAAATACGCTTGTATTATGAAATGAGAAGACTACTCACTGGCTAAAGGTAAGTCATTCCGCATTTAGAATTCATAACACAATAATCTTACCATGATGAGATTCCCATTCTCATCATTCAATTAAGAACGATAGTTTATGTGTTAAGTAACCCATGGTCCATACCTTACTGTGAAAGACCTCCATTCACATGAACCATATACTTAAACACAATGGGTCTTTTCCAACGAAATTGTGCACAGAAGTAATGAAAAATTCACAAACAATTTCTGAAAATAAAACTTTTATTAATGTGAACCAAAATTACATCAGTAATCTAGTCTAAGAGAGCATATAGTCCAACATATTTGACAAATTCAAAACAAAAATTAATATGTTAAAATAAATAAATAATAATAATAATACGAGATTACAAATTGAACATGAACTTATAATATAATTCATTTGAGGTTTTGGATGCAATTAAATAAAAACTATGTTTATCATTCTAAATAATTGACATGAATCTAAATATACTTTATCATTATCAATATACATTGTTATGTTGAACTACAACATTTTGAAGGAAATCTTTACATAATTATTTATAGATTTATTTTAATCGCACTATTTATAATACTATTATGCATACTAGGTAAATTAACACATTTATAAAGATATGCATGTAAATTAATGATTACCTTCAAATTTGTCTATAATATATTTTTTTAGCAATTTTAACAAATAGAACAATTGGATCATTAAGTTGATATGCTAATCATTGTAAACGCATTTTGTTTTAGGCTTTTATATAGAGATTATACTAGATTATGCGGCAAATCATATCCGATTACCTTCAAATTTGGACATAATATTTTTTTAAAGAAATTTTAACAAATTTAACAATTAGATCGCTAATTTGAAATGCTAATCTTTGTAAATATGTTAGGTTTTAGGATTTTATATAGAGATTATGCTTGATCATCTGGAAAAACATATCCGATCACATTCAAATATGGTCATAATTCATTTTTTAGCAATTTTAGCAAATCTAATGGTTAGATCGTTAATTTGATATGCTAATTATTGTAAATACATTAGGTTTTGGACTTTTATATAGAGATTTTACTAGATCATGTGGCAAATCATATCTGATTACCTTCAAAATTGGATATAATACTTTTGTTACCAATTTTATCAGATCTAGTGGTTGAATCATTAATTTGATATGCTAATCTTTGTAACTGCACTAGATTTCGGGGTTTTATATAGAGATTATGCTAGATCATAAGATAAATCATATCCAATTACCTTCAAATTTGGACATAATACTCTTTTTAGCACTTTTAACAAATCTAATAATTAGATCGTTAATTTGATATGCTAATCATTGTAAATGTGTTAGGTTTTAGACTTTTATGTTGAGATTATGCTAGATTATGTGGCAAATCATATCCGATTACCTTCAAATTTGGAAACAATACTTTTGTTAGAAAATTTATCAAATCTAACAGTTGGATTGTTAATTTGATATGTTAATATTTGTAAATGCATTAGGTTTTGGACTTTTATAAAGAGATTATTCTAGATCACGTGGAAAAAACATATTTGATTACCTTCAAATTTGGTCATGATACTTTGTTTAGAAATTTTAACAAATCTAATGGTTGGATCATTAATTTAATATGCTAATATTTGTAAATGTGTTAGGTTTTGGGGTTTTATACAGAGATTATATTAGATCATGCGGCAAATCATGTCCAATCACCTTCGAATGTGGGTATAATACTTTTTTCTAGAACTTTTAACAAATCTAACAGTTGGATCGTTAATTTGATATACTAATTATTGTAAATCCCTTAGATTTTGAAATTTTATGTAGAGATTATGCTAGATCATGTGGCAAATCATATCCGATTACCTTCAAATTTGGACATATTACTTTTGTTAGCAATTTTATCAAATCTAATAGTTGGATTGTTAGTTTGATATGTTAATCCTTGTAAATGCATTAGGTTTTGGGCTTTTATATATAAATTATACTAGATCTTGTGGCAAAACATATCCGATTACCTTCAAATTTGGTCATGATAGTTTTTTTTAGAAATTTTAACAAATCTAACAATTGGATTGTAAATTTGATATGCTAATCTTTGTAAAATCGTTAGGTTTTGGTATTTTATATAGAGATTATGCTAGATGATATGGTAAATCGTATATGAATACCTTCAAATTTGGACAGAATACTTTTTTTTTAGCACTTTTAACAAATCTAATGGTTAGATCGTTAATTTGGTATGCTAATATTTGTAAATGCGTTATGTTTTGGTATATAGAGGTTATGCTAGATCATATGGCAAATCATATCTGATTATCTTTAAGTTTGGTCATAACACTTTTCTTAGCAATTTTAAAAAATCTAACAATTGAATTGTTATTTTGATACGCCAACCTAATTAGAAGTGGGGAGGGGATGGGGCCATTCTGTGATTAGAAGTGTAAATTTTATCTTTTTAGATAGAAAGGAGTGCAAATTTTAGTGATGAGAGTTCGATTGCTGGCTATTGTATTGTGTTGTAAAATGTGATTGGTTTGAATATCAACCTAGTCATTTTTGAATTTGGACTTTGCCAAAATCTTAGTGTATTGCATCTATCTTGCATAGCTGTTTTTAGGTCATTTACCTTTGGGACTTTCGCTAGAAGGCCAATACCTTAGGTCTAAAACTATTGCCGCTGTATTTATGTTCTATTAGATGTTGAATATGAAGGCTTAAGAAGGGAAAACACAGAGCACGCACCGGAAGCGAAAGTAAAAAAACTAGAAAAACTGAAGAACAGGGGAATCAAACGAGTCGATGTCGGCTCGGCAGCCCTAGCCGGCGCCGGTTGCACTCTGTACTGATTCCGAGGTTAAAAAAAATTTACCCCTTTTCCTCGTTCTAAGAATTAGCTGGATCGGAATGTGTGCAACCGGAGTAGGCACGGTGGTAGAAACCTCTGGTGCGATGCCTGCAAGCCTTCTACTCTATCCTTGCATGTAGGTGAACGCCAAACTCTCGATCTTCCAGTATATGGCCTACTTAATTCCGTTTGGTGAACAACTAACAGAACTATGGAATATTTTCTTGAAAGAGAGAGAGATAATGTGCGGTTCTTTTTTTCCACAGAGAAAAGTCTGTCAAAACAACGATGATTTTCAATCCTCCTGTTTACCCTAAATAAAACCCTAGGTTAAATCGGATCGGGCCATTGAACTCTTGGTTTAACCTTCAAATTTGGACATAATACTTTTGTTAGCAATTTTATCAAATCTAATAGTTGGATTGTTAGTTTGATATGTTAATCCTTGTAAATGCATTAGGTTTTGGGCTTTTATATATAAATTATACTAGATCATGTGGCAAAACATATCCGATTACCTTCAAATTTGGTCATGATAGTTTTTTTAGAAATTTTAACAAATCTAACAATTGGATTGTAAATTTGATATGCTAATCTTTGTAAAATCGTTAGGTTTTGGTATTTTATATAGAGATTATGCTAGATCATATGGTAAATCGTATATGAATACCTTCAAATTTGGACAGAATACTTTTTTTTTTTAGCACTTTTAACAAATCTAATGGTTTGATCGTTAATTTGGTATGCTAATATTTGTAAATGCGTTATGTTTTGGTATATAGAGATTATGCTAGATCATATGGAAAATCATATCTGATTATCTTTAAGTTTGGTCATAACACTTTTCTTAGCAATTTTAAAAAATCTAACAATTGAGTTGTTATTTTGATATGCCAACCTAATTAGAAGTGGGGAGGGGATGGGGCCATTCTGTGATTAGAAGTGTAAATTTTATCTTTTTAGATAGAAAGGAGTGCAAGTTTTAGTGATGAGTGTTCGATTGCTGGCTATTGTATTGTGTTGTAAAATGTGATTGGTTTGAATATCAACCTAGTCATTTTTGAATTTGGACTTTGCCAAAATCTTAGTGTATTGCATCTATCTTGCATAGCTGTTTTTAGGTCATTTACCTTTGGGACTTTCGCTAGAAGGCCAATACCTTAGGTCTAAAACTATTGCCGCTGTATTTATGTTCTATTAGATGTTGAATATGAAGGCTTAAGAAGGGAAAACACAGAGCACGCACCGGAAGCGAAAGTAAAAAAGCTAGAAAAACTGAAGAACAGGGGAATCAAACGAGTCGATGCTCGGCTCGGCAGCCCTAGCCGGCGCCGGTTGCACTCTGTACCGATTCCGAGGTTAAAAAAATTTACCCCTTTTCCTCGTTCTAAGAATTAGCTGGATCGGAATGTGTGCAACCGGAGTAGGCACGGTGGTAGAAACCTCCGGTGCGATGCCCGCAAGCCTTCTACTCTATCCTTGCATGTAGGTGAACGCCAAACTCTCGATCTTCCAGTATATGGCCTACTTAATTCCGTTTGGTGAACAACTAACGGAACTATGGAATATTTTCTTGAAAGAGAGAGAGATAATGTGCGGTTCTTTTTTTCCACGAGAGAAAAGTCTGTCAAAACAACGATGATTTTCAATCCTCCCGTTTACCCTAAATAAAACCCTAGGTTAAATCGGATTGGGCCATTGAACTCTTGGTTTAACCTTCAAATTTGGACATAATACTTTTGTTAGCAATTTTATCAAATCTAATAGTTGGATTGTTAGTTTGATATGTTAATCCTTGTAAATGCATTAGGTTTTGGGCTTTTATATATAAATTATACTAGATCATGTGGCAAAACATATCCGATTACCTTCAAATTTGGTCATGATAGTTTTTTTTAGAAATTTTAACAAATCTAACAATTGGATTGTAAATTTGATATGCTAATCTTTGTAAAATCGTTAGGTTTTGGTATTTTATATAGAGATTATGCTAGATCATATGGTAAATCGTATATGAATACCTTCAAATTTGGACAGAATACTTTTTTTTTTAGCACTTTTAACAGATCTAATGGTTAGATCATTAATTTGGTATGCTAATATTTGTAAATGCGTTATGTTTTGGTATATAGAGATTATGCTAGATCATATGGCAAATCATATCTGATTATCTTTAAGTTTGGTCATAACACTTTTCTTAGCAATTTTAAAAAATCTAACAATTGAATTGTTATTTTGATATGCCAACCTAATTAGAAGTGGGGAGGGGATGGGGCCATTCTGTGATTAGAATTGTAAATTTTTTCTTTTTAGATAGAAAGGAGTGCAAGTTTTAGTGATGAGTGTTCGATTGCTGGCTATTGTATTGTGTTGTAAAATGTGATTGGTTTGAATATCAACCTAGTCATTTTTGAATTTGGACTTTGCCAAAATCATAGTGTATTGCATCTATCTTGCGTAGCTGTTTTTAGGTCATTTACCTTTGGGACTTTCGCTAGAAGGCCAATACCTTAGGTCTAAAACTATTGCCGCTGTATTTATGTTCTATTAGATGTTGAATATGAAGGCTTAAGAAGGGAAAACACAGAGCACGCACCGGAAGCGAAAGTAAAAAAGCTAGAAAAACTGAAGAACAGGGGAATCAAACGAGTCGATGCTCGGCTCGGCAGCCCTAGCCGGCGCCGGTTGCACTCTGTACCGATTCCGAGGTTAAAAAAATTTACCCCTTTTCCTCGTTCTAAGAATTAGCTGGATCGGAATGTGTGCAACCGGAGTAGGCACGGTGGTAGAAACCTGCGGTGCGATGCCCGCAAGCCTTCTACTCTATCCTTGCATGTAGGTGAACGCCAAACTCTCGATCTTCCAGTATATGGCCTACTTAATTCCGTTTGGTGAACAACTAACAGAACTATGGAATATTTTCTTGAAAGGGAGAGAGATAATGTGCGGTTCTTTTTTTCCACAGAGAAAAGTCTGTCAAAACAACGATGATTTTCAATCCTCCTGTTTACCCTAAATAAATCCCTAGGTTAAACTGGACTGGGCCATTGAACTCTTGGTTTAACCTTCAAATTTGGACATAATATTTTTGTTAGCAATTTTATCAAATCTAATAGTTGGATTGTTAGTTTGATATGTTAATCCTTGTAAATGCATTAGGTTTTGGGCTTTTATATATAAATTATACTAGATCATGTGGCAAAACATATCCGATTACCTTCAAATTTGGTCATGATAGTTTTTTTTAGAAATTCTAACAAATCTAACAATTGGATTGTAAATTTGATATGCTAATCTTTGTAAAATCGTTAGGTTTTGGTATTTTATATAGAGATTATGCTAGATCATATGGTAAATCGTATATGAATACCTTCAAATTTGGACAGAATACTTTTTTTTTTAGCACTTTTAACAAATCTAATGGTTAGATCGTTAATTTGGTATGCTAATATTTGTAAATGCGTTATGTTTTGGTATATAGAGATTATGCTAGATCATATGGAAAATCATATCTGATTATCTTTAAGTTTGGTCATAACACTTTTCTTAGCAATTTTAAAAAATCTAACAATTGAATTGTTATTTTGATATGCCAACCTAATTAGAAGTGGGGAGGGGATGGGGCCATTCTGTGATTAGAATTGTAAATTTTATCTTTTTAGATAGAAAGGAGTGCAAGTTTTAGTGATGAGTGTTCGATTGCTGGCTATTGTATTGTGTTGTAAAATGTGATTGGTTTGAATATCAACCTAGTCATTTTTGAATTTGGACTTTGCCAAAATCATAGTGTATTGCATCTATCTTGCGTAGCTGTTTTTAGGTCATTTACCTTTGGGACTTTCGCTAGAAGGCCAATACCTTAGGTCTAAAACTATTGCCGCTGTATTTATGTTCTATTAGATGTTGAATATGAAGGCTTAAGAAGGGAAAACACAGAGCACGCACCGGAAGCGAAAGTAAAAAAGCTAGAAAAACTGAAGAACAGGGGAATCAAACGAGTCGATGCTCGGCTCGGCAGCCCTAGCCGGCGCCGGTTGCACTCTGTACTGATTCCGAGGTTAAAAAAAATTTACCCCTTTTCCTCGTTCTAAGAATTAGCTGGATCGGAATGTGTGCAACCGGAGTAGGCACGGTGGTAGAAACCTCTGGTGCGATGCCTGCAAGCCTTCTACTCTATCCTTGCATGTAGGTGAACGCCAAACTCTCGATCTTCCAGTATATGGCCTACTTAATTCCGTTTGGTGAACAACTAACAGAACTATGGAATATTTTCTTGAAAGAGAGAGAGATAATGTGCGGTTCTTTTTTTCCACGAGAGAAAAGTCTCGTCAAAACAACGATGATTTTCAATCCTCCTGTTTACCCTAAATAAAACCCTAGGTTAAACTGGACTGGGCCATTGAACTCTTGGTTTAACCTTCAAATTTGGACATAATACTTTTGTTAGCAATTTTATCAAATCTAATAGTTGGATTGTTAGTTTGATATGTTAATCCTTGTAAATGCATTAGGTTTTGGGCTTTTATATATAAATTATACTAGATCATGTGGCAAAACATATCCGATTACCTTCAAATTTGGTCATGATAGTTTTTTTTAGAAATTTTAACAAATCTAACAATTGGATTGTAAATTTGATATGCTAATCTTTGTAAAATCGTTAGGTTTTGGTATTTTATATAGAGATTATGCTAGATCATATGGTAAATCGTATATGAATACCTTCAAATTTGGACAGAATACTTTTTTTTTTAGCACTTTTAACAAATCTAATGGTTAGATCGTTAATTTGGTATGCTAATATTTGTAAATGCGTTATGTTTTGGTATATAGAGATTATGCTAGATCATATGGCAAATCATATCTGATTATCTTTAAGTTTGGTCATAACACTTTTCTTAGCAATTTTAAAAAATCTAACAATTGAATTGTTATTTTGATACGCCAACCTAATTAGAAGTGGGGAGGGGATGGGGCCATTCTCGTGATTAGAAGTGTAAATTTTGTCTTTTTAGATAGAAAGGAGTGCAAATTTTAGTGATGAGTGTTCGATTGTCGGCTATTGTATTGTGTTGTAAAATGTGATTGGTTTGAATATCAACCTAGTCATTTTTGAATTTGGACTTTGCCAAAATCATAGTGTATTGCATCTATCTTGCGTAGCTGTTTTTAGGTCATTTACCTTTGGGACTTTCGCTAGAAGGCCAATACCTTAGGTCTAAAACTATTGCCGCTGTATTTATGTTCTATTAGATGTTGAATATGAAGGCTTAAGAAGGGAAAACACAGAGCACGCACCGGAAGCGAAAGTAAAAAAGCTAGAAAAATTGAAGAACAGGGGAATCAAACAGAGTCGATGCTGGCTCTGGCAGCCCTAGCCGGCGCCGGTTGCACTCTGTACTGATTCCGAGGTTAAAAAAAATTTACCCCTTTTCCTCGTTCTAAGAATTAGCTGGATCGGAATGTGTGCAACCGGAGTAGGCACGGTGGTAGAAACCTCTGGTGCGATGCCTGCAAGCCTTCTACTCTATCCTTGCATGTAGGTGAACGCCAAACTCTCGATCTTCCAGTATATGGCCTACTTAATTCCGTTTGGTGAACAACTAACAGAACTATGGAATATTTTCTTGAAAGAGAGAGAGATAATGTGCGGTTCTTTTTTTCCACAGAGAAAAGTCTGTCAAAACAACGATGATTTTCAATCCTCCTGTTTACCCTAAATAAAACCCTAGGTTAAACTGGACTGGGCCATTGAACTCTTGGTTTAACCTTCAAATTTGGACATAATACTTTTGTTAGCAATTTTATCAAATCTAATAGTTGGTTTATTAGTTTGATATGTTAATCCTTGTAAATGCATTAGGTTTTGGGCTTTTATATATAAATTATACTAGATCATGTGGCAAAACATATCCGATTACCTTCAAATTTGGTCATGATAGTTTTTTTTAGAAATTCTAACAAATCTAACAATTGGATTGTAAATTTGATATGCTAATCTTTGTAAAATCGTTAGGTTTTGGTATTTTATATAGAGATTATGCTAGATGATATGGTAAATCGTATATGAATACCTTCAAATTTGGACAGAATACTTTTTTTTTTAGCACTTTTAACAAATCTAATGGTTAGATCGTTAATTTGGTATGCTAATATTTGTAAATGCGTTATGTTTTGGTATATAGAGATTATGCTAGATCATATGGCAAATCATATCTGATTATCTTTAAGTTTGGTCATAACACTTTTCTTAACAATTTTAAAAAATCTAACAATTGAATTGTTATTTTGATACGCCAACCTAATTAGAAGTTGGGAGGGGATGGGGCCATTCTGTGATTAGAAGTGTAAATTTTGTCTTTTTAGATAGAAAGGAGTGCAAATTTTAGTGATGAGAGTTCGATTGCTGGCTATTGTATTGTGTTGTAAAATGTGATTGGTTTGAATATCAACCTAGTCATTTTTGAATTTGGACTTTGCCAAAATCTTAGTGTATTGCATCTATCTTGCATAGCTGTTTTTAGGTCATTTACCTTTGGGACTTTCGCTAGAAGGCCAATACCTTAGGTCTAAAACTATTGCCGCTGTATTTATGTTCTATTAGATGTTGAATATGAAGGCTTAAGAAGGGAAAACACAGAGCACGCACCGGAAGCGAAAGTAAAAAAGCTAGAAAAATTAAAGAACAGGGGAATCAAACAGAGTCGATGCTGGCTCTGGCAGCCCTAGCCGGCGCCGGTTGCACTCTGTACTGATTCCGAGGTTAAAAAAAATTTACCCATTTTCCTCGTTCTAAGAATTAGCTGGATCGGAATGTGTGCAACCGGAGTAGGCACGGTGGTAGAAACCTCTGGTGCGATGCCTGCAAGCCTTCTACTCTATCCTTGCATGTAGGTGAACGCCAAACTCTCGATCTTCCAGTATATGGCCTACTTAATTCCGTTTGGTGAACAACTAACAGAACTATGGAATATTTTCTTGAAAGAGAGAGAGATAATGTGCGGTTCTTTTTTTCCACAGAGAAAAGTCTGTCAAAACAACGATGATTTTCAATCCTCCTGTTTACCCTAAATAAAACCCTAGGTTAAACTGGACTGGGCCATTGAACTCTTGGTTTAACCTTCAAATTTGGACATAATACTTTTGTTAGCAATTTTATCAAATCTAATAGTTGGTTTATTAGTTTGATATGTTAATCCTTGTAAATGCATTAGGTTTTGGGCTTTTATATATAAATTATACTAGATCATGTGGCAAAACATATCCGATTACCTTCAAATTTGGTCATGATAGTTTTTTTTAGAAATTTTAACAAATCTAACAATTGGATTGTAAATTTGATATGCTAATCTTTGTAAAATCGTTAGGTTTTGGTATTTTATATAGAGATTATGCTAGATCATATGGTAAATCGTATATGAATACCTTCAAATTTGGACAGAATACTTTTTTTTTTAGCACTTTTAACAAATCTAATGGTTAGATCGTTAATTTGGTATGCTAATATTTGTAAATGCGTTATGTTTTGGTATATAGAGATTATGCTAGATCATATGGCAAATCATATCTGATTATCTTTAAGTTTGGTCATAACACTTTTCTTAACAATTTTAAAAAATCTAACAATTGAATTGTTATTTTGATACGCCAACCTAATTAGAAGTGGGGAGGGGATGGGGCCATTCTGTGATTAGAAGTGTAAATTTTGTCTTTTTAGATAGAAAGGAGTGCAAATTTTAGTGATGAGAGTTCGATTGCTGGCTATTGTATTGTGTTGTAAAATGTGATTGGTTTGAATATCAACCTAGTCATTTTTGAATTTGGACTTTGCCAAAATCTTAGTGTATTGCATCTATCTTGCATAGCTGTTTTTAGGTCATTTACCTTTGGGACTTTCGCTAGAAGGCCAATACCTTAGGTCTAAAACTATTGCCGCTGTATTTATGTTCTATTAGATGTTGAATATGAAGGCTTAAGAAGGGAAAACACAGAGCACGCACCGGAAGCGAAAGTAAAAAAACTAGAAAAACTGAAGAACAGGGGAATCAAACAGAGTCGATGCTGGCTCTGGCAGCCCTAGCCGGCGCCGGTTGCACTCTGTACTGATTCCGAGGTTAAAAAAAATTTACCCCTTTTCCTCATTCTAAGAATTAGCTGGATCAGAATGTGTGCAACCGGAGTAGGCACGGTGGTAGAAACCTCTGGTGCGATGCCTGCAAGCCTTCTACTCTATCCTTGCATGTAGGTGAACGCCAAACTCTCGATCTTCCAGTATATGGCCTACTTAATTCCGTTTGGTGAACAACTAACAGAACTATGGAATATTTTCTTGAAAGAGAGAGAGATAATGTGCGGTTCTTTTTTTCCACAGAGAAAAGTCTGTCAAAACAACGATGATTTTCAATCCTCCTGTTTACCCTAAATAAAACCCTAGGTTAAACTGGACAGGGCCATTGAACTCTTGGTTTAACCTTCAAATTTGGACATAATACTTTTGTTAGCAATTTTATCAAATCTAATAGTTGGTTTATTAGTTTGATATGTTAATCCTTGTAAATGCATTAGGTTTTGGGCTTTTATATATAAATTATACTAGATCATGTGGCAAAACATATCCGATTACCTTCAAATTTGGTCATGATAGTTTTTTTTAGAAATTTTAACAAATCTAACAATTGGATTGTAAATTTGATATGCTAATCTTTGTAAAATCGTTAGGTTTTGGTATTTTATATAGAGATTATGCTAGATCATATGGTAAATCGTATATGAATACCTTCAAATTTGGACAGAATACTTTTTTTTTTAGCACTTTTAACAAATCTAATGGTTAGATCGTTAATTTGGTATGCTAATATTTGTAAATGCGTTATGTTTTGGTATATAGAGATTATGCTAGATCATATGGCAAATCATATCTGATTATCTTTAAGTTTGGTCATAACACTTTTCTTAGCAATTTTAAAAAATCTAACAATTGAATTGTTATTTTGATACGCCAACCTAATTAGAAGTGGGGAGGGGATGGGGCCATTCCGTGATTAGAAGTGTAAATTTTGTCTTTTTAGATAGAAAGGAGTGCAAATTTTAGTGATGAGAGTTCGATTGTCGGCTATTGTATTGTGTTGTAAAATGTGATTGGTTTGAATATCAACCTAGTCATTTTTGAATTTGGACTTTGCCAAAATCTTAGTGTATTGCATCTATCTTGCATAGCTGTTTTTAGGTCATTTACCTTTGGGACTTTCGCTAGAAGGCCAATACCTTAGGTCTAAAACTATTGCCGCTGTATTTATGTTCTATTAGATGTTGAATATGAAGGCTTAAGAAGGGAAAACACAGAGCACGCACCGGAAGCGAAAGTAAAAAAACTAGAAAAACTGAAGAACAGGGGAATCAAACAGAGTCGATGCTGGCTCTGGCAGCCCTAGCCGGCGCCGGTTGCACTCTGTACTGATTCCGATGTTAAAAAAAATTTACCCATTTTCCTCGTTCTAAGAATTAGCTGGATCGGAATGTGTGCAACCGGAGTAGGCACGGTGGTAGAAACTTCTGGTGCGATGCCTGCAAGCCTTCTACTCTATCCTTGCATGTAGGTGAACGCCAAACTCTCGATCTTCCAGTATATGGCCTACTTAATTCCGTTTGGTGAACAACTAACAAAACTATGGAGTATTTTCTTGAAAGAGAGAGAGATAATGTGCGGTTTTTTTTTTCCACAGAGAAAAGTCTGTCAAAACAACGATGATTTTCAATCCTCCTGTTTACCCTAAATAAAACCCTAGGTTAAATTGGACTGGGCCATTGAACTCTTAGTTTAACCTTTTGGACTAAATTAATTATTCTAATTAGAACCAACTTAATGGCCCAACAAATAATTAATTTCCCCAACCCAAATAATCTAGTCCAACTAACAAGTCTATATTAGTTTAGTCCCAAGTTAATCCCTAATTATTCAAATAGAGCTGAAGCCATGAATAATTAATTAATCCACCAAACTAATTTAATTAATTCTCTCTTCCCATGGACCTTTATTTTATTCTAGCCCAATAATTAAATCAGGCTACTTAAATAAAATAAATTCCATTTAATTTAAGATCAATTCCTTAGCCCATATTTAATTAGGACTTACGGTCTATATTGGGGACCAAAAGACACACCGCATTGGCTACTAAAATGACCAAAATACCCTTTCCATATAAATAGCTATATTTTGCATTTTAAATATTTCCTAATATCACCATAAGGAAATGTTGACCACAAGGACAATGCTGCATTAGCAAAGTCTCCGACCTACAGGTGTAATGACTGAAATACCCCTTTGTACATCGTCGTACATTTAGAGAGGAAGAAGTGTACTAACACCTCTCTAAATAACATCTACCATCCTTAGCTTCTAGTCCAATGATCTATGACTTCTTGGATTGTTTCCGCTTTCCAAAGGAGCTACCCTAAAGCAAACATCCAAATCACGTTTCCCAGGGCCCTAGATATTTAGATCATTCAGACAATCACAATGGGCGATATAGTATAGAAATTATCTTGTACAAGTTTGTCTTAACTAACTAGTCCCACATATCCAACATGTAAGTCTATTGGCCCTACAATGGACCCTCAACTATAGCATATCAAAGTACATGCTTCCAGCTTCGTCAGACCACCAACGCATACTCAAGTCGTAGAGTACTAGTCCACGCTATAGCGGTAGTAGTCTAGGTTTTTACCATATAGTACTTTTAAGAAACCACTACTATAGATCATATTCTACGTATTCGAAATACGCTTATGTCATGAAGTGAGTGGACTACTCACTGGCTAAAGGTAAGCCATTCCCCATTTGGAATTCACAACATAATAACCTAGACATGTTGAGATTCCCATTCTCATCAATCAGTTAAGAACGAACGTTTATGTGTTAAATAACCCGTGATCCATACTTTTCTGTGAAAAACCTTCATTCACATGGACCACTTACTTAAACACAATGGGTCTTGTCCAAAAGTAATTGTGCACAAATAAAATTGTAAATTCACAAATAATTTCTGAAAATAAATTCTTTTATTAAAACATTCGATATTTACATTAGAAACCTAGTCTAAGATGGTATATTTCCTAACAGAATATTACAGTTATCCTGCATCTGATAATGAGAGTACTACATTATCAAAACTAATTGATTGAAAGAACCACATTGGCAAGAAAATATAATTCCCAGAAAATATAATTCTTTTAAAAGAACTGAATAATTTGATATTGGAGATTGATATTTTGGAATGTTCTTTACATTATTAGAACTAATTGATTGAAAGAACCACCTTAGCAAGAAAAAAATTATTCTTTTAAAAGAAATGAATAATTTGATAGTGTAGATGGATATTTTGGAATGTTCTTTTGGATTTCTCAATTTAAAGGCCTCTTTTTTTTTTCCTCTCTCTCTTATTTGGTTAAAATGATTGGCTAAAGTCTTTGTAGCAAGCTCATATTTTTAAATTTTGGGTATTCATGAAGTTCTTGTGATGTTTCTATGCAATTTTGAGGCAAAAAAAGTGTTTATCCACAATTTTCCATGGAATTAAATATCCCTAGATGCTAGAAAAAGATAACTAAGGTATGTGGTTAAGGGAGGTGTGTAACTAAAAAAAAAAAAAAAAGGTTAGTTCCATACTAAAAAAGGCTAGCAAGATAGTTAACCAATTGTGATGGTGCTTCACTATGTGTTGAATAGAAACTACTATAGTGGCTCTTCAAGAATTTGGCAGTAATGTTATGTTGAATGGGAAAGTCTCTATGATGTGGAAAATTTGGGTTCCATGTAATATGGATTAAACTTAGGCTGCAGCTATGTGATTTGTTGATTGTGATGTTCCTAGATCTATTAAGTACTAGCTAGACCAAAGCCTCCGTTTGTCAAAGTATTTGTCAATACAATTGACTATGTAAATCTACAAGGAAACCTTGAAGTTAAATTCTTTATTTAATGGCTTTGACAACGTAAAAATCACGTGTTACATAAATACAGAGAAGCCATCAAATTGGGCCAAATGTTCATATCTTTGTTGCTTTCTTTCCTCATATTTCTACCACGAATATTGATTAAAAAAATCCTCATGAATTTCTTGGTGTGATTCTTAATTTCATATTCTTTTTTCCAAATCTCCGTTTTAGGCTTGTTTAGATGTGTGATATGCCTTATAGTTTTCCAATGCTGTAAGTTTCATGAAGTTAATTTTTGGCCAAGTTGGAAATCAGGACCGTGTTGGAACAAAATCTCCAAATTCTTCTCTAGCCTTGTTTTTCCAGTATATTGGGCATAGGTAACAATCTCAGTTAAAGTTCTTCTCTCACGCTCTCTCATCAAAGACAAAAATCTGCATACAATGTGATTAGCCAACATTTTATATTAGTAATTTATATTTGAAGGAAGGTCATTAATTTTTTACCTTTTTTTAATAATATACAATGTGATTCACCATTGTTTTTGCTAATATTCTTATGACATTAAGTTAGAGTTCCTACATGGTGGAAATCCAATATGCTTTTGATACTTAATGTTGGCTGGCACTAATATTCATTCTTTACTCATTGGTTATATTATGTATATGGATCAAAATGACCTTCTAGTGCAATTATGATATTTGTGCCTTAATTTACTATGACATTTACGGTTTCGAAGTTATGGCAAACATGTTACTGATGACGTTAATTTGAAGTATTGTATGAGAAATTTCTGGAGCTATTTTAAGTTTTCTCTGCATTAGTGCATGTGACACAGTTGCTATTTATTATGGACTTGCAGTTGGGATACATTGTGTTGAAAACTTCTATTGGAATCATGGACCATGAAGTTATTGGTGGACTAGTTCTGTTGCAAGGGGAAAGAATGTTGGTGGACAAGTTATTGGTCTCTTTTGCTAGGCATCTTCACTTTTTAGGACAAGTTTGTTTTGTAATGTTACATATTTTATTGCTTTAGGTACTATATTTTGTTGAAAATGTTTTCTAATGTTTAATCCTATTTTGCATTTTTTGTGTTTAGCATTCACATGGTAAATATAATATTAAGATTATTAAATATATTATTATATTTATAGGAAAATAGACACTTTTGAGATCCTAAATCTGTCTTTAAAATAGAATCGTATATTTTGTCTATATGGTCTATCAAAGTATAGTGGGAGTGGAGATGAAAAAATAGTCTCCAAGATATTGACGAATAAATTGGCTTCCAATTTTTGTTTCTAAATAGAGAGAAAGATTATTTTTATTGGTCTAAAAAATTTGTCTCCTAATTGAGTAAAAAAATAGTGAAAAAAATTTGTCTCTATGTTAAAGACAAAATATTTCAAGTCCATCTTTAATTGGTGACGGAGAAACCGGTCTCCATTTTTTGTTTCTAAATGGAGATAAAAAAATTATTTTGGTTGGTCTCAACAATTTGTCTCCAAATAGAGTCAAAATAGTGACAAAACGTCCATCTCTATTTTAGAGACAAAATAGTTGACGTCCATCTCTAAATTGGAGTCGGAATAGAGATGAAAATTGCGTCTCTAATGAAGCATTGACTTGATATTTGACCTGGGCCACCAATATTCTAGAGACAAATTATTTCTGTCTCTATAATTTAGCGACCAATATTTCTGTTCGTCTCTAATTGAAGATGCTTGAAAAACCTTGAGAGGGGGGGGTGAATAAGGTTTTTATCAAATTTAAAAATGCTTTTTGAAAAATCTATTTTTAAAAAAAACTTTCGAATCTCAGATCGAAAGACTTGCTACAACAAAAGGTTTTCGAAATGATCGAAGAGTTAACAATACTCTGAATAAAACAAGACACACGATGCCATTAATGCTGGAGTGAAAATGAGTTGATGAGAACCATAAAGATTTCATTTGAGAGACTTAAAAGAATTTTGCGCAAGGAAGATTTGTAGCTAACAGAAATTGAATGCAAAGAGAGATAACTCAAGATTTATAGTGGTTCGATCTACATCTACTACCTTAAGCTCACATTTAAGGATTTTCAACCAGATTTTATTCATGCAACACGATGGTATCAATTTACGCCAAATACAAGAGAGGATCACCACACTTGGTTTTACCAAAACTTCTCAATCAACTAACAAATCAAGGTTCATCCCAAATAGGTTTTACACTACAACCTTGATACACAGAGATGATTGAAGAAATGAAATGAAAATGGCTCACTCTTTTGAGCAGATATACAAGACAAATAAGCTCAAACAAACTCTACCTTTATGACATAATTTTATTTCACTTTGAAGCACTATGAAAAAGGAGATTTTTGTATTCTATAGAGCAAGAGTGGTTTTTAGATGGATAGGACAAAAATCTACTTTCAAATTGAGTTTTAAAACCGTTTATAAAGGCACAAAGTAGAGTTCTAACGGCTAGTTTTTGCTATCAGATTTGCTAGAGTTTTGGACGATGGTGCATTCAAAAGGTAAGTCCAAAACGACACTTTTTTAGGTAGAATCGATTTGATATTGTTAACAAGATTTTGCACAAAAAATTCGGATGCAAGGTCACCCAAATTACTCAATCTAAAATTTGAGGATTCAAAACTTTGAAATCTTTTTGTTTTAGTGCTTCAAGGTAGAATTATACTGAATCATAAGGTAAATAAGACATAGGAATTTACATAGAAAATACCTTAACAAGAATTCCTAGTCTAAGGTTATTCTATAATGAATTCTTGGTATGCAATCCCTTAAGCTTGATCTTCTACTTAATCACCCATTCTCGGATTCTATAGCTTAAGAGTTGCTTAGCAATCTTTATTTACATGCTTTAGAAGAACTGAGGTCAAACATATCCTATAGCATGTAAATCACACAAGTTAGTCCTCATCAATGTTTGTCATAAGTCAAAACATAGGAGATTGCCCTTAGGGTTAACAATCTCCCCCTTTTTGAGTGATGACAAACTTGATGGGATTGTGATATAAAGAATGATGGTATGTACAATACGGATATGTTAGATCAAGAGAAATAAGAATATTTTTCATTGAAGTGCAATTTCTATTTATAGGACTCAAAGAGTGCTTTTGAGATTAAGATAAGAAATTAAAGCATATACTCATAAACATGGCTTAATAATCCTATGACCTAACCAACCTCCATATCCTCCTTCCTTCCATCTCACGGCTATTCCTTAAAAGAATAGCCGCAATAAAAATTGTATGAATATGTTCACAGGGAGGTATAGTAAATAAATCATAAGATGAGATGCTCCCCCTTAATATATGTATATATAAACATATGTAAAATATGAGATCAAAATGTGCAATTTTAGAGAAAACTGGATTCAGACTTTCGACAACCAAAAAGTGCATCTAAAACTAGGTGGAGTGAAACTATGGAACTTTTGGATGTTAGGTTTTAGATGTCCAAAACATGTGTCCAAAATAGGGTAAAATTAAACAGAAACTGTCTCCTTGTTAAAACTCATTTTTGGACTAAACTTTTAGATCAAAGGAAAATGTGTGTTCAAAACTCCCACTTGTATATGTGCAGGAAACAACGAGTTGTCAGAATTTTTGATCCAGTCTAGTTTTCTCAAGAAAATTTTAGACTTCAAGGAAATTTTTTTGCAATGAAAGATATATGAATAACTATCCTTATCATTTGAGATTTTTAAGCACAGAGCATATCATAGTAGCTTTCAAAAATATTGATTAATAACCTCAATCTCAATGATACCTTTATACATAAAAAAAAACACCTTTGACTAGAGACAGGATATCAAACTAGTTTTCATTGAGTCACTTTAAATCTCTTTTTTTTTTTTTGATAGCAGCAAACTATGATCATAATCATTCAGAGATCCTAGATTATGTTAGTTATAGACCAAAAAAATTTTTTATAGCATGCTTGTTTTATCAAACCCAATTCTCAACATGAATTCCAAAGAAAGTTTCACAGGATCTTACAAAATATTCAAAATCATCATATAAATTTATTGCAGTGCAAAACATAATAACTATTTCCAATTTATAGCAAAACACTGCACAATCATCGTTCATCCAATATTAGTTCAATTAGTGCAAAATAAAAATCAAAATACTCAATAATAGCAATAATCAATCAGTAGTGCAATGCAGAATTAACAGCATAGACTACATGTCACAACCACAGAGATCACAATAGCACAACATAGTGCACAAATTGCCATTTTTTTTTTTAAGTGCACATACTTAGTGCCACAATCACAACAATCCCAGCTATCATTCATAATCACAATCTTAGCTATCATTCACAATCACAATCCTAGCTATCAGTTTTCTCCCTCTTTTGTCATCAATCAACATGTAGAATAAGGAGAGTAATCAACAAACATATGAAGTAGAGAGGATTGTATAGATGAAGCACTTATAAACTAAGCATAGACAGTAATTAAATGATAGAAAGTAAATTGTTCAATAAAAAGCAGTAAGGAGTTTCTAATAAAGGGAGGCTAGAAAGCAATCTAATGATCCGATCACTTAGGAAATGTGAATAGTCTCGATTTTAGACCCGACACCCTTTCTGGAATGTTGTCCAGCAAGCCTACTGGATTTTCATTTGACTACCACATGTTTTTGTCTCTTTCCAGATGAGACAGAGAGTTCAATAGGGGCAGGAGGTGCTACATCTTCCTGATGTGGGGATTTTTCTCTGCCTTGCTTAGGGACTGTCATTTCCTCAGCCTGTTGCTCTTTTGTAGTTGCTTCTTTAGTTTCAAGGATAGGTTGTTCTTTAGTTACCTTTGCTGGGGATAGTGCTGATAGAGTAAACACTGGTTCATCCTTTTTAGCCTTTTCTTCCATTGTGATCAGCCTATTCCCGAGAGTTTGAATCTTTGAACTAAGGCTATCCACTTTAACAGTCAGTAAATTTATTGCTTCTAGAATGCTTTCACTGATGCCTTTGTCCTGAGTCCGCTGTTTCCCTTTAGTAGAGGATTCTTTCTCAGGTTCTACCTCAATTTTTCTCTTTGCTCCGACAAAAGGGGCACTCTTGCCTTCAGCTTTTACTTTTAACAATTTTTCTTTTTCATCACCAGCTACATCTTGAATCAACTTCCACTTATTTTCCAATCTCACATATCCCATTTGTTCAAATGACTCAAAGCTGTGCACATTTATTTTTGAAGGCACAGGGGTGACAGAGTTTAGATCAATACTAAAATGCCTAAACAACTTTGTCAATAGATTTCCATAAGGCATGGCTTTGCTAGAGGTGTTCCTAGTTTGCATCATCAAATTAGCAGCAAGATACCTAAAACTTATTTGTTAGCTTTCAGTGACTGCTAGCATAATCACCATTCGCATTATGTTGATGGAAGTTTTATGTCTGAAGCTTAGAACCACCATGGTTGAAACTATGTGGTGTAGGATCCTACCCTCTCCATTTAGCCACTTTATGTTTCTGTCACTAGAATTCTTAAAACTCTTCCCACCAGAAAACATACTTTCAAACTTCCTCAAATCAAACATATCAATTCTTTTCGGAAACTTGTTCAGTTCAAATTATTGAATCCCGCCATCTCTAACCTCATACATTCTATTCAACAAACAGTGATCAAACTCAAGATTTTTACCCCCAACTATAGAGGTGTACCACCGGACCATGAACCTTTCTCCGGTTTCCTCTAGTTGGTCATTTCTTAGGTTACCATAAAATTCACAAATGAGTGAGGTAAATAGTTTCTCATCTATAGATAACAGAGCTCCCTAACCAAGAGACTTAAACATATTTAACACATTTGAAAATTTCAGAAACGATACTAGATTTGTACGATAGCCAACAATTATCATTCGATTTCTTGAAACCCATTCATTAAAATTAGATTAACTTTTTAGAATCTAAAAAGTGAGGTACCTGGGTCTCAGAACTTTCCTATTTTGGAGGTGATTTAGAGGAGACACTCTGAGAAGCCGAGAGTTCTGGAGTGACCTCTTTTCCTTTTTCCATTGCCATTGATTTCTTCTTCATCATCGGAGATATTTTTTTGACTTTCTTTGACTTGGGTTTAGTTGATTTTGGTGTTTTTGCCATTTTAGTCAGAGGATGAAGGCTTGAATTTTTGGCTGTTTAGAGAGAAGCTCAGAAGAATTTGAGGGAGAGAAGATGAAGTATGGTTGGTTTTA
This sequence comes from Voacanga thouarsii, assembly GCA_026120185.1. Classification (NCBI taxonomy): domain Eukaryota; kingdom Viridiplantae; phylum Streptophyta; class Magnoliopsida; order Gentianales; family Apocynaceae; genus Voacanga; species Voacanga thouarsii. Next base: position 116,859 of record JANUWF010002297.1, read on the forward strand.
GAATTCGGGAGAGAGAGGAGAGAATAAACTTTTTGTGAGTTCCTAGGAAGTTGTGATAGTAAGTACACTCAAGTACATTGGAAAAAGCCTTTTCATCTGAGATTTCAAAAGATTTCTTGAGAAAAGTTCTAATATTTTAAAATTCAAAAAGAAAAATCTAGAAGCAATTATTCTTGAGGAATATACGAAGCATCAAAGGTGATTCTATTTTGGATTCAGACTTGATCTGAATGTCCATCCAAAAAGGAACTCCTTCAAGAGAGAGTTTTGGAAGTGAATTTTGGACTTATTCTTCGAAATGCTGCATCCATAATTATCGTCCAAAAGTTGCATCTTCAGTGGTTCTGCAAATGAAAATAACAATTCTTTAACAATTGTGTCAGTCACTAGTGCTTTTCGTTGTAATTTATTAGAGAGTGTCTAATAAATTGGCAGTGATCGCTAGTGCTTTTCGTTCAACTTTACAGCCTGCATAGTCTATATCAGTATATCCTATAAGATCAAATATGTTAGTACGGGGATACCGTAAGCCATAATCATATATTCCAACCAAATATCTAAGGATACATTTCATGGCACATGAGTGTAATTCCTTTGGACATGATTAAAATCGGGCACAAAGACAGACTGAAAACATGATATTTGGCCGGCTAGTAGTAAGATAGAGTAAACTTTCAATCATACCTCTATATTTAGATTCATCTACCTTCTTACCATTTTCATCCTTGTCAAGTTTTAAGGAAGTGCTCATAGGTGTGCAGATTTCTTTGCCTTCATTCATACCAAACCTTTTGAGCAATTCCTTAGCATACTTAGCTTGATTTATGAAGATTCCATCCTTGGTTTGTTTGATTTGTAGCCCGAGAAAGAAGTTGAGTTCTCCTATCATGCTCATTTTGAATTCTTGCAGCATTGTCTTAGCAAATATCTTGCACAAGGAGTCATTAGTAGCACAAAAAATAATATCATCAACATAAATTTGAACAATAAAAAAAATCATCAGAATTTTCTGCATTAATAAATAGTGTGGTATCGATCAAGGCTCTTGAAAATCCTTTTGAGACCAAGAATCCACTAAGCCTTTCACACCAAGCTCGTGGGGCTTGTTTTAAACCATAAAGAGTTTTTGAGAGGTTAAAAACGTAAGTTGGAAAATGTTCATGAATAAAGCCCGAAGATTGTTCTACATATACTTCCTCCTCAATGAAACCATTTAAAAAAGTACTTTTAACATCAATTTGATAAAGTATGAAATTTTTGAAAGATGCAAAGGCAAGAAGCATTCTTATGGACTCTAATCTAGCAACGGGAGCAAATGTTTCATCATAATCAATGCCTTCTTCTTGATTGAATACTTAGCTAATAAGTCTAGCTTTATTTCTAATGACCACTCCATTTTCAGCATGTTTGTTTCTAAAAACCCACTTAGTACTAATAATCGGATGATCAAGTGGTCTAGGGACGAGTTTCCAAACTTTATTTCTCTCAAATTAGTTCAGCTCTTCTTGCATAGATACTATTCAAAACTCATCATACTATTAGTGTTGTGCCCTAGAAGAAATCACTTGAACTATATGTATTGCATAATAATTAATAAAAGAGGTATTCTTCATCTTTAAGTGTGATTGTTATATCTTAATATGCGTATAAACTGTTTGATAAAGTCCCTAGTATAACACAGTGTTAAAGAAATCATGATAGAGATCATCATGTGAGATTCCTACTACACTATGTAGTGTTTGTGCTTGAATAATCCCTAGTCATAGTATGAATGAGATGAGACATTATTAATACGCCAAGATTAGCACATGTTATATCCTTTGATTGGATCAAGCGGTGGTTCTCATAACCGTGAGTATTGGAATACTGAGGATTAATATGTAGATGCTTGTTATATGAACAAGTTTATTAGATGATCTAGCTATAAGATAATCACTTGGATAAGCTATTGAGTCTCAGTGATAGAATCTTATTATAGCAAGTGTGCAAGTATCCTTAGACTTGAGATCTCCAAGGTATTTTGTTTATCGAGCGATGTACTTTGATTCAAATCTCTGTAGTCTTGCAAGGACTGCCTATGGAATAGATATTGGGTACAATATAAAGTAAACAAAAGTAACTGAGAGGGTCAATAAAGGATTCACCACTCCTAATAATAGGAGAATATATCTCAAGGCCACTTGTAGAAATCACTTACTCATGAAGTCCTTGGCCAAGGCGACTATGTGTTGAAAATAGTTCCAAATTTGATACACATATCGAGTAATGGATTTCTTGAACAAGTACAAAAATATTTCGGCCAGAATTAATAATATTCTGAATGGAGTTGGCACTAATTCCTTGCTCTAGATATAGTATGGTGAAAGAAGTTTATTGCACTGATTATGTGCTATTGAAAAGTTCATGTCAAGCCACTTGACTTTCTGGACTTTTGGGTGATTAAGAGTCATTACTAGATGTCGCTCTTGAGCTGTTAAATATGAATTTATTAATTAGAGAATTAATAAATTAATCCTATATTTTATTTAGGATTATTAATTCTAAATTTTTTAGAATTAATTCATATTATGCTACCAATAAGACCAGGAAACCTAATGGGTCACACACAATAAAGGTTTGAATGCTCAATATATATTATTTGATAATATTATGGGATTAATTAAGAAACGAAAATATATTTATAGGTAAATTATAAGTTTGTTATAATTTATATGACTTGGTTGCAATTATATAAACTTTAAGGGCCCAATTGTAGACATTTGATCTTAGAGGACTTAATTATAATTAACAAAAATTCTAAAAATTATAAATATGGGAATTGCTCCCTTTTGTAGACGTGAGAATTTTGGATGTTCCTTCCTCATCATTTTCTTCTCCGATTAAATCTAGCCACTCTTCTTCTACTAGAATAGTTTAGAGTGGGCTTTGTGAGCAATTCAACCTTGTGTGGATTACTGCTAGAGATAATCCTACTCTTGGAATGTAGTGGAGTGATTATACGATCAAATTGAGGGAATTGGTTCCTGGGTTGGTGCAAGAAAATTTTTATTTTTTGCTAAAGAATAATCTCTGTTTCCTTCCTCTATTCCTATTTTAATTGCAAACACGTGATCCTTGGACATGGATTTCATGATTATTTTCGCCACGTTCTTATTTGATAAGTATGATGAAATCCCAACTGTGGTATCATAGCCTTCGTGTTTGTTTTTTAATGGGTCTTCAATTTCTTTGAAATCATTTCTAAGCATGTAACTAGATGATCATGGCTATTGTATGTCTACTGCTTTGTGTGGCATGTCGGGTTATTAAAAAAAAGTTGAGAAGTTGTTTCCTTATGGGTCTGTTTTTTGCCTTAGATTCTTCCTGCAATCAAGATTTTGATTCAATAATTTGGATTGTTGTTTAAATTGTGATGTAAATTACAGTTGGTTGTCAATATTGATTAACAATGCTTGATACAAATAATTTTTTGAACGGTCTGAAAAACACTTTGCGATTCATGAAAAAAAAAAAATGTAGAATCTGGGGAAGAAGATGAATAGTGGTATTTTTCTGCTTCCAAAGCATACCTGGCCTCGGGTACATTTGACCCACCTAGCACCAAGTGCACTCTATTCTTCCCCTATTTTATGAAAAAAAATGCAGAATCTGGGAAAGAAGATGAATAGTGGTATTTTTCCGATTCCAAAGCAAACCTGGCGTCGGGTACGTTCGACCCACCTAGCGCCAGGTACACTCTATTCTTGCACTATTTTATATTAAAAGAAGTTTTTTTTTAAATCCATTTTAATTTTGAGAATAGGTTCTAATAATGATTAGAATTTGTTTGAAATCCATGATTTTGGATTAAAATATTTTAAAAATTACATGTAGGACTCACAATTTTTTAAAATTTAATTTGGCCCAAAACTTTCCAAAATTTGATTTTGGACCTAGATTTCTCCAAAATACTAATTTTGGATGATTGTGCATTGGATGTATTATGTTGTATTTTAAGTAAGTTTTATTGATATGGTAGGTAGTTATGGACTAAGACCAAACTTATTTGTTTATGCATCTTTATCGCTTTGTTTTAATTAAATAAGGCATGTGCGTCCTGCCTTATCTCAAATTCTTGTGTAATTCTCCTCTCATCTAATCTCATCGAATGTAACTTAAGGTTTCTTTCTTTAGAAAATTATGTAATTAGTTTATATAGGTTAGATTGAGGTAGAATTTTATTTACAAGATTTTGAAGATGGCAATCAAAACAAAGTAAGATAGTAAGACATTCAATTTAAATCATACATGAATGCATAGAGTTGACCATATTAATTTCCTTGATGGCTCGAGAAAATTAATTTAGAGAGTCCATAACCATGTCACGTAATTGTTTATTACCATATTTATCAATTTATGCTCCTTGTTGATAAATTGTATGCATACCAAACGATGAGACAACTAAAAGGAATAAATGCCTCAAATAATATAAAATCTAATGCCTTTCATTAATGTAGTAAGAACTAAAGCTCTTTTTCGAGACCAAGTTGTTGGGCACACCCAAGCATACTTGACATTAAGTATGTTCTAGCTATGGAATTTAATTCCTGATTAATGGGTTGGGTTTAACCAATTTATTTATCCCGATTGGGTAAACCAAACATAAAGAATATTAGAGGTAAGGTTAGGATAGTATTAAAACTTTAATGATTAAAAGATGTTAATCACCCAATGATACAGTAGTTACATTTGATGTAATTGGTATTAGATACCTATCACTGAACTTAAGAATGGCTTGTTAGGCTAACCTAAAGTCATTCTTAAGGAATTTGGATACTGGTCCATTAGGAAAGCTTCCAATAGGCTTTCCCGAGTCAATAGCGGGGGCTATTGATTTGAATAAAATAGTGGAATAAAAATGCATTTAATTAAAGACCTAATTACTTGCATATCATGAGCATATACATGTTCTAATTACTCTATCTTTACATCTAGGTCACTTGCATCATGTCGACAAACCTAAACCTACATAGCATCTTGGAAATAAATAAGCTCACCGAATCAAACTATCTGGATTGATATAGAAACTTGAGAATCGTTCCCAAGTCAGAAAAGTTGCTCTATGTGCTAGATGCTCCTATTCTACCACCTCCAGCCCAAGATACTCCTGCTGATAAGCATACTGTCCACAAGAAGCACAAGGAGGACAGTGACACTGCATCATATATTATGCTGGCTTCAATGACTCACGAGTTACAAAAACAGCATAAGCATATGGATGCTTAAACTATTATCTTCCATCTTAAAGAGCTATTCGATAAACAAGCTAGAATTGAGAGATATGAGATCTCTAAGCAACTATTTTGTTCTAAGATGGTTGAGGGTACTTCAGTGGCCACTCATGGGCTGTATATGCTGGCCTATATTGACAAGCTTGGGTCTCTTGGTTTTGTAATAGATCACGACTTAAGTGTTGACTTAATTCTACAATCATTATCAAGTAGATTTTCACAATTTGTGATTAACTACCACATGAACAATATTGAGATCACTATACCCGAGTTTATCAATCTGCTTAAGACTGCTGAATCATCTATGAAGAAGGATGATAAGGCGATCTTGCTAGCAAGTTCTTCGTCTTCTAAGAAGAAAGTTCCCAATAAGAAGAAGAAAAATCCTACCAAGCCTAAATGAGGCATGAAGAAGAAAGAAGCAGCCACTAAAAGCCCATGTTATTATTGTGGCAAGATGGGCCATTGGAAGCACAACTGCAAAGCCTACTTGGAGACAGTGAAGGAAAAGAAGGAGAAGGAGAAGCTTGCAAGTACTTCTACTTCTACTCCTAGTATGTTTATGATTGCGATTAATATTTCCTTTAATAATGAGATATGCGTATTGGATACTGGTTGTGAATCTTATTTATGCAATAATTTGTAGGGACAAAAGGGTAGTAGAAGGCTGGAAAAGGGCGATGTAGACCTACGAGCTACAAATGGAACAAATGTTGCTGCACTAGCTGTGGGGACTTATCATCTTAATCTACCTTCTGGATTAATTTTAGAACTTCAAAACTACTATTTTGTACCAGTTTTATTGGAAAATATTATCTTTGTTACTTGTTTAGACTTACTTGGGTTTCATTTAAATTTTAAGAATAAACGTTATTCTTTTTCATTAAATGATATCCATTATGGTTATGCGACAACTTTGGTTAATGGTTTATATGTTCTAGACATGGATAATCCAATTATTAATATAAATGAAAAGAAACAAAGAAAAGATAAATTAATCTCATATTACTTATGGCATTGTCGTTTAGGCCATGTAAATGAAAAACGCGTGTCTAAGTTATATAAGTTGGGTGACTTGGGGTCATTCGATTATGAATTATATAACATATGCGAATCTTGTTTACTTGGTAAAATGGCTAAAACTCTATTTTCTAGAAAAGGAGAAAGGGCTAAAGAGTTATTAGAACTAATACATACAAATGTATGTGGCATAATGTCTATACAAGCAAGAGAAGGTTATCATTACTTTATAACCTTCATTGATAACTATTCATGATATATGTATTTGTATTTAATGAAATAAAAGTTAGAAGCATTTGATAAGTTCAAAGACTTCAAGAATGAAGTAGAGAAGCAACTTGGCAAAAGTATTAAAACTTTTAGATCCGATTGAGGAGGTGAATACTTACGCCAAAAGTTTCTAAGTTATCTTAGAGATAATGTGATAGTATCTCAATGAACTCCACCACATATACCTCAACATAATGGTATATCTGAGAGAAGGAATCGAACCCTTCTTGATATGGTATGGACTATGATGGCTTTTGCAGAGTTACCAAAATCGTTTTGGAGATATGCACTGGAGACTACTGTTTATATATTAAACAGAGTTCCATCAAAAATAGTTGATACTACTCCTTATAAGCTATTCTTTAGTAAGAGACCAAAGTTATCTCATTTAAGGATTTAGGGTTACCCTGCTTTTGTTAAAAGGGCAATGTCAGATAAACTTGAAAGTAAGTCTGACAAATATTTGTTTGTTGGATATCCAAAAGAATCCTTCGGATATTACTTCTATCTTCCTTCTGAAAATATAATTTTTGGTTCGAAACATGCTATCTTCTTAGAGAAGGAGCACATGTTTAAAGGAGATAGTGGGTGCAAGTTTGAACTCAGTGAAGTTCTAGAAGAATAAACAAATATTGATCAACTGTCTGAACCCACACCTAATGGTGCACCTTCTAACGCACAAAAGCCTCGTAGGTTAAGTAGGATACGAGTGGCACCTAAGAGATATGGATTTCTCATAAGTGATCACAATGATGTATTACTCATAAAAGAAGATGAGTCTACTAGTTACAAGGATATTCTGAATAGTTTAGAATTTGACAAATGGCTTGAAGCCATGAAGTCAAAAATGAATTCCATGTATGACAACCAAGTATGGACTTTGGTTGATCCACCCAAAGGAATCAAGCCTATAGGGAGCAAATGGGTTTTCAAGAAGAAAACCGACATAGATGATAATGTGGTTACCTATAAGGTACGTCTAGTTACAAAAGGTTATTGACAACTCGCGAGGTATTGACTATGTCAAACTTTTTTCACTAGTCACTATGCTAAAATCCATAAGAATACTCCTAGCATTTACTACTCATTATGACTATGAGGTTTGACAAATAGATGTGAAAATAGCTTTTCTTAATGAAAACCTGATCGATGAAGTGTATATGACACAACCTAAAGGTTTCACATCTAAAGATGGAACAAAAGTATGCAAGTTGAAAAGGTCCATCTCTGGGCTTAAGTAAGAATCTAGGAGTTGGAACATCCGTTTTGATGAGACAATTAAAGAATTTGGTTTCATTCAAAACACGAATGAACCTTATATGCATAAGAAGGTTAGTGGGAGTGCAGTTATTTTCTTATTGCTTTATGTAGATGATATATTGTTCAAAGGAAATGATGTTTCCGTTCTTCGATTTGTAAAGATTCAATTATCCAAGATGTTCTCCATAAAAGACCTTGGAAAAACAACCTATATTCTAGAAATAATGATCTATAGAGATAGATCAAGGAGATTGCTAGGTCTTTTATAGTCTACATACATAGGTAAATTGCTAAAAATGTTCAGCATGGATTAATCCAAAAGAAGATTCCAAAAGAAGGGTCAGCATGTGTTAAACCCCACCTAAAGCCAACCCTAGAGTATGGGGGTTGGGATGCATATCATATTTTCTTGCATGAATATATATATTTTTGAATGTTTTTTTGGGCTTTAGAATTATGATTTATAGTCTAAAAGGCTTTGTTGTGCTTATTGAGTAGGAAGGGTAAAATGGTAATTTTTTTAGGTCAAAATAGGGGGATAACTTGAGGATTTAATAGAAAGAATATTTGGGAGAGAAAATAAGAACAAGAGTTGTTGTGGTTTAGTGGTTAGAGCTTTGGAAATAATCTCTAAGGTCTTGAGTTCAAATCCCATGGTTTAAGTTTTTGTTGTGATTGTTTCTTTTTTGTTAGAATTTTTCATCCCTTGCATTCCATAAGTAGTAGTAGGAGTGTTATCCTAGGAGAGACATAAAGAGAATATCCTAATCCTATTCTTATGCTCTACAAGAATTCTTAAGGGATCATGTCCTTTTATTCACTAGCTTACCATAAATTCTTTACAAATTAAGTTTGTTCAATTTATCCAAATCCATATTTTAATTCCAGAAAATTCAGAAAGGTTTATTGACCTTGGAATTTTGAAAATGGCTCTTAGAGGATAGAGTTTTGACTAAAAATAGGGAAGGAGTTAAGGAAGGTTCCCAAGAGAATTAATCTCCATGGTTTAACCATCAAACTCCACTCCTTAGTATTCATCTTCTTCATGGAAGCACTCTAAAAATTTTACAGGTTATTGGATAGTTTAGCCTTCAAAAATTTCAACCATTTTTTTTACTCAAATGCTGCCAGAAAAATGGCCAACTTGTTCAGTTTGAAGACTGAAATCCTTTGCCAAAAACTGGACTGCACAAAACTATGCAAACCAGAAAAAAATTCTGGACAGCTTCAATGTTTAGTAGTCCAAAACAAGTTGTTTCTTCTACCATTCAAACCAATGGATTACCTCTGCATTTCCTCCATAAAGAAGGATGGAAAGCAGCCTTAAAGGACCCTCCAATACCTCTCCAAACTCTCTACAAATATGGTTGGAACATTACAGAAAAAACTGCACAACAATTTCCAACAAACCATTCGAATATCCAACCAGAAAAATTCCAACCTTGCTCTCCCTTCAAGCCTTGTCCGAAAAGCACTTCAAACCTCTGTGAAGTTAACCTTAGTTAGCCATGAATTGAACTTCATTACCCCCTCCACAGACCTACAGGATAGGACTCCATAGCCATTCCTTAAATTCCTTCTTCAATTACTCTAATCAAGCTTTCAATTGAAGTTCAAAATTCCAGCAATTTCTCCATGAAAACTCCCTTGGATTAAGCTTCAAACAACCATAAATTCTCCCACCATAGCACTCAGGATTTCAGCCGACCTATAGCTCCTTCAACCCTCATTCATTTCAACAAAACCAGTCGGCCATTGTAGCTTCCAAGAACCTCCATCAATCAAACCACATTACCTTATCTTCTACCTTAAAACACTCCATGAATTACTCCATTTGAAATTCAAACAACATGATTTCCCTCTTCTCGCTAATCTGAAAATCAAATCACAAGAATCCTTCAATCATTCAGCCAAATCCCTTCAGCAGTTCGTCCAGCTTTCTCTCCAATTCTCTCCATTTCTCCAAGAACACTAAGAACACACATTACCTTTCTTTAAGCTTAAGACAACTCTAAACACCTCCAATCCCTTCCAAAAACTCCAGATCACGCCTACTCACCCCCTAGAGTCCATTTCTAGATTTTATAACATCAAATCTCGAAAATAAAAATTTGCAATCGGATAAAAAACCAGAATTTTTCTTGAAGTCTCAAGAACACCATCAAGGTAACCAAGAACGATTTTGTTCATCTTCTTTCCTTCAATCTTTAACATGATATACTAATACTTTCTTTGTCTCTCTGTCTCTCTGTCTCTCTGTCTCTCTCTCTCTCTCTCTCTCTCTCTCTCTCTCTCTCTCTCTCTCTCTCTCTCTCTCGGCCGAAATGGTTGCTTCAACCATGGCTGTTTTTCTTCTTCTTTCTTGGACGATTCAAGCCTCCTAAATGTGTGGATCTCCTAGAATCTTCATCGAGATAGTCAACAACCAAGTATTTCTCTTTAACCTTCTCTTTAATTCTAAAATCATGTCTCTTAGATGTTGTTATAAAAGGATAGAATACGATTGGGGATTGACTATGTGCTTATGTATGAAGGAGTTGAGATTAGAGCATGAGGATGTTTTGTCATGGTTAAGTTTTATATTCTTGTGGATCGATGCATGTTCTTCATGTCTTGAGTGAGTATGGATGTTTAAGTATGCTAGATATTATATCACCTTTGGTGAGTAGAGTATTATGTTCTTCTTTTCATTGAAGCCATGAATATGATTATGCTTAGTAGAGATTTGGCCATGTGATAGTAGGTATGGATTTAAGCTTTTATTCATGAATAGAATAGTTTGTTGATTGATGTTGGAGTATATGTTCATGATTCTTGTTAGCAATAGGAAAATTATGATCATGACCTTGTTGATCCTAAGCTATTTTAATTGGCCAATTTAGTACATTAATTAAAATTAATATTATGATTTCCTCTAAAGATTTTGAAAAATCTAGGAAGTTGGAATTGGGATATTAAATAGAATAGTAATATTTTAGCTAAATAAATGATATCTTTTATTAAAGATAATATATATATACATATATATATATATTGATAACAAATAAAGCCTTTAACATAAATAATAATAATAGGTAAAATATTAATCTTGTAGGCCATATATTCATAAATACTACTAAAATTTATTTATTTTCCATTGATCAAAATCTAATAAAATTTATTTATTATTAAATGTATTTATTATTTGCTATCTATTAATTATTAATTAAGAGATTAGTAATAATATAATATTTATTTTAATAATATCATCTAGGACTTAGGATTCTTCATCAATTAAATCTTAGTCTATTTATTAATAACAACACTCAGGATTTGTATTTGAACCTATAACTTATTAGTAATTATTTTACAACTCCTAGTTATTTGCACTTATCAAACTAGACTTATTTTATAAAATTCTTTATCATCTAGCCTTAAAGCTTAGGATATTAGGGTCATGATTGTAATAAGTTGAATTAGGATTATTTATGGAAGCGAGTATAGCTTCAATATAACCATATGACTTTTGTTTAACCCAAGCGGAGTTAGGTCAGCTTTGGAAGCTTTGTGAACTTGCAAGCAAAGGATCAGGTAAGCTCTTGCATAAACTTATTTGATGACAAAAAGTTACTATAGCAAGCCAAATGCGAAGTGCATGGACACTCATTTTGTAAAGGCAATTAAGGACTATTTCCTTTCTTGTTCAGTTAAACAAGCAGTTTTACTCAAACACTAAACTTTTTCTAAAAACCAACTTTGACACGAATTTTAGAAACCCTTAATTGCTATTTCCAAGTAAAGCAATGTTTTATCCATTTTCTCCCAAGTGGGATAATCAACGTTGAGTACTCAATAAGGGTAGGCTAGTAGTACTAGTTTCGAAAAGTAAGAGCGAGTCTTCTGGTAGAAGGCCACCTCCAAAAGATGAACTCAACTTAGAGAAGTGACAGTACTACTTAGTCATGCCAATCTGAACTAGCAGTCAAATGGACTGTGTGTTTCCGGAGTGGATAACCGGTATGTTTAGGTGTAAAGAAGGAGGAGTATCTTACCCGGTAGACCGATCATCTACCTTTTTGTCAATCTACATAAAGTGTGGCATTCTAACCGTTATATGGTCATGGGGCCCAACGTGTGATAACCCATGGCTATCCATTTGAGTTGTTGTATTTGTTGTGCACATGTATAGTTTGAAAAGTGAAACGCTACTCTTTATTTTAATCCTTATTTATTGTTTGCCAGCATTTTCTTTTATACAACTTTTACAACTTGCATACATGAACTTTTTTACCTGAAACACTCATAGCACACACGACTTACTGAGATTTTTATCTCATCATCTTTTATACCATGTTTTCAGGTCAGTCCTATTGTGGAGATGAGTAGCTAGATTTGTTGCCTGCTTGGAAGACTCTATGTTGTTATTTTATATGTTCCTTTGAGAGATGATAGTAAACAATTTATTTTGGATTTGTTCTTGAATTTTTGGGTTGTAATAAGTTTAATTTTTAAAGTATTATTTTATTTTTGTTTGTGTGACCTAGTTATAAAGACTCCGTGTCCTTTAGACGGGGCGATATCCACGGCCCTGTTGGGCCTAAGTAGTGGGGTGTTACAAGTGGTATCAGAACCTAGGTTTAGGCAAATATTGATAGTGTATGTTCTGTTTTATTAAGCTCAAATCTTTTATCTCACCTGCCTTATTTTTGCTGTAGGATGGTTAGAATGCTTAGAATTGCGTGATAGACTTGGTTTCTGACAGTAAGGATGAGGAGATTGATATGGAATATGTTCCCCACCCTCCTAGTCCCGTAGTTAACTTATCAGCTGATAGTGATGATCCAGGAGAGATAGATTATGAATCTCCACCTAGACCTTCCTTCATACCTCCACCCAACCCGGATGAGACCGAGGAGAGTTCTAGGCAACTAGAGAAAGAGCCAATAGATGGGTTTGCAAATAGGGCGGGGATAGACTTCACTAAGAATTCTGGGGAATGGTCATATGAGGCCGACTTTGAAGATTCCGATGAGGACTAGGGTGGTCAAAGACTGCTATGATTAGGATGTTTTATTTACTGCTTTCCATGAACTTCTATGTTAAGGATTTCCTTTCTGTTTACTGCTTTCATTTCAAATTTATGCAAATAAGAGTACCTAAGTACTTTAAGGTTTGAGAGAAATTTATATGCAATTCTTTATACAAAACTTACATCTGATTTCCTTTTACTTAAATTTAATGCATGCTCAAAATGTTTTAAACATTGAATGCATAAACTCATCATTTGGGTATGGTTTAGAATGGCACCCAAATATCGTATAGCCACATCAGGCAGGAGAGTTCCAGAGGCAGAACCTGTGGCACCAGAGGTTGAAACGACCCAAATACAGTCACCCAACCGAGGAGATAAGAGTGAGCTAGATTTGGAAATGGGGTCAAAAGCACCTACTGAAGTGACAATGGGGCAAGCATTTAACAAGATGACCGAGATTCTTCAGACTTTGACTGAGTGAAGGAATTCCAAGGGAGAGGACAAAGCTTTGGAGCGGTTTCTGAAATTTTAACCACCCATCTTCTTAGGAGAAGCTGAGCAGGATCAGAAAGCTAAGCAATGGATAGAACAAATGGAAGACATATTCACTACACTTCAGTACACTGAGGAGCGAATGGTGAAGTTTGCTACATTCCGATTGAGGGGCCCTGCTCAGGCATGGTGGCTGCGGGTTCAGGACGACTGGGAGATGATTGATCAAGACTAGACATGGGCCAATTTTGTGGAAGCATTCAGAGCTGAGTATATCTCTCAGTGGATAGTAGAGAAGCAGGAAGATGAGTTTCAGAATCTAAAGCAGGGTGGTATGACTGTAGCTTAGTACACAGCACGGTTCACCCAACTATCAAAGTACTGTAAGAGGTTGGTGGACACTGAACAGAACAGGACAAGACAGTTTGTCAATGGGCTAAGGCAGGAATTGAGAAGGGCGTTGGCACCTTCTCCACCAACAACCTACTCAGGGGCCGTAGACGCAGCCACCCGGATGAAAAATGAGGACCGTAGCAGAATGGCACCGAGACCTTTCCAGGCACCAAGGCAACTGCAAGGACTTTTCCAGGGGCAACAATCCAACAAGCACCCCGCTAACCGGCAGTGGTAGAATTAGAAAAGCAAGCTCAGATAATACTAGCTGGTCCTACGCAAAACCTTCCATTTTGCTGGTAATGTGGGAAAAGAGGCCACACAAAGAAAAATTATTGGTTCAAAGGAGGTGAGTAGAAATGTTACCACTGCGGAGACCCGAACCACCTACGAAACGCCTGCCTTAAACTTCACCGAGTCAAGCAAGGAAATCCGGCTCAGATCCTGGGGGCCAATCGAGCCAATGCCACGGGAACATCCGAGAGTGGAGCGTGAAAGCCTTAAGTGAAAGCAAAAGTTTTTACTCTCAACCGAGAGGAGGTTGGAACTACTGCGACAGTAGTGGAAGGTACGTTTACTATCCAAGGACGTTCCGTTAATGCATTGATAGACCCTGGATCTACCCATTCCTATTTAAACAAGAACTGTGCATATCATTTGTGTTGAGATGGAGTAGAACTACCTTTTACTTTGTTGGTGAGTATACCTTTGGAGAAGATGGTGCAAGTAGATCGGTTTGTGCGAAATTATAAAATTGAAGTGGGGAGAGAAAACTTGGAGGGAGATTTGATAGTACTGGATATTGATGATTATGATTTTATATTGGGAATAGATTGGCTAGCGAAGCATGGGGCAAGGGTAGACTGTAGGAATAAATCGGTTCAATTCATTAGACTAGGGTGTGATGTATTGGAATTTAATAGCAAGAGAGTAAAGGAATTGAAAGTATTTGATAGCTAGGGCTAAGGCCTAGAAATTGTTGAAGCAAGAATGTCAAGGATATTTAGCTTATGTGATAAATAAGCAAGCCAAAGGACCCGTGCACTCTGGAGGATACCAAGGTAGTAAAGGATTTTCCCGACGTGTTCCCGGCAGAACTCACTTCTCTACCTCCCAACCAAGAATTTGAATTCACCGTTGATCTAGTTCCAGGAATGGAACCGGTATCCCGGACTCCATATCGGATGGCACCAGCGGAGCTGAAAGAACTAAAGGAGTAGTTAGAAGAGTTGGTGAAGTAAGGTTACATCAGACCTAGCACGTCACCCTGGGGGCACCTATGCTGTTTGTGAAGAAGAAGGATGGGACTCTGAGACTGTGTATCGACTATCGGGGCTTGAACAACCTAACAATCAAGAATAAGTACCCCCTACCGCTGATTGACGAGATGTTCGACCAGTTGCAAGGATCCAATTGTTACTCCAAACTAGACCTAAGGCAATGGTACTATCAAGTGAGGATAAAAGAAAAGGATATTCCAAAAACAGCCTTTAACACAAGATATGGTCACTATAAGTTCATGGTGATACTATTCGGGGTAACCAATGCACCAGCGATATTTATGGGTTTGATGCATCAAGTGTTCTAACCCTACTTAGACAAGTTCATGATGGTCTTTATCGATGACATACTCATTTATTCCAAGAGCCCGGAAGATCATGCAGAACATTTGAAGCTGGTATTGGAAAAGCTAAGAGAGCATAAGCTTTTCGCCAAGTTTAGCAAGTGTGAGTTTTGGCTGGATAGTATGGCATTTCTTGGCCACATGGTGACCAAGGATGGAATTAAGATAGACCCGGTGAAGGTTGAAGCAATTTCAGTCTGGAAGCAGCCGGAGAACATCACCGAGATTCGAAGCTTCTTGGGACTGGCTGGCTATTATAGGTGGTTTATCAAAGGATTTTCAATGCTCGCATCACCTATGACCCGACTGCTAAAAAAAGACGTCCCATTTGTTTTGAGTGAAAAATGTGAGAAGAGTTTCCAAGAGCTGAAACGGAGATTGATGACAGCACCAGTGTTGAGTCTGCCAGAGAGAGATAAGCCTTACGCATTGTATACCGATGCTTCGAATGAAGGTTTAGGAGCAGTTTTGATGCAAGACCGAAAGGTGATCGCTTATGCCTCTTGAAAGTTAAGGCCTCATGAAGTCAATTACCCCACGCATGATCTAGAGCTGGCTGCCATTATATTCGCTTTAAAGAAATGGTGACACTACCTATACGGAGCTGAATATGGAGTGTTCACTGATTACAAGAGCTTGAAGTACATCTTCACCCAGAAGGACTTGAATCTACGGAAGCGAAGGTGGATGGAATTTTTGGAGGAGTACCGTTGTCCAATCAACTATCATCCCGAGAAGGCCAACGTTGTTGCTGATGCCCTGAGCAGAAAATGTCAGTATGGCCAAACTAAGGGTACAGGAGATGCAAGTAGTTCAGGATGTGTTGGATAGAAGAGCGGAAGTGCAAGAGGAGAAAATTGTTGTTAGCAACCTAAAGTTGATACCAGATCTAATGCGGGAAATTATTGAAGCTCAGCAAAGTAATGCAGAATTTCAGCTTTTCAAGGACAAGGAGCTCAATCGGCAAGGCAGTGAATTCCAGCAGGACGAAGCGGGAGTTTTGTAATTTAGAGATCGGTTATGTGTGCTCAAAAAGCACCAATTGAATGACAGAATTTTAGAAGAGGCGCATAAGAGCAAGTATGCCATTCATCCGGGGGAGATTAAAATGTACCAGGATCTGAAAAAGGCCTATTGGTGGCCCGAAATGAAGTAGAATATGGTTAAGTATGTCTCGACATGTCTCACCTGTCAGAAGGTCAAAGCGGAGCACAAGAAGTCAACAGGACTGTTGCAACCGTTGCCAGTACCTGAATGGAAGTGGGAGGAAGTGACCATGGACTTCGTTACTAGACTTCCTATGTCAAGGACCCAAAAGGACACCATATGGGTAGTGGTGGATCGACTAACTAAATCAACACATTTCATACCAGTGAATGTAAAGGATTCCATGGAGAAGTTGGCTCAGACCTATGTGCGAGAAATAGTCCGACTGCATAGAGTACCTTCAAGTATTGTGTCTGACCGAGATCCGAGATTTACATTTTGATTTTTGGGCAAGTTTCAAGAATCAATAGGGTTAAGTCTGAAGTTCAATACGACGGTGCATCCGCAAACTGATGGTCAGTCAGAAAGGGTTATACAGATATTAGAGGATATGCTAAGAGCGTGTGTACTGGATTTTGAAGATAAATGGATCGAATATGTACCGTATGCAGAGTTATTGTACAATAACAATTATCAAGCTTCGATTAGGATAGCTCCGTATGAAGCACTGTATAGGCGCAAGTGTCAGGTACTACTATACTGGAGTTGGTCAGAAGATGGCCACGTGAGCAAGTCGGGAGAAGTTTGTGTTCAGGAAATATTGGACAAGGTTAAGTTAATCAGGGAAAGGTTGAAAGCAGCCCAGAGCCAACAAAAGAGCTATGCAGACAATAGGCAGAGAAAGTTAGAGTTTCAGGTGGGAGACAAGGTATTCCTAAGATTGACACTGAATAGAGGAATCTTAAAGCATCCGAAAGGTGGGAAGTTGAATCCAAGGTATTTGGGACCATTTCCGATAAAGGAGAGAATTGGGCCGGTGGCGTATCAATTGGATTAGTCGGATGGATTAACAGAAATTCACAACATGTTTCATGTGTCGCAGCTGAAAAGGTACAATGCCGATCCCGGTCATGTTTTGAATGATAAGCCATTGGTGTTGCAACCCGACCTAAGTTATGTGTAGAAGCCCGTAAGGATATTAGACCGAAGTATCAAGAATCTCCGGAACAAGCAAATTCCAATGGTGAAGGTGCAGTGGGAGCATCATGACACGCGAGATGCCACATGGGAAACAGAAGAGTGGGTAAAGCGAAGTATCCTGATCTGAGATAGAGGTATGCCTGAATTTCGGGACGAAATTATCCTAAGGAGGGGAGGATGTGAAACCTCACCTAAAGCCAACCCTAGAGTAAGGGGGTCGGGATGCATATCATATTTTCTTGCATGAATATATATATTTTTGAATGATTTTTTTTTGCTTTAAAATTATGATTTATAGTCTAGAAGGCTTAATTATGCTTATTGAGTAGGAAGGGTAAAATGGTAATTTTTCTTGAGGCCAAAATAGGGAGATAGCTTGAGGATTTAATAAGAAGAATATTTGGGAGAGAAAAAAAGAACAAGAGTTGTTGTGCTTTAGTGGTTAGAGCTTTGGAAATAATCTCTAAGGTCTTGAGTTCAAATCCCATCATTTAAGTTTTTTCCATGATTATTTCTTTTTAGATAGAATTTTTTATCCCTTGCATTCCATAAGTAGAAGTAGGAGTGTTGTCCTAGGGGAGATATGAAAGGAATGTCCTAATCCTATTCTTATGCCCTACAAGAATTCTTAAGGGATTCATGTCTTTTTATTTCCTAGCTTACCTTAAATTCTTTACCAATTGAGTTTGTTCAATTTATCCAAATCCATATTTTAATTCCAAAAAATTCAGCAAGGTTTATTGACCTTGGAATTTCGAAAATGGCTCTTAGAAGATAGAGTTTTTACTGAAAATAGGGAATGAGTTAAGGAAGGTTCCCAAGAAAATTAATCTCCATGGTTCAACCTTCAAACTCCACTCCTTAGTATTCATCTTCTTCATGGAAGCGATCTGAAAATTTTCCAGGTTCTTGGACAGTTTAGCCATCAAAAATTTCAACCATTTTCCTTATTCAAATGCTGCCAGAAAAATGGCCAACTTGTTCAATTTGAAGATTGAAATCCTTTGCCAAAAATCGGACTGCACAAAGCTATGCAAACCAGAAAAAAATTCTGGACAGCTTCAATGTTTAGCAGTCCAAAACAAGTTGTTTCTTCTACCCTTCAAACCAGTGGATTACCTCTGCCTTTCCACCATAAAGAAGGCTGGAAAGTAGCCTTAAAGAACCCTCCAATACCTCTCCAAACACTCTGCAAATCGGTTGGAACATTTCAGAAAAAACTGCACAACAATTTCCAGCAAACCATTCGAATATCCAACCAGAAAAATTCCAACCTTGCTCTCTCTTCAAGCCTTGTCCGAAAAGCACTTCAAACCTCTGTGAAGTTAACCTTAGTTAGCCATGAACTGAACTTCATTACCCCCTCCACTGACCTGCACGATGGGACTCCATATCCATTTCTTAAATTCGTCCTTCAATTACTCCAATCAAGCTTTCAATTGAAGTTCAAAATTCCAGCAATTTCTCCATGAAAACTCCCTTGGATTAAGCTTCAAACAACCATAAATTCTCCCACCATTGCACTCAGGATTTCAGCTAACCTATAGCTCCTTCAACCCTCATTCATTTCAGCAAAACCAGTCGACCATTGTAGCTTCCAAGAACCTCTATCAATCAAACCACATTACCATATCTTCTACCTTAAAACACTCCATGAATTACTCCATTTGAAATTCAAACAACTAGATTTCCCTTTTCTCCCTAATCTAAAAATAAAATCACAAGAATCCCTCAATCATTCAGCCAAATCCCTTCAGCATTTCGTCCAGCTTTCTCTCCAATTCTCTAAGAATACCAAGAACACATACTACATTTCTTCAACCTTAAGACCACTCGAAACACCTCTAATCCCTTCCAAAATCTCCAGATCATGCCTACTCATGCCCTAGAGTCCATTTCTAGATTTTATAACATCAAATCATGAAAACAAAAATTTTCAATCGGATCAAAAATCAAAATTTTTCTTGAAGTCTCAAGAACACCATCAAGGTAACCAAGAACAATTTTGTTCATCTTCTTTCCTTCAATCTTTAACATGATATACTAATACTTTCTCTCTCCTCTCTCTCTCTCTCTCTCTCTCTCTCTCTCTCTCTCTCTCTCTCTTTCTCTCTCTCTCTGGCCGAAATGGTTGCTTTAACCATGGCTATTTTTTTTCTTCCTTCTTAGACGATTCAAGCCTCCTAAGCGTGTGGATCTCCTTGAATCTTCATCAAGATAGTCAACAACCAAGTATTTCTCTTTAACCTTCTCTTTAATTCTAAAATCATGTCTCTTAGATGTTGTTATAAAAGGATAGAATACGATTAGGGATTGACTATGTGCTTATGTATGAAGGAGTTGAGATTGGAGCATGAGGATGTTTTGCCATGGTTAAGTTTTATGTTCTTGTGGATCGATGCATGTTTTTCATGTCTTGAGTGAATATGGATGTTTAAGTATGCTAGATATTATGTCACCTTTAGTGAACAGGGTATTATGTTCTTCTTTTCATTGAAGCCATGAATATGATTATGCTTAGTAGAGATTTGACCATGTGATAGTAGGTATGGATTTAAGCCTTTATTCATGAATAGAATAGTTTGTTGATTGATGTTGGAGTATATATTCAAGATTCTTGTTAGCAATAGGAAAATTATGATCATAATCTTGTTGATTCTAAGCTATTTTAATTGGCCAATTTAGTACGTTAATTAAAATTAATATTATGATTTCCTCTAAAGATTTCAAAAACCCTAGGAACTTGGAATTGAGATATTAAATGGAATAGTAATATTTTAGCCAAATAAATGATATCTTTTATTAAAGATAATATTGTTAGTGTTGTGCCCTAGAGGCAATCACTTGTACCATGTATATTGCATATTAAATTAATAAGAGGCATTCTTTATCTTTTAGTTTGATTGTTATATCTAAATATGTGTACAAACCGTTAGATAATGTCCCTAGTACAACACAGTGTTAAGGAAATCATGATAGAGATCATGATGTGAGATTCCTACTACACTATGCAGTGTTTGTACTTAAATAATCCCCATTATAGTATTAATAAGATGGGACATTATTAATACGCCAAGACTGACACATATTATATCTCTTGATTGGATCAAGCGGTGGTTCTCATATCCGTGGGTATTGGGATACTCAGGATTAACGAGTGGATGCTTGTTTTGAAACAAGTTCATTGGATGACCTAGCTACGAGATAATCACTTGGATAACTATTTAGTGCCAGTGATAGAATCTCATTATAGCAAGTGTGCAAGTATCCTTAGACTTGAGATCTCCAAGGTATTTTGTTTATCGAGCGTTGTACTTTGATTCTAATCTTTGGAGTCTTATCTAGGACCGTCTATGGGATGGATAGTGGGTACAACGTAAAGTAAATGAAAGTAGTTGAGAGGGTCAATAAAGGATTCACCACTCCTAATAGTAGGAGAGTATATCTCAAGGCCACTTGTAGAAATCATTACTCATGAAGTCCTTGGCCAAGGCAACTATGTGATGGAAATGGTTCCAATTGATACACATATCGAGTAATGGATTTCTTGAACAAGTACTAAAATATTCGGGCCAGAATTAATAATATTCTGGAGGGAGTTGGCACTAATTCCATGCTCTAGACCGAATGAGATATTGTATGTTGAAAGGAGTTTATTGCACTGATAATTTGCTATTGAAAGGTTCATGTCAAGCCACTTGACTTTCTGGAGTTTTGGATAGTCAAGAGTCATTGCTAGATGTCGCTCTTGATATGCTAAATATGAATTTATTAATTAGAGAATTAATAAATTTAATCCTTTATTTTATTAAGGATTATTAATTCTAATATTGTTAGAATTAATTCATATTATGCAACCAATAAGACCAGGAAACCTAATGGGTCACACACAATAAAGGTTTGAATGCTCAAATATATTATTTGATAATATTGTGGGGTTAATTAAGAAAAGGGAATATATTTATAGGTGAATTATAAGTTTGTTATAATTCATGGGACCTAATTGTAATTAAGTAAACTTCAAAGACCAATTTGTTGACAATTGGACGTTGAAGGACTAAGTTACAATTTATGGTAATTATAAATCTATAAATATAAGGAAACGGTTTCCTTAGGGTGAGAGACAAACTATTCACGCAATAACAGAGAAACCATTTCTCTGCCTCTCTCTTGATCAAACCCTAACCGTCTCTCTTCTTGATCAAAACCCTAGCCTCCCGAATTCTACTAGCATAGAATTGTGAGATTGTGAGCATTCAACCTTGTGTGGATTATCATTAGAGGGAGTTGTTTCTTGGACTTCAGTTGAGCTGTAGTGAACGGTTTTGGATAATCTGGATCGCGCCTGCGTTCTTGTTTCTGAAATTTTTTGAATTCCGGCTTCACGAGGTAATAAACGCAATCTTCTCATTTTTTCTGTTTCTATTGCAAACCCGTGATCCATGGCTTGGATTTCTTGTTGTTTTCCGCTGCGCTTAATCTGATTATGCATGGTAGAAATCCTACAAATATATATATATATATATATATATATATATATATAATGATAATAAATGAAGCCTTTTATATAAATAATAATAATAATAATAATAATAATAATAATAATAATAGGTAAAATATTAATCTTGTAGGCCATATATTCATAAATACTACTGAAATTTATTTATTATCTATTGATCAAAATCTAATAAAATTTATTTATTATTTTCTAACTATTAATTATAAATTAAGAGATTAGTAATAATTTATTATTTATTTTAATAATATCATCTAGGACTTAGGATTCTTCATCAATTAAACCTTAGTTTATTTATTAATAACAACACTCAAAATTTGTATTTGGACCTATAACTTATTAGTAATTATTTTACAACCTTAGTTATTTGCACTTATCAAACTAGACTTATTTTATAAAACTCTTTATCATCTAACCATAAAACTTAGGACATTAGGGTCATGATTATAATAAGTTGAACTAGGATTATTTATGGAAGCAAGTATAGCTTGAATATAACCATATGACTTATGTTTACCCTAGGCTGGGTTAGGTCAGCTTTGGAAGATTTGTGAACTTGCAAGCAAATGATTAGGTAAACTCCTGCATAAACTTATTTGATGACAAAAGGTTACTATGGCAAGCTAAACGCAAAGTGTATGGATACTTATTTTGTAAAGGTAATTAAGGACTGTTTCCTTTCTTGTTTAGTCAAACAAATCATTTGAAAATCAAACAAGTAGTTTTACTCAAACACTAAACTTTTTTTAAAAACCAACTTTAACACGAATTTTAGAAACCCCTAATTGTTATTTCCAAGTAAAGCAATGTTTTATCCATTTTCTCCCAAGTGGGATAATCAACGTTGAGTACTCAATAACGGTAGGCTAGTAGTACTAGTTTCGAAGAGCAATAGCGAGTCTTCTGGTAGGAGGCCACCTCCAGAAGATGAACTCAACTTAGAGAAGCGACAGTACTACTTAGTCATGCCGGTCCGAGCTAGCAAGTTTCAATCAAGTAGACTGTGTGTTTCTGGAGTTGAAGGCGAGTATGTTTGGGTGTAGAAAAGGAAGATTATTTTACCCAGTAGGCTGATCACCTACCTTTTTGTCAGTCTGCACAAAGTATAGCATTTTGACCGTTAAATGGTCATAGGGCCCAACGTGTGGTAACCCATAACTACCCATTTGAGTGGTTGTATTTACTGTGTACATGTATGGTTTGCAAAAGCAAAACGCCACTCTTTATTTTAATCCTTATTTATTGCTTGCCAGCATTTTTTTTTATACAACTTTTACAACTTGCATATATGAACTGTTTTACCTGAAACACTCAAAGTACACATGGTCTTACTGAGATTTTTATCTCATCACCTTTTTTTCCATGTTTTCAGGTCGGTCCTGTTGTGGAGATAAGTAGCTAGATTTGTTGCCTGCTTGGAAGACTCTATGTTGTTATTTTATATGTTGCTTTGAGGGATGATAGTGAACAATTTATTTTGGATTTGTTCGTGAATTTTTTGGTTGTAATAAGTTCAATTTTTAAAGTATTATTTTATTTTTATTTGTGTAACCTAGTTATAAAGACCCCTTGTCCTTTGGACGGGGAGACATCTCTGGCCCTGTTGGGCCTAAGTAGTGGGGTGTTACAGTATGGATTAAGCCATTCAAAGTCAATGTCTCCAAAGACACAAGTTGAAAGGGATCATATGAGTAGAATTTTGTATGCTTCGAAAATTGGGTCTATCATGTATACTGTGATATGTACTAAGCCCAATGTATCATGTACTCTTAACTTAACGAGCAGATACCAATTTGACCCTGGGGACAGTCATTGGACGGCTGTAAAGAATATCCTCAAGTACTTACGAAGGACTAAGGATGTATTCTTGGTATATGGAGATGGTGATTTGCATGTAATAGGGTATATTGATGCCAGCTTTCAGTCCAGTAAGGAAGACTATAAATCACAATCTAGCTACGTGTTCATGTTAGGTAGTGGGGCTATAAGTCGGAAAAGTTCCAAACAAGAGGTTACTGCCGATTTGATAACTGAAGCAGAGTACATAGCGACTTCTAAAGCAACTAAAGAAGCAATATGGATCAAGAAGTTCGTTATTGAACTTGGAGTGGTTCTTAGCATTGTAGATCTGATAATTTTGTATTCTGACAACAATGGAGTCATTACACAAGCAAATGAACCACAGTCTCATCAACAATCTAAGCTTGTACTTAGACACTATCATCTGATTAGAGAGATCATAGATAGGTGGGACGTAGAGATAGAGAAAATTCTCACAGATCAGAACATAGCTGATCCACTTACTAAAACATTTTCTCAAAAGAAACATAATAAACATGTTAAGTCATTCGGTATTCGATACATAAATGATTGGCTCTAGTGTAAGTGGGAGATTGTTAGTGTTGTGCTCTAGACGCAATCATTTGTACCGTGTATATTACATAATAATTAATAAAAGAGGCATTCTTTATCTTTCAATTTGATTGTTATATCTTAATATGCGTATAAACTATTTGATAAAGTCCCTAGTACAACACAGTGTTAAGAAAATCATGATAGAGATCATGATGTAGATTCCTACTATATTATGTAGTATTTATGCTTGAATAATCCCTAGTCATAGTATTAATGAGATGGGACATTATTAATACGCTAAGACTAGCACATGTTATATCATTTGATTGGATCAAGTGTGGTTCTCATAACTGTAAGTATTGTGATACTCAGGATTAATATGTGGATGCTTGTTATATCAACAAGTTCATTGGATAACCTAGCTATGAGATAATCACTTGGATAAGCTATTGAGTGTCAATGATAGAATCTCATTATAGCAAGTGTGCAAGTATCCTTAGACTTGAGATCTCCAAGGTATTTTATTTATCAAGTGTTGTACTTTGATTCTAACCTTTAGAGTCTTACAAGGACTGCCTATAGGATGGATATTGGGTACAATGTAAAGTAAATGAAAGTAACTCAGAGGGTTAATAAAGGATTCACTACTCCTAATAGTAGAAGAATATATCTCAAGGGCACTTGTAGAATTCATTACTCATGAAGTCTTGGCCAAGGCAACTATATGTTGGAAATAGTTTTAAATTTGATACACATATCAAGTAATGGATTTCTTGAACAAGTACTAAAATATTTCCGCTAGAATTAATAATATTCTGGATGGAGTTGGCACTAATTCCTTGCTCTAGACCGAATTAGATATAATATGGTGAAAGAAGTTTATTGCATTGGTTATTTGCTATTAAAAGGTTTATGTCAAGCCACTTGACTTTCTGGACTTTTGGGTGATCAAGAGTCAATGCTAGATGTTGCTCTTGATATGTTAAATATGAATTTATTAATTAGAGAATTAATAAATTAATCCTATGTTTTATTTAGGATTATTAATTTTAAAGCTATTAGAATTAATTCATATTATATTACCAATAAGACCAGGAAGCTTAATGGGTTCAATACTAGAGATGAAATCCCAACACATGCAAGGCCACATCAATACAGTTAGGTTCTATACTAGAGAGTAAAGTAAAATTGTCTATAAAGTACCGTCTAGTTTTAACTCTACAGCTAGGATCACCAATGATTTGTTCTTTTGGATGATCGGTTTTGTACTTCCAATCTCTTAGTAATCCTTGATCCGTGAGTTCTTCAGTTTCTTGCTTGCTTTGTTCAGCTTGTTACTCTTCAAATTCCTCTTCTTTAGCATAAGTGATCAATGGCGGTGCTTTGTGCTGTTCTTTCCCTCTTTCTTTTGAACTTCTTGCATCATCATCATCTTTTCTTGAAGTGTAAATGTTAGATTCATCAAAGACAACATGTACGGATTCTTCCACACATAGAGTTCTCTTATTGTACACTATATATGCCTTTTTATTGGAAGAGTATGTAAGGAATATAGCCTCAACGAATTTGCTATCAAATTTTCCAAGGTTGTCTCAGGTATTAAGAACAAAACATTTGCAGCCAAACACTTTGAAATAAGAAATTGATGGAGTTTTGTCAAACATAAGTTCAAAGGATATTTTTCTTAGAAAATGTCTCAACATCACTAGGTTTATAATATAGCAAGTTGTATTTACAACTTCATCCCAAAAGTTGTGAAAGACTTTTGGGATTTATAATATAGCAAGTTGTATTTACAACTTCATCCCAAAAATTGTATTTGGAAGAGAGTTTTCACAAATCATGGACCTAGCCATTTCTTGTAAAGTTCGATTTTTCCTCTCAACAACATCATTCTATTGAGGGGTTTTAGCAGCTAAAAAGTTGTGAAAGACTCCATTTTCATCACAAAAGTGTGTAAACTCACTATTGCAAAATTCTCTACCATTGTCACTCCTAATAGAAATCAGTCTGCATCCAATAAAGTTTTGGATGCACTTAAATAATTTTGAGAATTTAGAAAATGCTTCATCATTTTGTCCAAGAAACAAAGTCCAAGTAAATCTTGAAAAATCATTTACTAAAACATAAGAATATCTCTTACCACCAAGGCTAGTGGCCCTCATTAGTTCAAACAAATCTATATGAATTAATTCAAGAGATTTTATGGTAGAAATCATTTTCTTGGGTTTGAAAGAAGTTTTGATTTGTTTTTCAAATTGGCATGCATAACAAACTTTTGTTTTATCAAACTTCATTTTGGGTAGTCCCCTAATAAGCTCTTTTGAGGATAATTTATTTAGCAAATCGAATGATACATGGCCTAATCTTCTATGCCGAAGATATCCATCATTGTCATACACAGAAAGACATCTAATGTTATGAGCTATAAGATCATCAAGATAGAATACATAAATATTTCCAACATGGTTAGCAACAAAGATCGTTTCATTATTTGAACCATCCATAATAGAGCAAGAATCTTTCTCAAAAATGACTTTGTAACTATTGCCACATAATTAACTAATGCTAAGCAAGTTATATTTCAGCTCATCAATCAATAATACTTGTTTGATAATAGTTGAAGATCTTTTACTGATGTTCCCTATGCAAAGATTTTTTTTCTTTTCTTTTTGTCTCAAAAGGTAACAAATCCATCATTTGTTACTTGCACATCTTCTAATAGAGATTCATTTCCGGTCATGTGTCTTGAACACCTGCTATCCAAGAACCACTTTGTGAAGTTTGTTTTCTCCAATGAATGTATCTATACATGAGAAGGGAGAGTGATTTTTGGTACCCACATTTTCTAAGGTCCGCCGGGGTTAGTAATGGTTCCTTTAATTTTCCAAACTGTTTTTGCACCAGATTCAACTATCTTCTTAATACGACACCTAGATACTTTGTGTCCAGATTTTTCACAGTATGTGCAACATTTGTGTGTCATATGTGATGAAGCAACATAGGAGAATGCCCTTAGAGCTAACAATGCCTTGTTTAGCGAGAAGTCGCAATCCGTCTCCGTTTCATCTCTAAAACCAATTTAGAGACAAATTTCAGCTTTTACCGATGAAATTTGTTTGTCTCTAAATGCCTATTTTCCCGTAGTATTACAAAGAAGTTTATAAGAGTTCGAAATCTGATAATTGACTAGAAGCCATGAAGTCAAAAATGGATTTCTTGTATAACAACCAAGTTTGGACTTTGGTTAATCTACCCAAAGGGATAAAACCCATAGAGTGTAAATAGGTCTTCAAGAAGAAAACTGACATGGATGGTAAAGTCATTACCTATAAGGCACGACTGGTTGCGAAAGGTTATTATCAACAATAAGGTATGAACTATGACGAGACCTTTTCACTAGTAGCAATGCTGAAATCTATTAGATTACTCCTAGCACTTACCGTTCATTATGACTATGAAATTTAGTAAATGGATGTGAAAACGGGTTTCCTGAATGAAATTCTGACTGAAAAAAATCTACACAACACAACCTGAGAATTTCACATCTAAGGATGATAATAATGTATGCAAGCTGCAAAGGTCTATTTATGGACTAAAGTTAGCTTCAAGAAGTTGGAATATTTTTTTTATGAAATAATTAAGGAATTTAATTTCATAGATAACATGGATGAACCTTGTATATATAAGAAGGTTAGTGGGAGTGTAATTATTTTCATATTTCTATATGTAGATGATATATTGCTAATAGAAAATTAATGTTTGTACTCTTCAATTAGTCAAGATTTATCTATCCAAGAAATTCTCTATGAAAGACTTTGGAGAGGCAACATATATTCTGATAATAAGGTGTTAGTCAAATGGTCATGTAATCAATATTACACGGTGGATGCAAAATCGAAAAACCATTGCTAGGATCATTTATAAGCAATATTAAGGATCAAAGAAAAGGTAAAAAATTATACCTTTAATACTTTGGTGTTGTCACTACTGTTTAAAATTTTTCTTCTTGCTGATGGCGTGATCCAACAATCAATCATACTTGTTGTTGTTCGGTCACAACTACTGCAAGCTAAGAATATGCTTGCCTCGAACAGTAATCCACACAAGGAGCACTCAGATTTTTATCAAGAATTAGATGCTAGTATAATTCACGGTGGCTAAGGTTTGTGAATAAAGAAGACGGAGATATCACATGGTTCTAGAAAAATAATTTTTCCTCTAATTTTTCATACCATCCATGGCAGTGAAGGATTGCAGAAAAAATAAATATGCAAAGGAAGACAGTAAATTAAAATTTTTCCCGAGCCAAAGTCTAGTACTTCTAAGGCGATTAACTTTAACAAATGGAGTCAGATTCAGGTTCGATGGTGCTTGTTGAATAGGAAGGTCTACTTGTTCTGTAGGGACACCAGCTAACCGTCGACTCCTTCGCATCAAACACTTACTACGTTTGCAAGCTCTTGACCTTCCAGAGTATTTTCTAATCACTATGGACCTCTACCGGTGAAAGTAGAATCAGGTTGAATAAAATTGAAAAAAAAAACGGAAGAGCTAAACATTAAGAAAAAACAAAGGAAAATAAAACCAAGAAAAACCGGTGGCTTCTTCTTCTTTTTTTTTTTTTCCAAGAAAAAAACGAAAGCTATCTTAATTTTCCTAACTTTGGTCAACCCTTCAAGCCATACAAAAAATCCCTTTTTATTTAACTTTCCTTTTTTTCTTTTTAGAAACAAAAAACCAACCGGCCTACCTTTTCCTTTTAGTCTCCTATTTCCCTTTTCTTTGTACAATGGCGGCTAGCATCAACCCTCATAGGCCTTTGTTTTTTTAATTAGTCCAAGACTAATTAATTAGTGCTTGTAATAATTAATTAATCTACTTGAGCTCAATATAAAATTACTCATGATAATTAATTAATTAAAATAATTGATTAAACTAGCCCAATTAATTATTCTAGCCCAAATAAATAAATAATTGGACTCCTAGAATAATTCTTCCAATAATAAATTCACCTAAGAAGCCTATATAGAAAATAACTTAGGTTATTTGAGCTACTTTGAGGACCAAAAGACATATTATTCTTGGTTACTAAAATGACCAAAATACCCCAACTAACAAATAGTTGTATTTTAATCATTTTAAATATTCCATTTATTACCATATGGAAATATTGACCCCGAAAATAATATTACACTTGCAGTGTTTCCTACCTACAGGTGTAATAACGAAAATATCCCTCTACGTAACACCCGTCATTGAGATAGAAAAATAGTACTAACACATTTCTCAATGACATTTACCATCCTTTGATAACTAGTTCGATAATTCACGACTTCCAGTACGCATCCACTTATCACAGTGAGCTATCCAAAAATGTACATACTTAGTCATGTTTCTCAGAGCACTGGATTATTAGATTATCCTGGACAATCACAAAAGGGTGATTTGTTCATGTAATGAAGCATAGAAACTCTATTGTATAAATCCGTCTTAATTAATTAGAGTTATAAACCCAACGTACGAGGTTGTTGGCCTTGCGATAAGACCTCACCCAACATACATCAAAGTGTACAAGTCTAGCTTCACCAGACTACCAACTTATACTCAAGTCCTAGGGTACTCATCCAAGCAATAGTTGGGATAAACTAATCCTTATTTATTTTAGTACTTTACTAAGGATTACTATTGCTTGGTCCAGTTCTATATATTCCAAATACGCTTGCACTATTAGTGTAAGTGGACTACTCACTGATTAAAGGTAAACCATTCCTCATATAGAAACCATAATGTAATGATCTAAACTTTGATAAAATGTCCAACTTCATCAATCGATCAAGAATAAATTTTTTCACTTGTGTTTATGTGTTAGTAGCCCATAATCTATACTTTATTATGAAAATACAACCTAATCATGTAGGTTACTTACTAATACACTTAAACCTTTATTGTACGAATATATTAAGCAAAAAACAACGATTAATGAATGAAACTTTTATTAATTTTTAAAATACAAAAACACATAGTACATTTTTGGGCATTTATTCCAACAATCTCCTACTTGTACTAAATGGACTGTGATAGTCCGTATGCACCTACCCCTATGACGTCCAAGTGTCTTTTGAACACTTTCTCCGTCAAAGGCTTGGTAAATGGGTCCACAAGATTGTCCACTGAGGAAATTTGATCAACCACTATCTCTTGTTTTAAGATGACCTCCTGGATCAAATGATACTTCCTTTCAATGTTCTTGCCCTTCCTAAGGTTTCTTGACTCCTTATATTGTGACACAGCTCCAGAATTATCACAATTTATTGTTATAGGCCTATTCGTATATGGCACAACTCCAAGTTCTGTGAGGAACTTTCAGAGCCGAATCACTTCTTTAGAAACTTCTGAAGCTGCCACATACTCACCTTACATGGTAGAATCAGCAATACAAGAATGCTTGACACTCCTCCATGAAATAGCCCTTCCAGACAAAATGAAGACATATCCACTAGTGGATTTTCTTTTATCTTTATCCGCCTGGAAATCTGAGGTCGTGTAACCGGTAGGAACTAAGTCATCGACTTTGTAAACAAGTATATAATTCCTCATTCCCTTTAGGTACTTGAGTATATGATTCACAGCTTGCCAATGTTTTTCCCAGGGTTTGACTAATACCTACTAACCATGCCTACTGCAAAGCATATATCTGGCCTTGCACAAAGCATAGCATACAAGAGACATCCTATTGCCGAAGCATAGGGAATCATACTCTTCCTCTCATTTTCTTCCTATGTCTTAGGAGACTGCTTGGAAAAGAAATTCAATCCGTGTCTAAAGGGTATAATTGCCCCTTTGCACTAATCCATGCTAAACCTAGCTAGTATCTTATCAATATAAGCTGATGGTGATAAGTCTAACATTCTTTACTTCCTATCTCTAAGAAACTTAATACTAAGAATGTATCTAGCTTCTCTCATATCCTTCATGCTAAATTAACTTGATAGCTAAACCTTTATAGATGACAATGTCCCTACATCACTTCCAATTAGTAGAATATCATCTACATAAAGTAGCATAAAGGATACATTGTTCCCATCTGACTTTTTATATACATATAGTTCAGCTACGCTTTTTATGAACCTATAAGACTTTACAGTCTCATCAAAACCCATGTTCCATGCTTGTGATGCTTACTTGTCCATAAATGGACTTCTTAAGCTTGCAGACCATATGTTCTTGGCCTTTTGCAACAAAGCCTTTAGGCTGGGACATATAGATGTCTTCGCTAAGATAGCCATTAAGAAAGGCTATCTTGACATCCATTTGTCATATCTTGTAGTTATAGTGACATACGATAGCAATGAGAATACGTATGGACTTAAGCATGACAATAGGTGAAAAAATATCCTCAAAATCAATCCCTTTTTCCTGAGTACAGCATTTTGCAACCAACCTTGCTTTAAAGATTTCCACCTTTCCATTTGCACCTTTTTTTCTCTTATATACCCACTTGCACCCTATGGGTTTAATCCCTTCAGGTGTAGTGACAAGATCCCAGACTTGATTGAGGTACATAGACTTAATCTCAGCATCCATTGCAGTTTGCCATTTGTCCACATCAACATCAATAATGGCCTCATCGTATCTAGCAAGATCTTATTCCTAATGGTCAGAGATAACTTCAAAGGCCTTGCCACTCCATCTCTCAAGAACCCTAGATATCCTCCCACTACGACATAGCTCAGTCTATATGGGAACATTTAGTTGTGTCTCTTTTGGTTCCTCAATCAGGGTGCTAGAAGTTGAAGCGTCAATTAACTTCTTTTCCAATTCTATATTACTCGAAACCTTAGTGAACACATTTTGTTCATATTCCAAGTACCTAGCATTAATACTTATAAGTACCTTTTGCTTTTGGGTCTAGCTTACTTCCTTTAGTCAGCACATAAGTTGGACAACCCCATACTTTAAGTTAATTCATGCTGGGCTTTTGTCCTGTCCACATCTCATAAGGTTCCTAGGCACTAACTTGGAAGGCACTAGGCTCAGAATATATTCTACTGTTTCCAGAGCATATTCCTAAAAAGAAATAGGAAGAGTCGCATGACTCATCATGCTTCTGACCATGTCCATCAACGTTCTATTTCTTCTCTCAGTTACTCCATTTTGTTGAGGAGTCCTAGGTGCAGTTAGCTAAGATACTATACCATGATGTGCCAAGTAGTCCTTGAATTCACTAAGTAGATATTCTCCACCACGATATGACTTTAGCTTTTTAATTAGTTTACCTATTTGACACTCCACCTCAGCCTTAGACTCTTTAAATATATCAAAAGAATTAGACTTGCACCTTATTAAGTAAACATAACCAACACGCAAGTGATCATATGTGAATGTGATAAATTAATTATAACCTTCTCTAATTGGTGAAAACATAGGACCACAAATATCAATATAAACTAATTCCAATATTTCCTTGGTTCGTTCTTTCCGCCTTTTGAGTAAAGGACCTTTTGGTCATTTTACCCTTAAGACAAGATTCACATTGAGGCCATTCTTCCAATTTCAATGAGTCCAAATACCCATTTTGGATTAATCTCTGAATCCGATTAAGGTTTATATGTCCTAATCTCAAGTTCCATAAATAAGAGTTATTTGATGTGGCCTTTCCCTTCTTATTATTAGGTTCCGTCTAAGTATTATTTATTTGACAATTAATAGGATTAATATAGAAAAGATTCACATATATATTTCTAGAACAAATAATATTTCCATTTCTGCTTATTGAAATACCATAATTGAAAGAAATAGAACATTCTTGATTAATCAATTTAGAAATTAAAACCAAATACTGTTTAAAACTAGAAACATATAAAATATTCTTAAAAATTAAAAAATCCTATTACAATCAAATAAAGCTCCAAGTCTCCCACTCACTAAAAGAAAAAAGGGTTTTCGCAACAATATTATTTACGTCGGATGAATTTTGGTTGCAAATGAGCACTCAATTATGTCGAAAAAAATGTCCATTGCAAATATCATGAACATTTAATATCATGCAATGAAAATTAACCAATTGCAACTACAGTATATGGTTGCATAAACCATCTTTATTTACAACCAAAATGATAACATTTTGCAATGAAGAAAATGGTGGGGATTATAATTTTAAATATTAATATTCATAATTTAATTTAAAGCACTAATAAAAATAAATGTTAAGAGAATTTAAAAATAAATTTATAATTAATAATGTTTATTAACTCAATGATTTAAAAATAAATATTAATTAAGTCATGTAATTATCCATTTATTTGTGGGGGAAAAAAGAGTACCATAAGAATATATATTAAAAAGGTTTCAAAGAAATTTTTGCACTCTTAAAATGTAAAAATTTATTAATTTTAAAAAAATGTTATTTACGAAATGTTCGCACATTTACAAAGATGTTGTGAAATACCCAACAATTGTATAAAAAAAGTCCTCAATTCAATGAGTAAATAAAAAAAACAAAAAAGAACTAAGAACTAGTCGTTTGCATCGAGTTGCACCTGTGGTCCGAAATCACATTTTCCTTTGCTCGGTCGCTCTAGCGGTCCAAATTAGAGCTAGTCCCAACCTCATCCTCTTAGACTAAGGTTCAAGACTATGCTTCAACTGCCCTTGACCATGGCTACCGTTGTCTTCCAAAACCTATTCGCTCCTACAGCTTTTCACTAATTCACGACAAATACATATATATAGTTTTTTGCGCCTTAGGTTTCTGCGGGGGAAACCGAATGTCATAACTCCATTGTGATTCTTCTTCCCAGTACCCCTGGTGTTTACCTCTATTCTTTGGTGCTGAGTTGTTTGGCAGAGACCGAAATCTCTATTTCGAAGGTATTTACTTTCAACCATCTTTATTTAGTTTGATTTCTTTGTTCTGAAACTAAATGGTGTCCCCCGTTTTTTTTGTGTATATGAGTCTTGAATTGCACCGTCTGATTCAAGAATTTTGGTAATGTTGAGTACCTATTAATTCAATTATGTTGTTCGTGATATTCTTCTGGATTTAATTGGAGGCATTGTAAAGGAGACTTCTTGATGTTTGTTGTTTCTCTTCTCTAGCATTTCATTTTTATGTTGATTGCAATCCCAACATGGACACTAGATCAAGTTTGAGCTAGATTTCACATGTTGCCAGAACTATAGCTTTATTATGCAAGTGCTTTACTAATTTTTGCTCCTGGAAAACAAAGTCGCAAAAAATTTTAGGGTAGGACTCAAGATCCTAAACTAATATAGGCAAAACTTCAAAACCCTGAGCACTGGAGATGCTTTAAATAAATGTCCTTAGCCATATTACAAAAGCAACCAAATAGGTGACTGAAGATGGAGTCTTTTGCAATTTCTCTTTTGAAAGTTTAACCTTTATGCATCCTTGATCTGTTGCTATACTAAGCTGGCAAATTGGGATGGAGAATTCAAGTAGAACATTTACAAAATTTGTCAATATACTTATCATGGAATCATTTTGTCTCATCCATTAGGTTCATATAAGATTTTAACACATCAAGCATCTATAAATGTTCTTTTGGTTCTATTTTTGGGTTAAAATCTATATGTATTCTTTAAGTAAAACTAAAAAAGGGTTCAATATTACACATAAAATGCCAACATGCCATTTACAACTCAACCAAATGATTCATAGCTTCAATTTCTGTTCAAGAAAACTGATAGACCAAACTTAAAACTCAATTATTGATGATAAGATCATAAGCTAATAGCTTTTTGCACCAAAGTGGCAGAATAAATAGTCAAATATTGAAGAGAATATGCAAAGGGCCAAGCAACCTGAACAAATCTAGCCATATCTATTATTTTTTGTAGCTGCAAATCTAGCTAGCTAGTAGATATTTTTTCCAATCATCATTTTCGAAACAAGGCATGTAATCAACAACTCCATTAATCTCGCACCGTCTTTGCGGATTATAATAGTACCATAAGTTCCATGTTATGCTTATTCGGGATCTCATGTGGTATGTATTCTTTTTAACTTCAGTCTTTAATTGCCATTTAGTTTAAGGTCAGCCTGCATACAAAGCTCACAAGACTTCGCCTTTAACATCACAGTCTTATTGTACTAAGGACACAAGCCTATAGTACTCAACTGTGCATTGTCAAAAGGGTAAATGCAAATGAGCACAATACCGAGTAATTCAGAATGTCTTTCTTACCACCGTAAGCCAAGGGATCCCAATACCAAACTTACTCACCATAAATCGGGGATCCTAATGCCAACCTTACTCACCGTACGACTCATCTCAATGTTCTGTCACCCCATTCAGAGTAAGACAATCCCTAGAACTAAGCCAAGTTACTTGGGTCGTCTAACTTTAACGTACGCTAGTACATAGATCGAAGTCCTTGCTAAGTGCTCAACGTTACCAATACCAACCCCTTCTGACTAATCAGGCCAAAGGGTTATCTAATCCCATAGGATTTTTGAAACAAACATTTTTTGGGCAAAATAATATTTTCCAGAATTTGATCCCAATGACTCACAAGTCAGATCATCATTCACATAGGCTCTGCAGGGCCAATCAATTCATTCTATAGGCACATCAGGTGATGTGCCCGGACTTGAGTATAAAAATCATACAAAAACTAAGCACATTCTCAATCAAGTTTAAATTAAAACGTTCAACCCAAATCACACATATAAGCAAGCGTACTCATCATTAACCGAGCATAAGGTTCAAACGAGTGTCGATCCTCAAGGAACAAGTAGACATTAATTACCTTTCTTTCATTGTTTAACTGACTCGATAAAATAAAATCGAAATAAAATAAAAACAAAAATATATACATTTCAAGGATGTAGATTTATGTAATTCAAACCATTGATTAGACAACTATGATCTTAAAGTACCCAACCTCTATCATAACTAATTATTCTCTTGGCATCATGAAGAATTAAAGTAGACTCACTTCTTTCTTAATCCATGAATCCCTATCTTCTAGGTAACTTAGTATCACATACTCTGTCTCAACCAGTCTTACCCAAAAGGTGCATTAAACACAATTCTCTGATTAAGTCCCATTCTCAGGTAAACTTAACCCATGAAATTAACTAATTGAATCCATATTTTGGCAGACATCAATTAACCTTTAATTACTCTATTCTTGCAATTAACTCCATTTTCAGGCAAGTTAAAAGGCAACAAATATGAAATCAATCAATTTAAACCATCAACCCTATTCTCAAGCAAGTTAATGGCACAATCAATTAATCTCGCAATCAACCTAAGTAATTAAATACCAAGTATAACAATCAGTTAATCAAAAGATCAAATAAATCTAAATACCATGAGTATCTAAACCAATGTCAAATTACAATAAAACAATTAAAACATCATTGTCAAGAAAAAAAAAAACAAAGTAAAAGAAAGCACTAATAGACAAGCCTCCTTCTTTTTCATTTGAAGACCTTCTTGTACAACCCTCCTTGAATTGAAGAATTCCTCCTCGAATTAAGTGATTTTCTATGATAATTTATGAATTCTCCATTTTTCCCTTGTGTTTTTCATCTATTTATAGGCTTAAGAAGTGCCTAAACTCGTAGGTACAAAGTTCTTGGCCGAGTAGAAGTTGGAAGATACTAAAACTCCTCAGGTTTCCAAAAACGCGTGGAAAGATCACAGCACCGCCTCAAGGACAGAACACAGCCGGCGCCGCCTTAGTCCTTCGGAGCCGGTGCCGCTTGTGTTCTACTTCTCCACTCGTTCGCCGATTTTTCTCCGAATTGTGCGCATAAGTTCCAGACTGCAGCCGGCGCCGGTTCCAGCCTCATAGCCGGCGCCGCCTCTTCTCTGTTTCACGACGGTTTTACTTCGTTTTACCCAAAAATCTGAAATAATGAACCAAATACCTTTCCAATGGTAAAATATCAAATATGAAAGAATATGACTAGTTATTGCACAAAATGTCTTATAAAAGAGCCTCAAATAACTAAGCAAAGTATGACCAATTTAGCCCCTATCATCAGGCCAATAAAATAATTTTCGAAATCAAAATGTCGTTTTCCAAAAGTCAATCTCATATTGAGAGATCATTTTCTAAAACCATGTCGAAATAGGGTAAAAAGTTTTTTTCACATCTCAAAACAAATTCCCAAGAGTATTCGTGTCATTTTTCCTGTACTCGATCACAAAAGTCATTTTCCAAGGGCATTCGGATCATTTTACCCATACCCAATTCTAAAAGACTTTTAGAGGGTATTCGGGCCATTTTACCCTAACTCATTTTGAAAACTGTTCACAAGAGTTCCAATAGGGATATTTTGGTCATTTACCGAACACCCGATTCCAAAAGTTTTCATAAAACATTCCAATAAGAACATTTGGAACATTTTCCAAATACCTGATTCTAAAAGGAATTAATTTCAAGAAATCCAGAATTCTAATCCCAAAAGAGGATTACATTTAAAGTTTCCAAACAAATTTCCATAAAATATTCCAATAAGGGCATTCCAGTCAATTTATGAATACCCGATTCCAAGATTTGCCATTTTCCAAAATCCCAAGTATTTAATCCAAAAAGGATTAGTTTCACAAAATTCATGTTTTAATCATCCATTAAGGTTTCCAAGCCAATTATAAAGTTCATTCGAGCCTAAAATAGCGTAAAATAATTCTTACTCAAATAAACCTTAAATATATTCAGGGATTTCCAAAATGGTATAAAACATAGCATTTTATGGAAAAGTGAAACACACTGGCTTTCAAAAGGTTTTAGAAATAAAAAAGACTCACCTCGTGTCCTAACTAACTATTTTCCGTTTACAGCTGTTCAATCACCGTTTCTACCGTTTTAAACATTCCGTTGGCCGTTTACCGATAAACCTACACCAAACATCGTTCTCGGGTCAAATCATGTTTAGCCGATGGTTAACCGACGTGCTTGATGGGTAGCCAATGCCCAACCGACGTTTAGCCAACAGGGCCAATGGTTAGCCGACGGGGCCGATGGTTACCCGACAGTTAAAGAAAACGTTCAACTTTTGTTCACATAGTTTTTTTTGTTGTTTGTTTGATTCTTTCGTTTTTATTTTACCACATCCTTTCTCCCTTCATATACAAGGGATTCACTTCATAATTCACATTCATTTCATCCAAAATCACACAATTATTCAACCTTAAACTCATCCATTTTCGGACTAAATTTCTGGAAATTCATTGTTTGACACATGATTTTGTTTCGCACATGACTTTCAATCCACAACTCCAATTTGGCTCTATGATATACCAAAATGACCATAAGACTCTTAAATTTAATTCTGTATAAGCACTTTTAAGAGATCTAGTTCACATGACATGCTACTGGGAAAAAACAGCCCCAGTAGTTTTGGTTCAATTCCACTATTCATGCTTTCCTTTGTTTTCCTTTAGCCTTTAACACTTTGGGAACATTAACTCATTCAATTTTCCTTCAAATTAACTTTAATTCTATGATTTTCATATTCCAATAGGTCACAAGAGTCACACTTATTCAACATAAATTCACCTTTTCTAATCACAAAGCTAGTATAATCCATTTTTCCCAACCAAGAAAATTCCATTTTTACTCTACTTTGGTTGTCATCTCCTCAACCGAAAAAAACCCTTCAAGCCACCATAATTATTCAGTTCTTCCTCACACAAAACATCGTTCAAAAGCCCTTAGACAGTCGACACTCATATAAGCATATACAAGGTTCATACACAAAAGTTCACAAACCCTAGCTTTGATCCAAAATCAAGACATGAAAGTTATGTTTTCATGTTAAAATTCACATCAACATAATCATCATTCACCCAAAAACAACTTTAATTCAAGTAAGAAGGGTTTTGACCTTATATTTAAGGCTATTTGAAGTAATTTTGCTCCAAGAACTTCTCCAACTCACATAGAATATCAAAGACACACACTAGCATTCTTCTCTCTCTTATTTAATCTCTTTTTTTCCTCTTGGTTTTCTCTCCTCCTTGCTGCCAAAATTCTGGCTGTATAACAGCCCTTCTCACCACCATTCATCAACAAATCTTGGCCCTTTATCTCTTGTTTTTATTAATTGAATGGTAGATATGCTTAGGTATGTTCCAATGAGATTTTTACACACCAACCACATATTTTTTCCTCCACAAAAATTCCCTTCATTTCTTCTTGCATGGCTGCCAAAATTCTTGGCCAATTTTCAGCCATTCATTCATCTTCTCATGGTCCAAACATTAGCCAATCACATTACTTTAGACCTTAATCAAACGGGCCCACAAATGTTGTGTTCCAATTACAAAATTACACATCATTATTCATTTATTTTGCAATTCCTTAATTCCATGCATCTTGCATGAATCCTTCATACAACCTCTCTTAAATTGACACATATCCATGGGCTACCAATCACAAAATGCCACACACTCCTTTTTTAACCGTGATTTCCTATTTTCCTCAATAATGACCAAAATCAGGTCTGAAACGGAAAAATATTTTATTTCACCATTCAACTCTAAAATATTCCACTGAATCCATTGATAATACTTCCTTCTCTATTTGGTAAAATTCGTGGTCCAAGTCATGGGCGCAGTCAAAATGACAAAAATGCCCCCGATAACCCGAATAACATAATTCACACCAAAACGTGTGTTTTATCGCACGAATTGCAATCTTTGGCAAAGCATTGGCCCTAGCCTTCCCTAATTCAATTTTTCTTCTCAGGATACCCTCAAATTCTTATTTTATTAATAATAGTAGCCTTCTAAGGATTTAGGGTACGGGTAGAATAAATCCAATAATTACATCCACGTCCTGACAAAATATTATTATACCAAAATATTCGTCTCATTACATCAATCAACTTTTGTTCTAGCCATCGATACAAATTCTCATTCTATTACAAGTAGTAGCTAATCAAAGGTAAAAGTGAGAGGTATTACAACTTCCTTGCATCATGTGTCTCTAGAAAACAAATACTTGTGTAACAAAATTCATTCTCTTGAAATTATGATTAGCAATTTTGATGATATGAAAAATAGAGTCGATACTCTTACCACATGCATTGAAAAGTTTACAAAAGGCAAAAATAATTTGGAAAAATTGCTTGGTGCACAACACATAGTTGGAAACCGAAATGGTCTAAGCTATAGGCATAAGATTAAAGCTTGAAATTACAAATCTCACTTTGTAAAAGCTGCTTCATCATATATGACACACAACTGTTGCACATATTGTGAAAAATCTGGACACAAAGCATCTAAGTGTTATGTTAGGAAAAATGTGCAAACTCGTATAAAAATAGTTTAGCGAATAAAAAGAACTATCACTAACCCCCGTGGATTGAAGAAGGTATAGGTACCAAAAATTACTATTCCATCTTATGTATAGGAACATTTATCGGACAAGATGAGCTCCACAAAATGATTTTTGGACAGTGGATGCTCAAGGAACATAACTAGAAATACTGGACTGCTGAAAAATATTCAAGTCACAAGAGATGGATTTGTCATATTTGGAGACAAAAAGAAAGGAAAAATACTTGGCATAGGTAATATTGGTAAGAGATCTTCAACTATCATCAAGCAAGTGCTATTAATTGATGAATAAAAGTATAATCTTCTTAGTATCAGCCAACTATGTGACAATGGATGCAAAGTTGTTTTTAAAAAAGATTCTTACATCATCATGGATAGTTCCAATAAGATGATTCTTGTTGCTAACTGTGTTGGAAATGTTTATGTACTTTATCCTGATGATCTTGTGGCTCATAATATTAGATGCCTCTCTATGAATGATGATGACAGTTATCTTTGGCATAGAAGGCTAGGTTATATATCTATTAATTGGAAAAACAAATTATCTTCAAATGAATTTATTAGAGGACTACCCAAAATGAGATTAGATCGAAATCGAGTATGTGATGCTTGCCAATTTGGAAAAAAAAAACCAAAATCTCTTTTAAACCTAAGAAAATGATTTCAACATCAAAACCTTTTGAACTTGTACACATGAATTTGTTTGGACCAATGAGGACCACTAGTCTTTGTGGTAAAAGGTATGCTTATATAATTGTGGATGACTTCTCAAGATTCACTTGGACATTATTTCTAACTCAAAAGGATGAAGCATTCTCTGATTTTCAAAACTACTCAAATGTGTTCAAAATTTTCTTGGTTGCAAATTAATCTAAGTGACAATGGTAGAGAATTTCGCAACCATGATTTTACTAAATTCTGTGATGAAAGTGGTATTTCACACAATTTTTCAGCTACAAAAACTCCTCAACAAAATGGTGTGGTTGAGAGGAAAAATAAAACCTTGCAAGAAATGGCAAGATCAATGCTGTGTGAAAACTCCCTTCTAAAATATTTCTAGGTTGAGGCTATGAATACAACCTGCTATATTGTCAACCATGTTATGCTAAGACCTTTAGTAAGAAAACCCCCTTTTGAACTCATATTTGACAAATATCCATCCATTTTATACTTTAAAGTTTTTGGATGCAAATGTTTTATCCTTAATACTCGTGACAACCTTGGAAAATTTGATAGTAAATCCAATGAGGCTATATTTCTTGGATATTCTTCCAACAAAAAGGCATATAGAGTGTACAATAAAAGGAAACTATGTGTGGAAGACTCCGTACATATTGTGTTTGATTAATCAAATATATATTCTTCTAGAAATGATGATGATGAAATAGGTATCTCAAAAGAAAAGGGCAGTGAGCAACATATGGCTCCTCCACTTGAAATTCATGCCAAATAAGAGGAAATAGAAGAACAACAAGCTGAAGAAAATAAATAAAGGACTGAACAGCCCACGAATCAAGAACTGCCAAAAGATTAGAAGTAAAAAACTGTCGATCCAAAAGAGCATATCATTGGTGATCCAAGCTGCAAAGTCAAAACTAGACGGTATTTTTTTGATAATTTTACTCTACTCTTTAGCACTAAACCTAATTGTATTGATGTAGCCTTATATGATAATTTTTAGACTATGTCCATTTGATAGGAATCCACCCAAGCATCATGCTAAAGTAAAAGATGGGGGATGGAGATTCAAACCACATTCTATGGTGCCAATGAAGAATTTAAATTACGATGGCTTTCAATGGAGGATTCTAGACACCAAGCCAAGGAATAAGAAGATAGTAAAGAAGTGAGTGCCAAAGGGAAGCTTGAAAGTCCTTCAAGAAGATAAATCAATAATCAAGAAAGTTGTCAAGTGATAGAGGATAAAGGAAAAGGCCAACAATATCAAGGCTTGAACAAAAATTTGTATGGAGGATCAAAGCAGCAGAAGAGAAAGGTTGAAGGAAAGAGAAAACCGAAACTAATGGTAGGATAGTGCTCATTCGGCGCCAGGCCAAAAAGGCCACCCGACCCCGGGTCTCCTCGACCTGCTAGCCAAATTGGGCAAATTTAACCCGGTGCCTAGCCTAAGAAAGATAGCCGATGCCAAGTCACTTCAAGCAACACCTGATTTTTACTCAAATTTTCCC
This sequence comes from Voacanga thouarsii, assembly GCA_026120185.1. Taxonomy (NCBI): domain Eukaryota; kingdom Viridiplantae; phylum Streptophyta; class Magnoliopsida; order Gentianales; family Apocynaceae; genus Voacanga; species Voacanga thouarsii. The sequence continues at coordinate 159,768 of JANUWF010002297.1, forward strand.
TTTTATTTTGTTTTGTTCCCAATTAAATTTTCACGACTTTTATTATGTAATAGGGATATTTTGGACCATTTAAAGGCTTGAATGGCTGAGATTTCATCTCACTTTAGTTAAGTTTAGATGCCTATATATATGGCATTATAACATTTCAATGTAACAACTTTGAATATTAATAGAAATCAAAGAGTCTCTTTTGAGAGCTTTTGAGAGGTGATTCCTCTTGGGTAAATCCCATGAACACCAAGACCATTCTTAGGGCCTAGTCTTTCTCTGTGTATTGAGTCTATAAACTCTTTTACGATAGATCAATTATCTTGCAAATTTGGGTCTTAGATTATAAATAATCTAAGGTTCTTGTTGGAGATAAAGTTAGTTGCCTAAATCATCTTCTTCAAAGTGTTCTCAGTTTCTTGTTGAATCAAGGGTCTTTGGTTGTGATTTAGATGAATTGATTCTCATTTCTAATATTCTACGTTCTTTATTTTGGCTTAGGGTCCTAGTATTTGAATTGAGTGTCTAGTTCCTTCATGCAATTCTCTATTTAGAGTTCTTTAATAGGTCTTAAAGTTTGCCCTAAATTTAGCCACGAAATTCACTAGCAAATCAACCCCAAGATCATATCAAATAGTTTTGTATCAAATAGAGGAAAGCTTTTATTCTTATTAAGGCTTGGTTCTTCAAGACAAAGGCTTCAAAGTTTCAAGAAAAACATAGCAAACTCGTCACTAAGGAAGGTGCTTCAAAAAGGTCTTCAAAACTTTAATTTTTCTTGATTTTCATGTTGAAAAATTGATCTTGTATGTTGGGTTAATGTTTGAGTAGCTATTTGAAGCTTTAAATTGCATAAATCTTGTGGGGGTTTTTTTTTTATTTTTTATTTACTGCAAATTTGTTGAGCTCAAAAAAAAATCCCGTAACTCATTTTCATGCTAAATTTGTGAACTATAAAACTCATGTTTTTTACTTCTACTTGTTAAGAAATTATTCCTTAATGTTAGTATAATCATTAGGGATTAATTTTTCTTGTGATTCTTGAGTTTTTGGGTTACTACAAGTGTGAAATTTTTGAAACCCCTTGAGTTACGAGGTTGCACCTCAAGTGTTTGATATTTTGATTGAGTAAACTTTTCACTTGAAATTGTTACTAAAAACTTTTATGAACACTTATATAATTGGTTAGCTATTGTTTTCAAGTATCTTGAGGGCATTGTTTGTCTAATTGAACTCGTTATATTTGTTGAATTCTTACTCTTGTTCTTGAGTGATATGTTCCTTGAACTTCTAGTGTTTTATTGCAATTCATGTTAGGTCATGTACATTCACCCATTCCTTAGTCATTAAAGTTGTTGAACTCTCTTGAATTCATTGACTCTTGACATAAAATCCTTGAGACTTATTTTTGTGTGTGATCAACTTCCATCTAAGTCTAATTGATTGTCCTTAGAAGGTTAGTAAAATTGTCAAGTTTGGACTAGCTATTGGGAAGATTTTTGTGGAAAGAACACATTGAGAAAACACTCCCAAGATCATATCACCATGCAAGAAGAGCTGAACCAATTCGAAAGGAATCAAGTTTGGAAGCTTATCCCTTGACCACTTGACCATCCCGTAATTGGTACCAAGTGGATTTTCAAAAACAAACTTGATGAGCGTGGTAGTGTTATTATAAATAAAGCTAAAATAGTTTCCCAAAGATTCAATCAAGAAGAGGGTATTGATTATGATGAAACCTTTGTCCCTGTTGTTTGGTTAGAATCAATAAGAATGTTGCTTGCTTTTGCATCTTTCAAAGGTTTTATGCTCTACCAAATGGATGTCAAAAGTGCATTCTTAAATAGTTTCATTAAAGAAGAAGTATATGTGGAACAACCTCCTGGTTTTACTTATGAAGTTTTCCAAACCATGTCTATAAACTCTCCAAAACCCTTTATGGTTTAAAACAAACTCCAAGAGTATGGTATAAAAGGCTAAGTAGTTTCCTTCTTTCAAAAGGTTTTTCAAGAGGTTTAATTGATATCACATTATTTATCAAATTTGAAAATTCTAATAATATCTTAATTGTACAAATATATGTTGATGATATTATTTTTGGAACTACTAATAATTCCTTATGCAAGAAATTTGCCAAGACAATGTAGTAAGAGTTTAAAATAAGCATGATGGGATAAATTTCTTCCTCGTTCTTCAAATGAAGCAAACCAAAGATGGAATCTTCTTAAATCAAGCTAAGTACGCCAAGGAACTGCTCAAAACGTTTGGTATGAACGAAGCAAAAGAAATAAGTACACTTATAAGCACATCGTTAAAACTTGATAAAGATGAAAAAGGTAAGAAAATGGATGAGTCGTGCAACACCCCGCTACCTAGGCCCGCCGGGGCCGGGGATGTCGCCCCGTCCAAAGGACAAGGGGTCTTTATAACGAGGTCACACAAATAAAATAGCGGAATAAAAATAATAAAAATAATACTTCAACTTAAGATTTATTACAACCCAAGAATAAATCCACGAATTTCCAAAAGGAAACAAATCCATAAATAAAATTATCCACTCTCGTCTCCCCAAAGCAATACATAAAATCAAAAGACACATTCTCTTCCAAGGCAGATAACACTAGCTACTCATCCCCACAGCAGGATCGGCCTGAAATCATGGTAAAAAGGTGATGAGACAGAAATCTCAGTAAGTCCGTGTGTGCTTTAGGTGTTCAGTAAAAACAGTTCGTGGATGCAAAGTGTGAAATCTTTATAAGAGAAATATTGGCAAGCAATAAATATTAGTCAAAATCAAGAGTGGTGTTTTTCTCTTTTTGAAACCATACAAGTGTACAATAAAATCAACCACTCATAAAGGTGGTCATGGGTTACCACACGTTGGGCCCCATAACCATACAATGGTCAGAATGCCACACTTTGTGCAGACTGACAAAAGAAATACTAGCAAACAATGAATGATGTTCAAAAATAAGAGTGGCGTTTTGGCTTATCTAGCCGTACATAATTTATAAGATCAACTACTCGAAAAAAATGATTATGGGTTACCACACGTTGGGCCCCATAACCGGTCAGAATACCTAACACTTTGTGCAGACTGACAAAAGTAGGTGATCAGCCTACTGGGCAAGATACTCCTCCTTCTCTATACCCAAACAACCGCCGGGTGTCCATTCCGGCAAAACACAGTCACTTGACTGAAATAAAACAAACTGCTAGCTCGGACCGGCCTAACTAAGTAGTACTGACGTTTCTCTAAGTTGAGCTTATCTTCTGGAGGTGGTCTCCTACCAGAAGACTCACTCCTGCTCTTCAAAACTAGTACTACCAGTCTACCTCTGTTGAGTACTCAACGTAACGTATCCCAGTTGAGAAAAATGAACAAAATATAGTTCCACTTGAAAATGGCAATTTAGGTTTTCCAAAGTTTGGGGCAATACTGGTTTTAGAAAGAGTTTTAGGTTTTGAGTAAAACCGCCCCTTGATTTGCAAATAATTTATTTGTCTGAAATGAGAATGGAAATAATCCTCAATTGCCTTTACAGAAATGAGTGTCCATGCACTCTACATTTGGCTTGCCATAAAAAAAATCATTTTTGCATCAAACAGGTTTTATGCAGGAGCTTACCTGATCCTTGCTCACAACAAAAGTCTCCAATAGCTGACCTGACCCGCATAGGGTAAATACAAACCACAATCAAACTCAAGCCAAAGACTCACTTTTTCAAATAAAACTAACTCAACTTACTACAGTCATATCCCTAGTGTCCCAAGCTTTAAGACTCAATAATAAATAAAAGGGTTTATAAAATAAATCTAGTTTGATATTAAAATAACTAGAGTTTGAGAAATAGGTACAAAAAGTTGAAGGTTTAAATCTTGCTAAAAATAAATTATGGTTTATTTGAAAAAGGGTCCAAGGTAGTATTGGGTAAAATAATGATTTATTAATAATTTAGTTGTTAGAAAATAATTGATAGCTAAAATTTGTTGAAAATAAATTTAATGAGTCTTGCTTGAAAAATAATAAGCAAATCCTTAATGGGTTTTGATTAAAAGATAATAATTAAATTTTTAGTAATAAATATTTTATTAATTATAATTATTTCCATAAAAGGCTTTAATTGATTTTATCATTTTAAATAATATATATATATATATATATATTTTTTTTCCAGCAAAAACTATTATTTATTTGACTAGAATATCAATATTTAAAAAAAAAACCAAATCCACATTTTCCCATGGTTTTCAAAATTTTACTAGAAAAATTATATTATTAAATATTTTATTAATGAAATAAAGATTAGCTTCGGGACAACTAGATCAGGAATATATTTCTATGGCTAACCACAAACATGAACATATACAACCCTTCAATTTATCAAATCATCCAAATCATGCATACAAGCATAGATCTCAATTTATCAAAATATGATCTAACCCTTACTAGCTTAAATATGATAATGGCTTCAATAGTCCAACATGAATATAAATCCTATTCACCAAAGGTGACATAATCTCTAGCATACTTCATCACAAATACTACCTATGACATGCATCAACCTCAAATCATCATATAATCATCCAAGATAATCCTTCCATGCATAAATCTCATCTCCTTCACAATCATACATATATTCATGCTTCAATCTCAACAATATATATATATATATATATATACTTAAATCCTATCGCCATCCACCTACTATCATCATCATCCTAGAGACATGAATCTAGAGTTTAAACGAAAGGTTGAAGGGACTTACTTGGTTGATGAATGCTTTGAAGGAGTTTAAAGTAGATCTCAACTCCTAGATGTCTAACTTTGTCCATGGGAGATGGCGAAAGCATGTTCATGGGAGAAAAAGTCATTCGGCCAAGAGAGGGGGGAGAGAGAGAGAGAGAAAGAAAGAAAGAGAGACCATTAGCATGTTTATTCACATAGGCTCTCACTAGAGATCAAGATTGGAGAAGATGAAGTTGTTAGAATAAATTTACCTTGAAGGTGTTCTTGACCTTAACAAAAATTTCTGGTTTTTAATCCGAAGTAGCAAGATGATTTGTGGAGTTTGATGTTAAAAATGGTACGGATGGACTCACAACAATGAATATATGAAATCTGGAATTTTTAGAGGTAGTTTGAAGTGATTTGGAGAGGTATTAGGTGAAAGGAAGGAGTAGGTGTTCTTGGTGTACTATGTGTTCTTGAAGGTTGAAGAAAATCGAGAGATGGTAATGTGCAGCTGCTGAATTTTTGTGAGAGATAGGAGTGGACGAATTTCTGTAGGGTTTAGGAGGTTGATTCTCTGATTTGGAAGGGAAAAGGAAAGGTTAGTTGTTACAATCTTTGAAGAATATTTTTAGGAAGTGAATTTGGAAACTAAATATTCCAAGAATATCTTGATTGTTGGACAGCTTTTGGAAATCTGCCATGGTCGACTGTTTGAGAAGAATTTCTGTGGGATTAAAGCTGGCTTATGGAGGCTTATGGTGGTCGAAAGTAGGGTGTACAATGATGAAGAAGAAGTCTGGTCCATTGAGCAAAATATTATGGAAGGCTGCTAAATAAGATGGCTGAAATTTTGGAAACCAATCAAGCTAAATTGCAGGGATTTATTTGAGAGATTTTTGGACAGCCGTTAATGGAATTTCGTGCAGAAGTTCAAGGGGATCAATGGAGCTCTATTGATGGAGGTTTAAGGAAGGTTTTGACAGATTAAGGTTGGTGTTTTGGCTGGAAGAGAAAGAGGAAACAAGCTGGACAAATTTCTGCCCAGAAATTTCGCTGCACGGTGAATTTTCTGGCAGATTTTCGTCTGCCACTTCCAACCATTTTTCAGCGAGCTGGAAGGGGGGTTTCAGGGGTATTCAAGTCTGGTTTCCAGCCTTCTTTATGGAGGAAAAATATGGCTAAGGTGCTGCACAAAATTTGGGAGAAAACAGCTTGGTTTTGGGCTCTCAAAACTGATTTTCGTACAGGATTTTTTTCTGTTTTGCTCCAGCTTGAGCAGTCCGAAATTGGCCCAGAATTTTCAGGTTTCAAACTGATCCTAAAGACCATTTTTCTGGTAGCATTTCGGAGGGAATTTTAGCTAGAAATTTTGCCCTTTTGAAGGTACAACAAGCTGAAAAATTCCAGCTCATTCCATGAAGAAAGATGAACTAAGTTGGAGGAAAATTTCAGCAAGCTTACTAGAGGGATTTTTCCTCTTGGAATTCCTCACAACTCTTCCATATTTTTCAAACCATAAGAAGTCTTTCACCAAGACATTTTGATCCTAAAAGGTCTCAGCACTCTACTGAATTTTCTAGAAAAAAAAAAAGGCTAGAACATCTTGATCAAACTAATGAGTTGAGCATTGAGAAAAATTAAAGAACAAGGAAGAATGAATTTCCCTTCAAGAATTTCGAGTAGAGTAAAGAGTGAAATGAGAATTCACCTAACATGTCTCTCCTAGGACATTATCACCACCTTGTTCTAGGCTCTTAAGGCCGAAACTAATCCTCCCTAAGCAAAAATAAAATTTACTCAAGCTAAAGCTTCTATGATGGACTTTGAACCCAAGGCCTCAAGAATTAATTCCAAAGATCTAACCACTACACCACAACAACTCTTGTTGCTATTTCTACTAGAAAAATTATTTCCTATTCAATCCACAAGCTATCTCCTTATTTTCACCTCAGCCAAAAATTACCATTTTGCCCATCTCACACATCACTCACCAACAAGACTTCAAGATAATAAAAATCAAATTCAAAGCACATAGAAATCATATGAAAGCATATTTAATCATGAAATAAATCATGATATGCATCCCAACCCCCTTACTCTAAGGTTGGTCTTGACTGGGGTTTCACAAGTCGAAATATAGAGGTATGATCGGAAGTCTCTTTTATCTTACTGCCAGCCTACTAGATATTATGTTCTTAGTATGTCTTTGTGCTAGATTTCAATCATATCCAAAGGAATCCCATCTATGTGTTGTAAAACGAATCCTTAGATACTTAATTAGAACACATGATTATGGCTTGAGGTATCCTCGAACTAATTCATTTGATCTTATAGGATATACAGATACTGACTATGCTGGTTGCAAGGTTGAAAGAAAAAGTACCATTGGACACTATCAATTTCTTGGACACTCCCTTGTCTTTTGGTATACCAAAAAGCAAGCTTGTGTTTCCCTTTCAGCAACCGAAGCTGAATATATAATAGTAGGCAGCTGTTGCGCACAAATTTTGTGGATGAAAAACACCTTGCTTGACTTTGGTTTAAATTTTAATTACGTGCCTATCTTATGTGATAATACTAGTGCCATCAATTTAACCAAAAATCATGTTCAGCATTCTAGAACTAAGCACATTGAAATTAAGCATCATTTTATTAGAGATCATATGCTTAAAGGTGGTGTGTGTGTGTTGAATATATTTCAATTGATGAATAGCTTGTAGACATCTTCACTGAGAAGAGGTTTGGAAATTACCAAAATTATGTATCTAACAACTTTTCCAGGGATTTGTTTGTTCATTCTTACAGAACTTTTCAAGATACACCTTTCAGATAGAGTTTTTGGACGCTGTATTCGAGAAACATGAATCCAAAATTCCCTCAACAGAACATCTTTTATTCCACTTTTTGGACAAACTAATTTGGACTCAGTCCAAATCCAAAATAGCAGCAGCCCAAAATTCATAAAAAGCCCAATTATTTTTGTTGTTCGGATGAAAAAGTACATGAGTCCAAAAGTCACTTTTTGAATTTTCAAATTTCTGCACTTTTCAAAAAGGGTAATCCTATCTCTGTTAAAACCTCTGATTAAGGGTACTTGATTGTACTTATCTACTCAATGAACTGAGAAAATCACAAAAAGTTACTTTTTTCTCTCTCCTTGAAATTTGAAAACTGCCATTGATCTTTCTATTTTCTCCTTCACTTCGTATCTTCACCATTTACACTGAAACCAAAAAAAAAATTCCTTCATCTTCTTTCCGCTTCTACTATGATGAAAATATTAAAATCAAACAAAGGAACTGGGCAAAAGACAAAGAAGGGCAAGAAAAGCAAAGCAATGGCTAAGACAAATTCTGTTGCAGCAACACCACCAGCTACCAAACAGAAAGGAAAGAAAATCATTACTGAAGAAATAGCTTCACAATCTGACTCATCAACCGAGCATCCTGTATCAGAAAGCTCTGAAACGCAGGTAGCTCAATTTCTTGATCTGAAATGTGAGTCTAAATTTAATGTCTGGCTATCTAGAAATAAGACTACGGTCACTAGATATCAAGTTGATGTTGAGGCATTTCTGAACTTTTCTGACATCTTGAATATGTTTGAGAATCTTGGATGGGGGCTTTGGTATCAATAGAAGAGAAATTGTACACCCCTTTGGTTTTGAAGTTCTATGCGAACTTGAATAAGAGAAGATTTGAGGAGACTGTGGAAGGTTTTATGGTGCAATAGTACACTTCTAAAGTAGGCTTAGTAAACATGGAATTTGACCATCGGTTGTTGAATTGATTTTTTGGTGTTAGAGATTGAGGGATCTAATTTTTTGAAATGAACAAATTTCTAGAGTAATCGAACCTATTTGATTTGAGAAGGTTTAAGGTAAGGTTTACTGGAGAAAAAATTTTTAAAAATTCAAAATGGTTGAATGGTTCTAGATGGATTCTGCACTATATGGTGTCGACTATGTTTTGGGCATAAAACATCTGTGAGGATCATGCAAATAATACTGATGTTGGCCCTGTTTGAGGGAAGACATATAGCTTTGGTTTTCTGGTAGTAAAGCTTATGCTTCAGTTGAGAAATACATCTCACAAGTCACTATCGTACGGCAATCTCTTGACCAAATCCTTCAGGCATTTCAACGTGAATTTAAGTACTTGTACTCCCGATCATCTTAAAAGAACTATGTACAGCATAGAATCCTTTGAAAAAATGAGATTTGTTCAAATAGACAAAGAATGGGTCTTGCTTAGATATATGTTAATGAGGAAAGAAAGAATCTAATAAAAATTAAGGTTGAAAGAAAAAGGACATCACCTACTACCCAAACAGGAATGAAACAAAAGTCTAACATAAGAGAAGAATCCTCAAACAAGGGCAAACAAAAGATTGAGGGAAGTGGTCTAAGTCAAAGCATCTTGAATGCTTTAAGCAATTTAGCTAAAAATTTTGATGGATTTTGGATAGAAGTTATAATTGAATTGCAGAATTTCGGAACTAGATAGAGAAATGTGGAAGAAAAGAAGGTAGAAAAGACCACTAAGGGAACTCCCAATGAATAGGCTCCTTCTCAAGAACAAATGCCTGGAAAAGAAACTCGCTCTTCCCAAATTGAAGAAGCGACTGGTAAACAAACTAAACAAGAGTGCAACAGCAATAGGAAAAAGAAAAAGAAACCAAGAAAATAGAAGACAGTGAGAAAGATAGAGGAAATGAGAGTGAAGTTCCCACAACTACTGCTCCTATAACTGCATTGCAAGCCCCCAAACAAGGCATACCTGGAAGCTTCTCAAGAAAATGGCAGAAGTATATGGTAGTTAAGAGAAAGTCCAGTAGAATTGCTAGACAACATTCCAAGAAGGGTGTCGGCACCAAGCCTACGACCATCCACATTTCCTAATTCGCACATCATTACTACTGCCTGCTAAACTCCTATGTAACATTTCTACTTGAACAATTTTATTCTGCTCTAAGCTTTTGAATAATTTTTTTCTACCTAAATAATTTTACTTTTTGCACTATTCTCCTACTGATCCCTTTTTTATTATATGATTACTATCTTATAACTTGTGATTGAAAATCTGCACCTTATTTCTGTGTGATATCTTATTGTTTCTTTTTTTAATTGATGACAAAGGGGGTGAAATTTTATATGGTTTGAGATGCATTATGATTGTGCTATGATTGAGACTATGAGGATGAATATGATGGATTGTGATTGTGATGAATTTGTAATTATGACTATGAATTAGAAAAATTCTGACTGTGATAAATTAGAATACATTCATATGATTTGAGATGAATTATGACTGTTTATAGTAATGGTTTGAAGAATGTAAACTATAAAAAATTTGTCCTTATAACTTGATGGAGATTATATTGAGACATTGTTTTTATGAACTAACGAAATTGAAGTATAGTTATGAGTTTATTGTGAATTCTACCTGATTGATATTATGTTGGATGATTTGTTTTGACTATAGATATGATGCACAATATTATTTGGATGATAAGGATACTTAAGTGAACTATGTTGTTTCTTTTTGGTTGCATAGTAAAATGTGTTGAATTTTCTTGAGAAAAATAAGCTCAGTCAATTCTAGAAAATCATAGATCTTACCCTGCACATACACAAGGGGAGTTTTGGACTTGCATTTCTTCAATCTAAAATATCAGTCCAAAATTGACTTTTTAAAAGGCTATCCTCTCCTCATTTTAACCTATTTTGGACACACATTTTGGAAGTCCAAAACCTTCAAATCCAGTATTATTTTTAAACATACTTCATAGCTAACATCTTTCTAATTATTATTCATCTGTAAACATATGTATGGGGAATATTGCTTTTATAATCTATCCTCTACACCTCCTCATGTACATATCTATACATATTTTTTTGTGACGACTATATGTCTATTTCCTTGAGAAATAGTCCTTTGTATGGCAGGAAGGAGGATAAGGAAGTTAGTTGGGCCATAGGCTAATTGAGCCATGTTTATGAGACTATGTTTCATTTTTTTTCTTATCTTAAACTCATAAGCACTTTTTGAATCCTATAATGAGAAAATGCATTTTAGTTAAAAACATTTTTGTTTCTCTCCATCTAACATGTCCATACTATATATCATTATTTTCATGATACAATCTCATCAAGTTTGTCATCACTCAAAAGGGGAGATTGTTAGCCATAAAAGTATTTTCCTGTGTTTAGACTTATAACAAACATTGATGAGGACTAACTTATATGATTTATATGTGAAAGGACATGTTTCACCTCAGTTCTTCCAAAAGCATGCAAATGAGATTGCTAAGCAACTCTTGAAGCAATGGAATCCAAGTCAAGTATAACTTCAACTTAAGAGCTCGCAAATCGTGAAATCTTTGTAAAAGAACTATAGACTAGGAATCATTGTTAAGGTATTTCTTGTAAATTCCTATGTCTCTATTACCTTATGATTAATTTGTTTTTACCTTGAATCACACAAATAAAATAATTTCAAAAAGTAGGTCTTTAAATGTTTGGATTGAGTAGTTTGGATGGACCTCGGAATCCAAAACTTCATCTAATACTCTATAGGATTTTGAAAATGTTTATGCTTAAAAAAGTGTCATTTTGGACTCACCTTTTGGACGGACATCCTTCCACTTTGTTAATCTAAAACCACGAAATTCGACGTAAAGTAACTAAGCGTTACTAGCCATTGGGACTTCAAGTTTGGCTCCTATAAAAGCCTTTAGAACTTAATTTTGAAGTAATTTTTGTATTATTTTTGTCAAAAACACTCTTACATTTTTGAATATACAAAAATATCCATTCTTATTTATGCTTCAAAGTGAAATAAAATTGTCCCAAAGGTAAAATTGTCCCAAAGGTAAAAGGTGTTGGGATTCGTGGACTCCTAAAGGCGGAAAACATCTACGAATCCCTCCCGAGGACCCAAGCAAACGATTAAGAAGATCTAAGCTTTAAGAGTTACCTCCGGTTGCTTGTAATCGAAATCCTTCGATTACGGTTTGCTTGTTGTTGTACGTTCGACCCGAACAATCACCGGACGCTGCGGTATGCGAACGTCCTCTACGGATACACACCGCGAACTCACTCGATACCGGGGAGTGCTAGCGCCTAGGGTTTGAGAGGTTTTTTTTTCTCTACGGTAGAGAATGGCACGAATGTTCTCAACCGAAAAATTGGACTATCGAAAGACGGCTAGGGTTTTCTTAAAAAACCCTCGAACCTCTTAGAGTCCAACCCTAATCATATCTTATCATATTCTAATTTAAATTCAAATTAAATTAAAGCTGATATGATAAGATTACTGCCATTATCTCGGTAATTTAACTAATTATTTTACCGAGTCGATTCTTATAATCCGGATATCATCCAGATTCATCGAACCTGGTCACCGGAAAAATAACCTAACAAGTTCGCTTATTGTGTGACCCTATAGGTTCATTTAACAACTGCGGCGTGCCTAAATCGTATTTAAATGGCCCACAAGTTATAAGCGGTTTCTAGCAAAACATTATAACTATCCAGGTTAAATGAAGATCGGTGATCTCTTTGAACCAAACCATAATTTTATATTTAGTCCCTTTGTCACACGATATCCGGATTAAGCATAAGGCACGGAGCATGTCATCCTTATTAAGCTTAATCAATTATTTCTTGATTTCATAGTAGGTTGTTCAAACAAATGATATCAATATCTTAGATTGATATATTTGAGCACGGCCATGCATTTTTTTAACGATCTAACTTATCAAGGGGCCCATGGATATCTCTCCCATAATTGAGAGGGACAAATTCCTTCACAATCAATCATATTCCTCTCCTTGATTTATTTTATATCCAACGAGTAGTCTAATTTATTATCCGGTTAAAGACAACTTTAGACAATGTCAAAATATAGAATTTATCAAGTAAGAAACTATGATGAATTTAGGTCGAAGGACTTTCAATATTATTATGGCTAGAAAGTACTTATGACATATTCCATGAAGTACTCTCACGAGTGGGTCATGTCCAATACAATGTTCTCTAACATTTATTTATGTCTTGACTCGATATCACAAATATCCATGGCCGATAAAACATAGCCATCAAGTCACAAACATACTAATCTTAATTTATTATTATTCCAATAATAATAATCGATCGAGGACAGACTTTAGAATAGTCATTGTATTCATTGTAGGGTTTTACTATCAAGTCACGTACTTGATGACCAACAAAACAAAACTCACTATTCATGGAAAGGAAAGCCTCATATTATTATATAAAACATAATGACAATTGTATAAGTACAAATTGACTCTAGGGCATATCCCCAACGAGTCTCCCACTTGCACTAAGACCAATTTGGCATAAGCCGTAATCCCATTGTTACGGTATGACTATCATGTTTAGACGATGGGAGAGGCTTTGTCGATGGATCCGCAACATTGTCATCGGTTGGCACCTTGCATACATTGACATCTCCTCTATCAACAATTTCTCGAATGAGATGAAAACGTCTAAGTATATGTTTGGATCGCTGATGTGATCTTGGTTCCTTAGCTTGTGCAATGGCTCCATTGTTGTCACAATAGAGATCCACTGGGTTCACAATACTAGGAACTACATCTAGTTACGTAATGAACTTTTTAATCCAAAGCTGCTTCTTTAGCTGCAGGTGAGGCAGCTACATACTCGGCTTACGTAGTAGAATCGGCCACGGTGTCTTGCTTTGAACTTTTCCGACTTACGGCACCTCCATTCAAACAAAATAGAAAACCTGATTGCGATCTATAATCATCTATGTCGGATCGAAAACTAGCATCGGTGTAACCATTTACAACTAGCTCGCCTTCTTGTCCTCCATAAACTAAGAACATATCTTTAGTTCTTCTTAAGTACTTTAGTATGTTCTTGACGACGAGTCCAGTGTGCCTCTCCGGGATTTGATTGGAACACGCTTGTCATGCTCAATGCATATGATACATCGGGTCGAGTACATAACATGGCATACATGATAGACCCTATAGCGGAAGCGTATGGTATCTTGTTCATGCGCTCTTCTTCATCCTTCGTAGAAGGACTTTGAGTTTTGCTTGAGCTTAATGCCATGTGACATTGGCAAGAATCCTCTCTTAGAGTCTTGCATACTTGAACCTTTTCGAGTACCTTGTCAATGTATGCACTTTGACTTAGGCCAATTAGCTTTCTAGATCTATCTCTATAGATCCTTATACCTAGAATATAGGCAGCTTCACCTAAGTCTTTCATTGAGAAACAATTTCCCAACCATGTCTTTACACTTTGTAGAGTTGGGATGTCGTTTCCAATGAGTAAGATATCATCAACATAAAGTACCAAAAAGACTATTGCATTCCCACTTGTTTTCTTATAGACACAAGGCTCATCTTCATTTTTGATAAAGTTAAATTCTTTAATTGCTTCATCAAAATGAAGATTCCAGCTTCGAGATGCTTGCTTCAATCCATAAATGGATCTTTGAAGCTTGCACACTTTATTAGAATTCAAAGGATCATCAAAACCCTCGAGGTTGTGTCATGTACACATCTTCGAGTAAGTTTCCATTAAGAAACGCGGTTTTGACATCCATTTGCCAAATTTCATAGTCATAATATGCTGCTATGGCAAGAAGAATTACGATAGATTTAAGCATTACAAGCTGGTGAAAAGGTTTCATCATAGTCTATACCATGAGTTTGTCTATAACCTTTTGCTACCGATCGTGCTTTGTAAGTATGCACATTTCCCTCCATGTCTGTTTTCTTTTTGAAAACCCACTTACACCCAATGGTTTTTGAACCTTTAGGTGGGTTAACCAAAGTCCAAACTTGGTTATCATACATGGATTGCATCTCGGACTTCATAGCCTCTAACCATTTTCTAGAGTCGAACTCTTAATGGCTTCTTGATAGGAAGTGGGCTCATCATTAACCATAAGCTCCACATTGTGATCGTCGGTGATGAGAAATCCATATCTCTCGGGTTGTTGACGAACCCTATCGGATCTTCGAGGTCCTTGTTCTATAGATATAGGCTCATCTTGGACTTGTGAGCCATCTAATCGAGATTCATTATTTGGTTCGGGCACTAATTGTGGCTCTTGAATCTCATCTTGATGAGGTTCGAGGCACTAACTGTGGTCCTTGAATCTCATCAAGATGTATTTTACTCCCATCTGATTCTTTTGGAAATAAATTCCTTTTCAAGAAAGAATCCATTTCGAGCAACAATTACTCTATTTTCTTTTGGGAGATAAAATTGATATCCTTTAGTTTCTTTAGGATACCCCACAAATATGCATTTATCAGATTTAGGTGCAAGTTTATCGGATAATAAACGCTTTACATAAACTTCACAACCCCAAATCTTCGGAAATAACAAACTAGGTTGTCTCCCAGTCCATATCTCATATGGCGTTTTCGAACCGATTTAGATGGAACTCGATTTAGTATGAATGCGGCGAGTCTCCAGGGCATAACCCCAAAAGGAGATTGGAAGATCGGTTTGACTCATCATTGATCGAACCATATCTAATAAAGTCCGATTTCTCCGTTCGAGATACACCATTCCATTGAGGTGTTCCTGGTGGAGTTAATTGGGAAATAATTCCACAATTTTTAAGATGCTCGTCAAACTCGTGGCTTAAGTATTCACCACCTCGATCCGATCGAAGTGTTTTGATACTTTTGCCAAGTTGATTTTGTACTTCATTTTGAAATTCTTTGAATTTCGGAACGATTCAGATTTGTGTTTCATCGGATACGAGTAGCCATATCTGCTGAAATCATCTCGTAAATGTAATGAAATCTGAAATCCTCCTCTAGCGAGTGAATTCATTGGTCCACATACATCGATATGTATTAGGCCCAATAAATCGGTTGCCCTTTCATTTTGACTTTTGAAAGGCGCTTTAGTCATTTTGCCTAATAAACAAGAATCACATGTTACGTAAGATTCTAAATCAAACGATTTTAGAAGCCCATCATTATGAAGCTTTGTTATGCGTTTCTCATTTATATGGCCCAAACGACAATGCCGAAGTAAGTCCGATTTAAATCATTGGATTTTAATCTCTTAGTATTTATATTATAGATAGACATGTCCGAAGATCCACGAAGATTTAGAATATAAAGCCCATTCGATAATGAAGCATCTCCAAATAACAAATTCAAAACCTTCTAAATCCAAACAAGAAACTGAAATAATATTCCTACTCATAGCAGGAACATAAAAACAATTGTTCGGTTCTAAAACAAGCCCACTGGGCAAAATTAATTCAAAAGTTCCTACGACTCTATTGCAGCAACTTTTGCTCCATTCGCAACTCGTAGGTCCACCTCGCCTTTTGCCAAGGCTCTACTCCTTTTTAGACCACTGCACATTTACACAAATGTGAGATCCACAACCGGTATCCAATACCCATGAATCGAAGTAGATAAATTAATTTCAATAACATAAATACACGAGCGGCGGTCTCACCGCCCTTCTTTTTCTTTGCTTCCAAATAGAGCTTGCAATTTCTTAACCAATGTCCTTGTTCTCCACAATGGTGGCAAGCTCCCTCCTTTGGTGTTTTGGCCTTAGGTTTGGGCTTGAACTTGGACTTTGCCTTGTCCTTACCCTTACTAGCCATGACCTTGCCCTTTTGGTTGTTCTTTTTGCCTTTCCCTTTTTGAACCATTAGAACACTAGGAGTATTCTTCTTAATGTTCAATTCAGCTTGTTTTAGCATCCCATGCAATTCGGTAATGGATTTCTCCATATTATGCATGTTAAAATTCATGACAAACTGGTCATACTCGGCGAGTAAAGAGCCCAAGATCAAATCCGTGGCCATGTCATGATTAACGGGAGCACCAAGCTTATCAAGATGATCTAGATAGCCCTTCATTTTAAGGACATGAGCACTTACCGAGGTGCAGGAAACCATCTTACATGCATTTAACGCCTTGTGAGTTTCAAATCTCTCTTGTCGTGCTTGCTCTTGGAACATTTCCTTGAGATGCACAATCATGTCATATGCCTCTGCTTCTTCAAACTGTTTTTGAAGTTCGAGTTCATGGTTGCTAGCATGAGGCAAGTAACATCGTTGGAGTCATCTTTGTGCTTACTATAAGCATCTTTTTCAGCTTTTGAGGCGTTATTTGCTTGGAGTAGGGGGAATAGGATTTTCAAGAACATAGAGCACTTTTTTCTTGCTTAAGAACAATTCTTAAGTTTCGTGCCCAATCAAGAAAGTTAGTCCCACTAAGCTTGTCTTTCTCAAGCACGAGATCGCAATGAATTATTCCAAGCTGTTTGTTGCCATTATCTACATACAAAAATATGCAAAGTAATTAATTTTTGAGACTCTAACGAAAAACTCCCACTAAAAGCATTTAAACTTTTTGAAACTTCAACATTTTGATGTTTCGTAGTGGGGAAAAATATTTTGTTTTAATCATAAGTAAGCTTTGGCTTTAATCTTATAATTAAATAAAAATTCTAATTTTAAATGAGATAGACATCAAATGTCCCGGCTAAAAATATCTCATAAAATGCCCTAGGCCCAAAACCATTTTGATAGCCCAGTTAAGTCAAACCATATCAAACATATGGAAAACTATTTTCCATCTTATCTCACTCAGATAATCAAAAGCATCCTACTTTGTCAGGAATGACCATATGATGATCTAAGTAATAACAAGTGTTTGATTTTGGAAGGCATTTAACACTTAAATTTTTTTTTTTTTTCTTAAAAAAAAAATTGATTGGATTGTAGTAAGCAGGAAATAAACATATCAAATATGCATGCAAGACATATATAAAAGTGACATAGCATGCTTACGATACCATATCATATTACAACAGACCAATTTACAGACAATCTGCAACTAATCTGGTCTGATCAGGCGACTAAGATGCATACATTAAACCTAATTCGAGCGATCTGCATGCTAAGTATTCTAAAATCATAATCATGAGAACATGCTTGATACATACCCGTTAAATTCATATATACATATTATACATGTATTCAACAATACGATTAATACAAATAAATCAACCTAATCGTTTAGCAAGTTGCTCTGATACCACTGTTGGGATTCGTGGACTCCTAAACGCGGAAAACATCTACGAATCCCTCCCGAGGACCCAAGTAAACGATTAAGAAGATCTAAGCTTTAAGAGTTACCTCCGGTTGTCGTAATCGAAATCCTTCGATTACGGTTGCGTTGTTGTACGTTCGACCCGAACAATCACCGGACGCTGCAAGTATGCGAACGTCCTCTACGGATACACACCGCGAACTCACTCGATACCCGGGGAGTGCTAGCGCCTAGGGTTTGAGAGGTTTTTTTTTCTCTGGGTAGAGAATGGCACGAATGTTCTCAACCGAAAAATTGGACTATCGAAAGACGGCTAGGGTTTTCTTAAAAAACCCTCGAACCTCTTAGAGTCCAACTCTAATCATATCTTATCATATTCTAATTTAAATTCAAATTAAATTAAAACTGATATGATAAGATTCTGCCATTATCTCGGTAATTTAACTAATTATTTTACCGAGTCAGATTCTTATAATCTGGATATCATCCAGATTCATCGAACTCGGTCACCGGAAAAATAACCTAACAAGTTCGCTTATTGTGTGACCCTATAGGTTCATTTAACAGCTGGCAGCGTGCCTAAATCGTATTTAAATGGCCCACAAGTTATAAGCGGTTTCTAGCAAAACATTATAACTATCCAGGTTAAATGAAGATCGGTGATCTCTTTGAACCAAACCATAATTTTATATTTAGTCCCTTTGTCACACGATATCCAGATTAAGCATAAGGCACGGAGCATGTCATCCTTATTAAGCTTAATCAATTATTTCTTGATTTCATAGTAGATCTGTTCAAACAAATGATATCAATATCTTAGATTGATATATTTGAGCACGGCCATGCATTTTTTTAACAGTCTAACTTATCAAGGGGCCCATGGATATCTCTCCCATAATTGAGAGGGACAAATTCCTTCACAATCAATCATATTCCTCTCCTTGATTTATTTTATATCCAACAGTAGTCTAATTTATTATCTGGTTAAAGACAACTTTAGACAATGTCAAAATATAGAATTTATCAAGTAAGAAACTATGATGAATTTAGGTCGAAGGACTTTCAATATTATTATGGCTAGAAAGTACTTATGACATATTCCATGAAGTACTCTCACAGTGGGTCATGTCCAATACAATGTTCTCTAACATTTATTTATGTCTTGACTCGATATCACAAATATCCATGGCCAGTAAAACATAGCCATCAAGTCACAAACATACTAATCTTAATTTATTATTATTCCAATAATAATAATCGATCGAGGACAGACTTTAGAATAGTCATTGTATTCATTGTAGGGTTTTACTATCAAGTCACATACTTGATGACCAACAAAACAAAACTCACTATTCATGGAAAGGAAAGCCTCATATTATTATATAAAACATAATGACAATTGTATAAGTACAAATTGACTCTAGGGCATATCCCCAACAATTGGGACTTCAAGTTTGGCTCCTATAAAAGCCTTTAGAACTTAATTTTGAAGTAATTTTTGTATTATTTTTGTCAAAAACACTCTTACATTTTTGAATATACAAAAATATCCATTCTTATTTATGCTTCAAAGTGAAATAAAATTGTCCCAAAGGTAAAAGGTGTTTATGCTTATTCGTTCACATTCTGCTCAAATCCGTGAGCTATTTCTGTAATATTTCTTTCAATCTAACTTATATTAAGGTTTTGGAGATAAAACCCAATCGGGGTGAGCCTTGATTGTTGTGATTAAATAGGTTGGGTGTAAAACCAAGTATGGTGATTTTCTTGTGTAAGATTGGTGTCACGTACCACCATTAAGTTAGGAAAAGGTTTTTTTGTGAGTGGTGTTGAAATCCTTAAGTGAGAACTTAAGGTAGTGGATGTAGATCATTTGAATATCAAATTACTATAAATCCTTGAGTCTTTTGTTGTGCCTTTTACCTAAATTTCTTCACTACACTTTCACTGTCTTCTAACCTTAAATGTTGTATCCTTTTTGCTAAAATCAGTGGCTTATTTATGACCCTTGCATTCTGATTTAAACTTATCTTTAACATCTCAACTATCCATCATTATTACATAACATCCTATGCTGATTTAAAAGACTCCTACCCGCACCCTTGAAGCCACAAAGCATTTTTGCTATTCAGTTCGAAAGTTTTAAGAGGACCAAAATTTTTAATCTGTATTTGTTTGCCAAAAACCTTATTCCCCCCCCCTCCCCCCCGCCCCCCTAGGTTTTTCAAGTTTGGATGCAATGTTAGCTTTAGGTTTGTTCGTTCCTTACAATCTTTCTTCGTATTGTGCTCTCATTTTTTTTATTTAAACTTTGTGGATGACATAGTTATACTTACCACTAGGGAGAAGAACTAGATTCTTTCCTTTCATTGTTGATTATGAGAATGCATTTGAGCAAAATGCACATGCCTCCAAGATCTCTTTTGTTATCTCTATAGAAGTTTTATTAAGTAAGGTTGTTATTATTCAATTTCATTTTTAGGTTTCTCTAAAAATATCCTCCTTTCATGTATTTAGGTTGTCCATATCAAATGGTCACAAGAAGAGAGCTAGTTTCAACATTTGGTGGAGAAATTTAAAGCTCGAATTCAAGGGGTGTAAATTTAAGCATTTGACTAAGAGAGGTCGGTTTGTTTTCATTTAGTCAGTCTCTTCCTTTATGCCTTGGCAAATTCTTCATGCTATTTGGCCTCCAAGTGCTATTTTTAATTATTTAGAAAGAGCATTTGCTTTTTTTTTTTTTTAGAATTTGACAAGAGGAGACATTAGAAGAATTGGTAATCTCTTTGATTTTCTTTTGATAAAAATAGTTACACTTGCATTCTTCTGTAGATTTGGAGATTACTCTTTCACTTTTGGTTGTGATGACACTCTAGGGAGAAAAAGACTTCATGGGCTAAAGTCTAAATATAATTCCTATGGTAAACATCCTTCTCAACCAATAGCAAAATTAGGGTCCCTGCCCTCTCCCCCACAAAAAGCTTTTCAGACTTATATTTTTTCCCTACAAAAAATAAATTTTTTTAGAAAGGTCCTTTAAAATTGTTTTTTCATTCTCCAAAATTTTTTCAAAAATTATACTATTGTTCTCTAATATATGTTTCACATAACTTGCACCTCAACTTTCTGATTCTATGTCTACTCTCAACTTTCATTTACTATAGATTCCTCCTCATCAAGTGCGGGGTGCACTCAGTTCAAAACCTAGTAAGCTGCACATTGGATTTAGGATAAAAAATCTTCATAGCCCTTAAACTCTCAGTAAATGTAGTTTTTTTCCCTTTAACTATAAAATGACCTTCACTTTCACTTCAATTATTAAAACATTCAAATTGTACCTTTCTATTAGTTGATTGATGGTCAACACCAACTTTCACCAGTCACATTATGAATATTTGACAAATCATATGGGTAATTTCATCCTTTTATTACTATTTTCTTTTCTTCCAAAAATTCAATATCAAAATTCAAATCAAATCCACAAAAAAGGTTCTTCAATATTATAAATCATTTGCAAGAAAACCTTCTCTAAAAGTTTGCTTTCACCTAAAGGTCTGTGAATTTTTTGAAGTTCTCAAATTTGCCATAAATTAAAAAAAAAGATGAAATTAAGTGAAATTAAAAATTTAGAAACATAATTTTTAAGAATTCTCTCCTCTTGCCCTCACAAAAATATTCGCATGCCCATTTTTCCTTTTTATGTTTTCCTTGGTCTTGATTTTGCTTTGTTTTCTTTGAATTCTACTTAAATCTAGACTGTGGTAGATTAAGGGCAAAAATGGACTTAAGATTTGATACATTGATAAAGAGACTCCACTACTGCAAGCAACTCTTTGGGAAATAGCAGAGGAGAAGCATTTTTCTTTGGTATGTGTTTCTTCTTTTTTTCAGCAATGCATTAGCTTTCTCTATCAAAACAGCATCCATATTTCATGTAATTAGAAGGACTAAAATGGCATTCCACTTTTCCACCACAAAATCATTTCAAGCCCTTCTTAATAAATCTTCTAATCAAGCTGGATTTAGGGTTTTTATTTATATTTATTTAACATACCATTTAAGCTTCTAAATAATCATTCTATTTAAGTCCACTAATCATAAATTTTCTAGTAAAAAAAGTTAGTGAGCAATTTCCTTTAAATTATCTCTTGCATGCTTTCCTTCACCCTAAACCACGTAAAAAACCCATGTTAGTACCCTATGTAACCAAACATTCTACTTATCATGGAGTTCTACTAGTTCTTTAAAAGAATTTCCATTTTTACTGAAATAAACATGTCAACTTCATGAGCCTATTGATTGCTATACAATTATATCATTAGGCCATTCACTCCGAATGTCATGGCAATAAAATCACTTTGACACTATCTGGGAAATAGCCAAAGATTCACCAATTTCTTACATTACTAGTACAGTAATCATCAAAGGCTAGGAAAATTGAACTTTCCAATTAGTCTAACATCCCTTTTCTAGTTATAGATCAATTTCTATAATGTTGGTTGGAGCATATTAATCAATAGTTGGTAATAACCTATGTTCATTAAAGTGAATGGTTAAGCTTATCTTCAATATTTATGATATTCTTATCACCCGCATTCCTTCATGTGATGCTACCTAAGTATTCACCTATGGCTAGTTGCCACATCTTTCAGTTCTCTTGGCACATCTTTTCTCAGCTTTGAAGCCACTATAATACTAAGTACATACTTGTCCCCATCCTCCTTAGGATAATAATTGATTTACAATTAGGCTTGTGCAGCATGAACTCTATCATCTTTTCCTCCAACAATTCTTTTCCTTGATAATTGATCCTATCTCGATTTGTCAATATTTATCAACTTTTGCCAATGTGCTTAATTTTTTGGACAATTTGGAAGTAATAAATCTAATCACTAAAGATAATTGGCTTCCATAATTCCTTGCACAAGTAAATACAATTTATTTGATATTCCCACTAAGTACTAGCTAATGGTATGAATTCCATAGCAACCCCATTCCTCCTTATTGTTTTCAAGCTCCTTATACAAGCCCTTCAACCATGCTTATGTGTTAACTTCCTAACTTGTCATTTACATGAATATCTTTATCACTATCTTTCTTCTATTTTGTTTTTCTCACAATTATTTCCTTGATTCAATTCCTATCCTTACTCACTTACATTTAAGATTGAGTTCAAAACCTATTCTTTTACAGGCATATAATCTCTTACTCTTACTCTTTTCCTTGAAGCCACAAGCCTCACACTAAAAGAACTCATTTTATATATCTTAGCTAAATGTGTTCAATACTTAAATCCAACTTTAAGAACATTCTATAAGTGCATAGTGTGGATTTTCCTTCATATCACTTTCATATACCTACATGCTTTTAATAGATTCCTAGTGTGTGGAAAATCATTTTCATTCAAAGACATAGATATTCCACTATGTTACTTTTCACTTGAGTTCATTAACATAACAAGAGAAGCAGAAGAACTTCTAAAATATATTGAAGTAATTAGGTCTATCAAGCAAAATTTCCTTATCCTTAATGTCTTCTTTTATTTCCCTCTCAAAACCATACTCACCTACTCAAAGATACTTTTTTGTCCCCAAATTTAATTTCTACCCTTTCTCCTCAAACTTATCAACCTCATCAAAATTAGCATTCCTTAGTCGAGGATTCTTATGCTTCCAAACTATCAAGGTAGGAGTGCATGCAATTCTTTTTTTTTTTTTGTAAATATAAAATATATGTACAAGAATAGCAATCAAATGCACATAATGTAGTACAATTGAAGTCCACATAAAACATCATACAATTTTTTTTTTTATTTGAAAGCACACTTGTTGTTTCACAACAAAAAGGACTTTCTTGCATACTTCTCATACATATACTAAGCAATTGATCTAAGAACATACATAGGCAACAAGCACAAAGCCAATCATGTGGGCATAATTATTCTATAACAAGCATATTATTACAAGTCTTATCGAACTCCCAACACTTTTAAGTCTACTATGTACCTATATCATGTGCACTCAATCAATCCTAAACAACAACACTGGACTTACCATAATTCAAAACTTAAGTTATAGATTCTTGAACAAGGCTGATAACAATTTAAATCCAAGTCACAATTTTAACCACATCCATAGATATCAAGATAACTTTCTTCATCAAATGTAACACAATCCAAATTTTTGACAAATACATTACTAAGATCAAACTTTAATACCAATTGTAATACCCTTTACCAAATAAATATGTAAATAGTAATGTTTATGGTGTCACCCCAACTATACTCTAGACATGGAGTCTTTATAACTTGCATATTCACACTTAGATTAGAAATAAAATAGTAGTGGAAGAGAATTTTAAACTCTAATAATCTTTCAAAAAGTTATTACAACCTTAATGTATTGGGGGAAAAAATCCAATTCTCATCTTCAGCCTCTCCGAGAGTGTATAAAAGAATTACAACTTTAACCTTGAAGAGCTAAGTTCAGTGAGTCTCGTGTATGCTAAATGTGTGAGCTAAACTCAGTGAGTCCCGTGTATACTAATGAATCATTTCAAATAAATAAGTTCTATTCACACAAATTACAGTTATGTAATGGAACATATACTATTGTCTAGCAAAATATTCGTGAACATGCATTTTAAAATGTGCTAAAATGATCGCCCTATAATCAGGTGAAAGCAGGAAAATTCTCTTAGTAGGAGATCTACCTACATGTAAAGCCTAATTAAATGGACTTCATCTTCAACTAGAAACGGTACTTTTGTGCCAAAGTTTGTGAAGTCAGTACTCAACTATGTCTCGTCAGTAGACGTATTACCACACTATACCTCAAAGCATATTTAACATCTTTTACTTGCCATTTTAAGCTCGGGATCTCTAGTCCTGACACTACAAGAAAATAGACAATTAGCAAGGGATGCATCCCTCGCTGATCCCTCAATTATGCATGGTTAGCGAGGGATCAACAAGGGATATGCCGCTGACTAAAAAACTCCTCACAAATACCGAAGGAAATGAAATCCCTTGCTAATTACAGTAGAATTACAGAGCACAAATAAGTTGGGTCAACAACATTTCTTGGATAAATTTACCAATGGATTAACGATGACATCTAAAATTTTGAGGGCATGAAATTAATTATTAAGCCATTAATCCCTTGTAAATTTGCAAGGGATTTCTGTTGGTCATTTAACTAATGATGTTAATACATTGTCATCCCTTGGAAATCCATCAGTAATTACCAAGGGATTACCAACTGCTTGTTGGTTCATGTGCTAATTTCCATCAATAATATGTCGTTGTTTGTAAGGGATTAGTGTCATTTTTTTTATATAAAATTTTTTGTGAAATTTTCCTTGGTAATCCCTTGGAATTGTCGAGAGATTACTGAGGATTTGTTCTTTAGTTGTACTACTAGTGAGTAATCCCTGGCTGTTTTCAAGAGTTGGTGTGGTATTATTTCCTTTTGACAAATTTTTTTAAATAATCCCTTGGAATTACCAAGGGACGTTTTGTTTACTTTTTGAGTCCTCTATAATCCATTGCAATCAACAAGGGATTACCGAGGGCTTTACTCAATTTTTCCTAATCCTTCTCTAATTTTTTTTTTCAAAATTTAAATTATAAATTTTGAAAATTAATTTAAACCCCTAAATTTAATAATAAATTAGCAATCAATAAATACAATCACAATAAAAAATATATATATACAATAGAGCATGTATGAATTTCTAATATTTATTAAAAATACATAAATCCATAACAATCATCTCATGTAGCTATGGCAGGTAGAGTAGAAGAGGAAGGTGGTGGGGAAGGATCCCTTAGGCCAAATGGAGAAGGATGAGAATCTAGTAGGTTAATATCAAAGTCAGTTACATCGTCCTTGATTGGCATCATCCTCGTCAGCCTCCGACACAGTGCTCATCAAAGGTGGAGGTATATTTAAAGTCTCTGACCATGAACTAGTCTCTCAAGGTCTTGTTCTCACTCCGAACTGATTTATCCTCTTCTTGAATTTCTGTGTCAACCCCTGTCTAACATCTTTTACTACCACCATAACTTGTCTCTTGACCTCGTTAGCATCAACTGTAAGAGAAAAAGTAGCTGAACGAAAAGAAATACTGGGCTGCACTAATCTCCACTTTACACGTGAGAACTCTATTCCCAACCCGTATATATGATTTTTCTTAAATCCACCCTCAACATCCACAAAAATCATCTGGATGAAAGTATAGCCCACAAAACCAAAGGAGAACTCAGGCTGGGAATAGTGAGCTCTGATCGCCTCGACATTTTCCTAAAATTGGGCATTCAAACATAAAATTTACGTTAACAAAAAATCAAATGTAACGAAATTAAACATAAAATTTTAAAACTCTTTATCAGAGTTTTCCTAGAGCAATCTGATATGAACTTGCCCTTCCTAGGGCTAGTCTTAAAAGTGCCAGTATTTTATAAAAGTTTCATCCATGTAAATCTGTCCCTAGCATCTTTATGCTACATTTAGGAAAAAAAGAACATAATATAATCCATAGCAACAAGAAAAAGAATTTATTTATAAAATTTACTAATTATCTACATATATCATCAGAATCTCGTGCTCCATGAAGGATATAGGACCTCCCTTATAAGATGGCCAGCGCACCACGAGATCTGTTTCGCCTTGTAATGGAAAAGACGCACTACTATCTCTTGAAACCCCACTGCTGCTAAAGAGTTGCATAGTGCTCTATTGCAATCCATGGGGGCAGCTAGTGGTATACTTCCTGCAAACATTTGCCAGATTGTCCAAAATTCTAGCCTTACATTTCTTCTCCCAATTATTTTGAATCTGTGCACTATGTTCATCCTGCCAGCAGTTTATATTCTACCAATATTTAAATACAATAAAATGACATCAAAATATCCTTTAATTACAACTTTAATAACCAACTATTAAATTATAAATTGTAATTAAAAAATTACTTACAATGAACATCTGAAACTAAGCCTCTTGCACATCCTGAGGAATGTCTAAGAAAGTAGCCCACACCTCGAGATAGTGTCACTGGAAGATATTAGAAATAACACTCACAACTTGTACTGAATGTGTAAATTTGATTCCAAAAAATAAAGTTTATCGTATATACTAAGGTGCATTCAAAAATATAATAAATTCATGTAAATCCACCACATTATTTAACCAAATTAATCATATAAAAATATTAACGTACAATAAACTAAAGTAACCATAATTCCCATTTCAAGTCTGAAAAATTTCATTAGTATTTCCTCTAAAAATATGACGTGTACCAGGCAATACTTGCCACCTTCATATAAATAAAACATCCACCAATCTCAAAACATCCTTCTCCAAAAATAGATCTCCATATTGAATGTAGTTTTCCTATATTGATTTGTAATACTTCAATCTAAATACATCTCTCAAATCACAACTTCCAAACTAAATCAATATATTCTAAAAGAGTTGTGGAAATGTAAATAAATTAGATTCTATGAGATGATTTCTCTGAAGGGAAAAAAAATGCAAGAATGAAGTACATTCTTACAAGAATATCTAAGGAAAAATGAAATAGAATGTATAATCCTGTTATTCAAAAATATGCACATAATGATTACTAATTAAAGAATATACCAAAAGACCACCACTGAAGTCACCCAATATAATATATGTGTTCATATATACATATGTGTGTATCTATATATGTATATATACATATATATGCAAATACACACACACACACACACACAAAGAGAGATTTATATACACACGCATATATGTATTTGTATATATATATGTGTGCGTGTGTGTGTATATATGTATGTATGTATATATGTATAGATATACATATATACATATATACATATATATATATATATACACACACCCCCTTCTTCCCTCCCCCCTCCTAAAATGCATATTGGACATTAAAATTTGATGTAAATTTTAGAAAATAAAAAAATTCACTCGAAAATCCCTCGCTAATTAGCAAGGAATTTCCATGGGAAAACACCTATTACGAAGGGACACAAACTTGCTATGCCAAATTTTAAGCAGTAAAAAAAAAAATCATAGAGCCATCAGAAATCCATTAGTAAACGATGAAAACACTTTAAATTTTAAAAGTGGCAACTCAAAATTTGAAATCCCTCAATACTCTCAATACTCCTCGCTAATTTTGTGCGAGATTACCAAGGGATTATATATACCATTTAATAAATTTATATTAAGAATATTTCCTCGGTCAATCCCTCAGAGAGTTACCAAGGGCTATAATTCATCACTAAAGCCCTGCTAAATCACCAATGGATTAGTTAGAGATTTGTTTTGATCAAACATGAAAAAAATTATCTAAACATAACAAAGGTTTGTCGCTAATCCCTTGGTAATTCCCTCACTAAATTACCAAGGGATTAGCGAAGACCTAGCAATTTCATGTAGCATGATGCATAAATTTTGGGTGTATAAAAATTATTAAATTTAAATCCATCCCTGACCAAGTTTTAATGAAAACATTAATCCCAAATTATACATACAAGCAAGTATACTCATTGCAAGTATAGTATAGAGAATTAACGAGTTTGATCCTCAAGGGAACAAGTACACAATAATTACTTTTCATTCATTGTTTAATCGACTCAATAAAGTGATAAAATAATAAAAAAGAAAAAATAAGCAAATTATATATATATATATATATATATATATATATATATATATATAACATTGAATCAATAGCATTAATCACAATCAATTGTCATCTTGGCATCACGAAGGAATTTAAGTAAAATCCAATCATGAACTCACTTATGTAGACTCCACTTCTTTCCCAATCTATGAAATCACTATTTCTTGATTAATTTAGCAGATTTTTCAATCACACTAAAATAGCCAAAAGATGCATTAAATTCTTCCTTCAATAATTACCCATATGTTCTATGTGATAATAAATATGAAATCAGTTAATAACCCTATACTCTAAGTGAAATTAACCAATCTTTAATCATTTTAGTTCTTTAATCTTAATTTCGTTTCCCAAGTCCATTAAGATCTAACATATATGAAATCAATGTAATGAACTTCTAACATCGTTTCCCAAGTCAATTAGAAGAAAACACATCAATAAATCAATAATAACAAGTAATCATATGTCAAGAATAATAATAGATTGATCAAAATCCCGATTAACTCAAAATCATAATCTTCAAAATAATATCCAATTATAATCAAAACATTAAGCACATCATTGTTCTAAAAAAGTAAACAAAGGATAAAAGATAGAACTCATAGATAAGCCCTTCTTCTTCTCTTAAAAAGCTCATTTGAACAATGCTCCTTTGAGTGGTGAATTTGTCTTTGAACAATAAGTAGCTAGCTAGGATCCTTCAATTCAAACCATTCTCTTATATTTTTCTTGTATTTATAAGCCTCCTTAATACCAAAATTCAAGGCTTGAGAAGTCTGGTCCAAGTAGAATTCAAAAAATATCAAAATCCTTTGGAAGATACCAAATTTGAGTGAAAACAGAGTTACACCAACTCTGGACAGAATGGACCCGGCACCTAGTCACTTCGACTAGCCTGGCACCGAGTTGCTTCTAGTTTGCACCTCACTTCTGCTTTGTTTTGCTCGACTTTTCCAGAGCAAACTTGGTGCCGGGTTAGGTAGCTTGACTTGGCGCCGAGTTACTACTGGAATTGCACACTTTTTGCTCGAAATCAAATAATTCCTGTACAAATTCATTGAGAACACTTTTCATATGCAAAATATTAAATATGAAGGAATATATCTAGTGGAACACTTTTCACGTGAATCCATATCCTAGCAGACATCAATTAATCTTTAATTACTCAGTTCCTAACAATTAAACCCTTTTCCAAACAAGTTAAGAGACAACAAATACGAAATTAGTGAATTGAAACTACCATCAACCCCTTTTCCAAGTAAGTTAATGGAAAGAAACAACCAACTAATCTCGTAATAACCATAAGTAATTAAATACTAAGAATAACAATTAATTAATCAAAAGATTAAAGTAACTCTAAAAATCATGAATACCTAAAAGAATGTCAAATTACAATAAAACAATTAATAAATCATTGTTCAAGAAAAAAAAACAAAGTAAAAGAAAGAACTCATAGACAAGCCTCATTTTTCTTCCTTTGCAGACCCTCTTGCACAATCCTCCTTGATTTGGTAGAATTCCTCCTTGATTTGAGGGATTTGATGTTATGATCTCCGGCAATGGCGCCAAAAACTTGATGTATCTGAATTTGGGTATAAAAAATCATATAAAAATAAGCACATTCTCAATCAAGTTTAAATTAAAACGTTAATCCCAAATTACACATATGAGCAAGCGTACTCATCATTAAGCATAGTATAGGTTTCAAATGAGTGTCGATCCTCCAGGAACAAGTGTGCATTAATCATTTTTCTTTCATTGTTTAACCGACTCAATAAAGTAAAATAAAAAGAAAAAAAGATAAAATAAAATAAAATACAAGAATATATACATGTCAAGGATGGAAAATTATATAACTCAAACCATTATTTTGACAAACATGACCTTAAAGTACTCAATCATTATCATAACTAATCATTCTCTTGGCATCATGAAGGATTAAGATAGATTCACTTCTTTTCCAATCCATGAAATCACTATCTTTTAGATAAATTAGCATCGCATATCCTGTCTCAACTAATTCACCTAAATGATGCATTAAACACAATCTTTGTTTAAATTTCCATATCCTGGCAAACTTAAAACATAAAATTAACCAATGAATCCATATCCTGGCAAACATCAATTAATCTTTAATTATCCAATTCTTAGAAATTAACCCCTTTTCCAAGTTAAGAGATAACAAATATGAAATTAATGAATTGAAACCACCATCAACCCCTTTTCCAAGCAAGTTAATGGAAAGAAACAACCAACTAATCTCGTAATAACCATAAGTAATTAAATACCAAGAATAACAATTAATTAATCAAAAGATCAAAGTAACTCTAAAATTCATGAATACCTAAAATAATGTCAAATTACAATAAAACAATTAAAACATCATTGTTCAAAAAAAAGAAAAGAAAGTAAAAGAAAGCACTCATAGACAAGCCTTCTTCTTCTTCCTTTGCAAACCCTCTTGCACAACCCTCCTTGATTTGAGTGATTTGATGTTATGATCTCTGAATTATCCCCTTTTTCCTTGTGTTTTTCCTTTATTTGTAGGCTTTAGAAGTGCTTAATTTCGTTCCTCTAGGGTTTCTAGCCAACTAAAAGTAGGAAAATACTAAAACTTTACAAATTGTCAAAAAATGCGTATGAAAATCGAGGCACTGCCTCGGCACCAGAGCACAGCCGGCACTAGCTTG
The DNA here is from genome assembly GCA_026120185.1 of Voacanga thouarsii. Classification (NCBI taxonomy): domain Eukaryota; kingdom Viridiplantae; phylum Streptophyta; class Magnoliopsida; order Gentianales; family Apocynaceae; genus Voacanga; species Voacanga thouarsii. Next base: position 190,977 of record JANUWF010002297.1, read on the forward strand.
GTTCTGTTCAGCTCTGTTTCACAAATTTTTTGTTGTCTCAAAGTGCATGCCAACAGCACATGGCTGGCGCCGATTCCCCTGTCCTAGCCAACGCCGCCTCTATTCTGTGTTGCAACATTTTTGTCTTATTTTACCCCAAAAATCTAAAATATTGCACAAAATACCTTTCCAATGGTAAAATCTCAAATATGAAGGAATATGACCAGTTATTGAATAAAATATATCTCAAAATAGCCTCAAATAACTAGAAAATATATAACTAATTTAGGCCCTATCACATTCTCCCACACTTAGCTATTTGCTTGTCCTCAAGCAAAGTATCAAAAACAAGTAGGAAAAACACATGGTTTCACAAAATCACTCAATTACTATCAAAATAATATCTCTAATACTTTCTTTATTCAAGACAACAAAACATATGCTACTATATCTTTCATAACAAATGCAAGACTTGTGTAAGTGAATAGTGACTAGTAGAACCATCTCAATACTTAACAATATTCTCAAACCATTGGAAAGAATTTAGTTCAAGAAAAATATGCATTCCATAAGCTTACTTTTCATATACTCTCTCCACTAATCCGAGACATATCATGATTCTACTTAGGTCAAGTAGGACTTTTAAGCTTGTAATATAAGGCTAAAGGGCTTGTAATATAGCTTGTCAAATGAAGGATATAGGAAAATCAAATATCAAAGAAGTTGAAAGTTTGCAAGAAAAGGATAAACAAAATGTACCAATCGATTCCAAAATTTTCTTGCTTTCCTACTCTAAAATCAATCAAAACCCATAACCTTGTATGGCAATCATAACAACTCAAGCAAATCTTGCATTCTTTTCCTCAAGTATTCTTTACTCATCATTCATATTGCACACGATCATCAAAAATTTCAAAAAATTTTTAGCTCTCTTCGTGTGCCCTTCTTCTTTTTCTCTTTCAGCTTTTCTTTTTCTTTTTCTTTCAGCTTTTCTTTTTCTTTCCTTCCAAATGCTACTTTTGTTTGTCTTTTAGTTTTCTTTTCTTTTTCAACCTTTTCTAGCAGCTTTCTTGTTTTCCTCAAGTTCTCTTTTATCTTTTTGTTCTTTTCTCCTTTCCCAACTCTACTCAACAATGATGCATGCACGCTTTCTCCCTCACAAATCCCTACTTGTACTTTCATCCATCAAGAGCAATCAAAGATTTGGAAGAATTATCAAACTCTCAAGAAAGAAGTAATAGACAAACTATGATAACGGGTTTTAAGAAAGAAATTAACAATTTAGGATCAAAAGAGGCACTAGGGATAATATAAAATAGGTGGGCTTGAAAAGCTCAAACTATCCAAAGAAGGCCTATTAAAGAGAAAAAGAAAACCAAAAAAGAATGACAAGTAGGAACTAGTGTAGAACAACCATCTCAATCCTCCCCATCATCATCATCAGGTGCTAAAGTGCCCTAACCACTATGCGGTCCCGAAAAACATTGCATCCACTTAGCCCATTGCTGCTCCATAGTAGTCTACCTCGGGGTAATATTATCAATTGAGTCCCGCATGTGTAACAACATCTCCGTCTGTTGGGTGAACTCTCCTAGCACAGCAGTCTCAAAGTCAGTCCTTGGTTGGGACTGTGAACTACTGGTGGTGGTGGGTGCTCCTCCTCCATAGGTGGTGGCTGAACTTGGCCGGGATATTTGACCTCATAGGGAGTTAGCCATTTCTTTATCTCCTGGCTATACTTGTACCCATACCTCATCAATGTTTTCTCTATTACCATGTCATGCTCAGTGGTAGTCTCCATTAATTTCCCCTCAGTACTAATACCAAAGTCTCTCAGAATTTTAATGATGACTAGAGGGAAGACAAAGGCTTTGGTAGAGAGATGATGATAAACCACATCCCTAATGGATTGTATGATCAATGGAGTAAGAAGGATAGGCTGAGTGGTCATCATCCTATGTAAGATGTATGTATCAATAAGGCGTGTCTCATTGAAACCACTGGCTCGGGGTACAACATTAAAACCGAACATGTATACTAGAGCCCTATAGTTGGTAACAAGATCATTGTTAGAATAGAAGTTGTTGGCTTGGAAACCATTGTGCTTGTGCAACCCTAGAGTAGCTCTAGTTCCACTGGCATCCCAATTAGGGTTAGAAAGAATCTTTTGATTATTAGTATCTACCCCTTGCGAAGAATCATCATCATATATCTGGAAAAGAGAAGCTAAATGGTTGCGGGTGATGATAATGGGGATTCCCTTTACTCTTGTCTCAATGTGTGAAAGGTGTTTATTGCCCTTTTCAACCATGTTGGCATAGAATTCTTTAATGAGCACTGGACAATAATCCCCCTTTAGCTGTACTATAGGTCCCTACCCTAGCCTCCTAAACATCATTCCCAGTTTGAGGGCGCAGTCTAGGGTAGGTGTAAAGGTACACTCCATAATAATCTTATTAGAAGCCTTCCTATTGTACCACACCTCACATGACGGATCAATGAACTCTGTTGCCCTAAGGAACAGGTGGTCTATAGATGAAGGGGCTGAGGAAGAAGAAGCTCTAGCCCTTTTTGAGGGTTGACCCTGTGCTCTAGATATATTGGCAAGTAAGTATAGTGAAGATAGGAGGATAAGAACTAAGAAGCTCAAAGATTTGAGAATAATTTGATCTCCCCTGTTTCAAACACAATACACAACACTCACTCAACTCTCAACCAGCTCACAACAATAATTCCCAAACTCCGTTAAAGGACACCTCATAGCAAACAACAACCAATGCAATCTTCTCCAATCAATCTACCACAATTTACAACACAACCCGCAAGACAGCATAAAAGCACACCGTAAAGCATAAATGTGCTGCATAAACCCAATGTATCTGGATGTTCATAACATGATCATGTGAATTATGGAATCATCATGGTATTAGAGTGATTAAGTGTAAGATAAGTAAAGGCCAATGTACACTAGTTACTTAATCATTCCAATAGCCATAATCATACCCTTAAGTAAAACACAAACTCCCTAATGATCATGCGAATTAATCAAGCACTCAAGAAACATTAATTCATAATATATCCAATGTCATGCAGCTCAAGAATTAATTCACAATGCAAGAGAACATGAAATATCCCAAACTTCGGCCAAAAATATACCCAAAATTAGAAAATTTTATCTACAACATTTTAACCGTGGGAATTTAAGAAAAATCATACATTTATGCTCTCCTATGCATGGGCAAGCAAAAGATGCATTCTTTTTTTCAAAAATCCAAGCTCTTTGCATGCGGATTAAAGTTCAGGTTTTTGTGAAAACTGGAAGGTTTAGAGAATTTGATCCATAAAATCAACAAAAGAAGGCTAGATTGATGTTCTAAAAGTGTTTAGGAGGTGAGAAATCAAATCTTGAGGGGTTTGAAATGTGACGTTGGCGCGGGTTAGAGAGGATTTGAGAAGGAGTTGGAAAGTTGAAAGAAAAAGTGGCCAAAATGGCTTATTTGAAGTGTTCTGCCCGACAAGAGCCAGCGCCAGTTGCATTATGTCCGGGTTCCGAAAAAGTTTTTTTTTTTTTTCAAAAACAAAATATAAATGATGAACACGCAGCAATAATGAATAATGCAATTTAATTCATGAATAAATAAATAAAGATGAAATAAAACGACGAAAATAAAAATTGTTCCAAATCATAAAAACTTAAAGCAAAATGACTTCAATGTTTTCTACAGCCTTGATCCCGTGAATTTTCTTCAGTGTTTCCTGGCAATGTCCTCGCTTGGCGATCCCCAAGTAGTTTAACAAGTTGGCTAATTTGGCTCTTCAAGTTACGCATGGAGGCCTCTAAGTTCCTTGTTGTAGCATCAACCCCTTGGAACTTAGTCTCCATTGTACTTACCAATTAGCCAATCAATTCCTCCAATGGTGGCTTGGAAGGTGCTGAATTGTTATTCAAAGGAGGTTGGTTCCTTTGATTTTCCCCAAAGTTGAAAGAACTTTGCCTAGGTTGGTTTCTATTGCTCCACGAGAAATTAAGGTGATTTCTCCAACCAGGATTATAAGTAGAGCTATAAAGATTGTTACCTGGACAGACATTACCTACAGAGGTTACCTGTTCTGTGGTTTCTTAGAGTGAACCCATATTTTGGCACTCATGATTTGCGTGCCCTTCTCCACAGAAATCGCAACTTCCATTTATTACTTGGCCTTGAAGCATCACCATTTGTTTCATCTTTTGAATCAACGCTTCCATCTTAGCCTCCAAAGCTGCCACAACATCCACTTTGTGCACTCCTTGCACACGAGCTTTAGACCTTGCACTTCCCCAAGAATAGTTATTAAAAGCCAAGTTCTCAATAATATTGAATACCTGTTCCGAGGTCTTATGATTGATAGAACCCCCTACAGAATAGTCCACCACTTGTCGTATTACAAATGTAAGGCTATTCAAAAAGATGAGCATCTACATTTTTAGCTCAAATCCATGGTGTGGGCACCTTCTCAACATCTCCTTGAACCTCTCCCAACTTTCATACAAAGGTTCAGAATCTAATTGTTGGAAGGCAAAAATTTCGTTTCTAAGTTTGGATGTCCTAGCTGGTGGGAAATATTTGGCAAGAAATTTTTCAGCTAGGGTATTCCAAATGGTGATGGAACCTGTAGGTAAAGACTTTAGCCAAGATTTGGCTCTATCTCTCAAAGAAAAAGGAAAAAGTCTTAGCTTTATGGCATCTTCAGAAATACCATTCATCTTAAAAGTATCACAAATTTCAAGAAAATTGGCTAAGTGGGCATTAGAATCTTCTTCCGGTAGCCCATCAAATTGGACCATATTTTGAACCATCTAGATGATATTAGGCTTTATTTCGAAATTATTCGCATCCACCCACCTTAGGTCTAGTGATACTCGAGCCCATGCCCAAGATTGTAGGTTTCACAAAGTCATCTATAACCCTCCTGTTGTTTCCACCATTGTTATTTTAAGCACCGTCCATGTCTGTGAGTAAGTTCCATTTGATTGTCCGACGGATTTTTGACAATGTCCTTTCGATTTCAGGATCAAAATCAACTATCTCGCCTTCAGATTTTCGGGTCATGTACTAAGGTCAACACCTAGAAAAGACCAGACAAAAGTTAGATAACGGAATTCACAATTTAAACAAAATTACAAGAACAAGTTAGTCAAATTAAACATCAGTCAAAAGTTAGTAAGTTAGATTACAAAGGTATATAAGATACAAAAGATGGCACCTTTGTGCGAAAAGAACAATTGTACAAATTTACATATCTAAATATTTACATATTCACATGGTTAAATCAACAAAGTCCAAGCTTTCATGATATCGTTCCCCCGGCAACGGCGCCAAAACTTGATGTGTCTGAATTTGGGTATAAAAAATCATATAAAAATAAGCACATTCCCAATCAAGTTTAAATTAAAACGTTAACCCCAAATTACACATATGAGCAAGTGTACTCATCATTAAACATAGCATAGGATTCAAACAAGTGTCGATCCTCCAATAACAAGTATGCATTAATCACTTTTCTTTCATTGTTTAACCGACTCAATAAAGTAAGAAAAAAAAAGAATTAAAAAGGAAAAATAAAATAAAATACAAGAATATATACATGTCAAGGATGGAGAATTATGTAACTCAAGCCATTATTTTGACAAACACGACCTTGAAGTACCCAATCATTATTATAACTAATCATTCTCTTAGCATCATGAAGGATTAAGATAAATTCACTTCTTTTCCATTCCATGAAATCACTATTTTCTGGATAAATTAGCATCACATATCCTGTCTCAATTAATTCACCCAAAAGATGCATTAATTACAATCCTTGTTTAAATTTTCATATCTTGGCAAACTTAAAATATGAAATTAACCAATGAATCCATATCTTGGCAGACATCAATTAACCTTTAATTACCCAGTTCTTAGCAATTTACCCCTTTTCCAAGCAAGTTAAGAGATAACAAATATGAAATTAATAAATTGAAACCACCATCAACCCCTTTTCCAAGCAAGTTAATGGAAAGAAACAACCAACTAATCTCGTACTTAGCACAAGTAATTAAATACCAAGAATAATAATCAATTAATTAAAAGATCAAAGTAACTCTAAAAATCATGAATACCTAAAATAATGTCAAATTACAATAAAACAATTAATACATCATTATTCAAGAAAAAGAAAACAAAGTAAAAGAAAGCGCTCATAGACAAGCCTCATTCTTCTTCCTTTGCAGACCATATTACACAACCCTCCTTGATTTGGTAGAAATCCTCCTTGATTTAAGTGATTTGATGTTATGATCTCTGAATTCTCCCATTTTTCCTTGTGTTTTTCCTTTATTTATAAGCTTTAGAAATGCCTAATTTCGTTCCTCTAGGGTTTCTGGCCAACTAGAAGTAGGAAAATACTAAAACTCTGTAAATTGTCAAAAAATGCATACAAAAATCGAGGCACCGCCTTTGCACCAAGGCACAACTGGCGCCACCTCCGACCTTCTAGCCGGCACCGGTTCGGTTCTGCTCTGTTTCACTGATTTTTTGTCACCTCGAAGTGCATGCCAACAGCACATGGCTGTCGCTAGTTCCCTTGTCCTAGCCGGCACCGCCTCCATTCTGTTTTGTGATGTTTTTATCTTATTTTACCCCAAAAATCTAAAATTATGCACAAAATACCTTTTCAATGGTAAAATCTCAAATATGAAGGAATATAACCAGTTATTAAACAAAATGTATCACAAAATAGCCTCAAATAACTAAGAAATATATGACTAATTTAGGCCCTATCACCAGGTTACTACTGGAATTGCACACTTTTTGCTCGAAATCCTATAATTCTTGTACAAATTCATCAAGAACACTTTTCACATGCAAAATATTAAATATGAAGGAATATACCTAGTTATTACATCAAAAGTATCTCAAATTAGCCTCAAACAAATTAGAAATTAGTGATAAATTTAGCCCCTATCGCATTCCCCCACACATTAACATTTGTTTGTCCTCAAGTAAAACACTTAAGTCAAGAAGAAAATAACAATAAAACACAAGCTTTTATTGTTCCAAAATTTTGATCACAATAAGACTTATAACCTCCCTTCAAACTTTAGATATAACTTTGTCATTCATGCTGTGAAACCCCAGTCAAAACTAACCTTAGAGTAAGGGGATTGGAATGTATATCATACTTTATTGCATGTTTAAATATATTTTTATATGATTTTATGTGCATTGAATTTGTGTTTTATAGTTTAGAGGGCTTGATTAGGATTATTGAGTGAGAAAGACAAAATAGTAATTTTTGCTTGAGGTGGAAAAAGGGTGATAGCTTGAGGGTTGAATAGGAAAATATTTTTAGAAAGAAAATAAGAACAAAAGTTTTTGTGGTTTAGTAGTTAGAGCTATGGAATTAATTCTTGAAGTCTTAGGTTCAAATTCCATCATAGGAGCTTTAGCTTGATTAAATTTTATTTTTGCTTGAGAAGTGTTATTTTCGGCCTTATGTGCTTTGGAGTAGGGTAGAGATGTTGTCCTAAAAGAGACATGATAGGAGTATCCTAATCCTACTCTTTTGCCCTACACAAAATTCCTAAGGGGAATTCATTTCATCTTGATCCTTAATTTTTCCTATTTCTCAATCCATTAGGATGTTCAATTTGTTCAAGCCAATTTTATTCTAGAAAAATTCCAGCAATGTGCTGTGGCTTTGAAGGTTCAAAATGTCTTAGTAAAAGATATCTTATGGACCGAAACCATGGAAGAAGGGGTAGGATTTCAAATGAATTAATTTCCCTAGTAAACTTTCTAAAACTTCACTCTAACTAGGTTCAGTTTCCTTCATGCATAGAACTAAAATTTTTCCAGCTTCTTATGCCTTCAAGGTGTCGAAATTTTTAGCCATTATTCCCTTCCAAATGCTGCCAGAAAATGGCCTTTTGATCAGCTTGAAACCTGAATTTTTCTGGCCATTTTTGGACTGCACAAAGGCTATGCAAAACCAGAAAAATCCCTGGGCAAAATCGCAGCTTTGGAGGTCCGAAACCAAGCTGTTTTCTTTCAATTTTTGTTCAGCATCTTAGCCACATTTTTCCACCATAAAGAAAGCTGGAAACCAGCCTTGAAAGACCCCTGAAATCCCCTTCAAACTCTCTGCAAGCTGACTGGAAAGTAGCAGCCGAAAACTGCCCAGAAATTCCAGCCTTGCGAAAATTCTATGCAGGAAAACTTTCCAGCTTTGTTTCCTAATTCATCCCTAACCGAAACCTCAGCTTTCTTCTGCATAAACCCTCCTTAAACAGCCATGAGTTCAGCCATGAGCTGAACTCCATTGTCCCACCCAAGCTTCTGCACGAAATTTAGACATGGCTACCCGAAAATCTCTCCAACAAATCTCTGCAACCATGCTTGATTAGTTACCAAAATTCCAGCCACCATAATTTAGCAACCTTCCATAAAATATCCCTCAAACAACCAGACCTTTCCTCCACCATTATACTCCTTATTTTCGGCCACCCTTAGCCTCCTTCAACTAGCTCTCATCCAGCCGAAATACTGCACAAGCAGTCGGCTATGGCAGCTTCCCAAAAGCTCTCCAATAATCAAAGATATTCTTGTTATATTTAGTTTCCAAATTTGCTTCCCAAAAATATTCTTTAAGGATTTCAACAACTAGCCTTCCTTTTTCCCTTCCAAACCAGAAAATCATCTACCAAAACCCTACAAGCAGTCGGCCAACCCTAATCCCTTCAGAAATTCGGCAACCTCCAATCCAAAAGCTCTCAATTCTCTTCAACCTTCAAGAACACATAGCACACCAAGAACACTTATTCCTTCCTTTCACCTAATACCTCTCCAAATCACTTCAAACTTCTTTTAAAAATTCCAAATTTCATCTATACACTACTGTGAGTCCATCCATACCATTTTTAACATCAAACTCCAAAATTCAACTCGCACTTTTGGATCAAAAATCAGAAATTTTGTGAAGGCTCAAGAACACTTTCAATGTAGGTTTATTCAATCAACTTCATCTTCGCTAATCTTTAATCTCTAATGAATATATATGTGTTTAAGCATGCTAATGGACTTTCTTCTTCTCCTCTCTCTCTCTCTCTCTCTCTCTCTCTCTCTCTCTCTCTCTCTCTCTCTTGACCGAACACTCCCTCTCTCTTAGCCGAATGATTTCATCAACCATAGCCATGCTTCCTTCATCTTCTTTGGATGAATTTAGACATCTAGGAGTTGAGATCCATTTGAAATTCATGTCTCTAGGATGATGTTGATAGAAGATAAATCATGAATAGCATTGAGTATATATTGTTGTGATGAGTTGAGAGTGAAGCATGAATATATGTAGGAATATGTTGGAGATGGGATTTATGCATGAATGGATTATCTTGGTTGATTATATGGTGTTTTAGGGTTTAATGCATGTCTCCATGTCATAGGTAGTATTTGTGATCAAGTATGCTAGAGATTATGTCACCGTTGGTGAATAAGATTTATATTCATGTTGAATTTTTGAAGCCATGATTATATTTATGCTAATAGAGGTTAGATCATGTCTTGATAAATTTAGATCTATGCTATTATGCATGATTTGGATGATTTGATGAATTGAAGGGATGCATTTGTTCATGATTGTAGTTAGCAATAGAAATATGATCATGATCTAGTTGTCCCAAAGCTAATTTTATTTCATCAATAAAATATTTAATATTATAATTTTTCTAGTAAATTTGAAAAAAAAAAACCCTAGGAAGGTAGATTTGGACTATTATATATATAATAAGAATATTTTAGTGAATTAAATAGTGGTTTTAAAAGAAATAAAATATATAGATATTATTTGATCAAATAAAGCCTTTTATGGAAATAATCATAATAAGTAAAATAATTGTCATTAAATTTTAATTATTATCTTTTAATCAAAACCTATTAAAGTCTATTTATTATCTTCCAATCAAGACCCATTAAAATTTATTTTCAACTAATTTTAGTTATCAATTATTTTCTAACAACTAAATTATTAATAAATCATTATTTTACCTAATACCACCTAAGACTCTTCACCAATTAAACTCTGAATTTAGCTTAGCAAGATTTAAACCTTCAACTTATTAGTACTTATTTCTCAAAATATTAATTATTTTAAATATCAAATTAGGCTTAGCTTATAAACCTATTTATTTATTGTTTGGCTTTAAAGTTTGGGACACTAGGATAATGGTAGTAGTGAGTTGAGTTGTTTTAAATTGAGAAAGTGAATTTTTGGCTTGAGTTTGATTGTAGTTTGTATTTGCCCATGCGGGGTTAGGTCAGCTATTGGAGACCTTTTATTGTGAGCAAGAATCAGGTAAGTTCCTGCATAAAACCTGATTGATGTAAAATATTTATTATGGCAAGCCAAATGTAGAGTGTATGGACACTCAATTCTGTAAAGGTAATTGATGATTGACTTCTTTCTTATTTCAGTCAGTTGAATTATTTGAAAATTAATAAGTAGATTTACTCAAACTTAAAACTCTTTCTAAAACGTATTTTGACAAAGACTTTGGAAACCCTTAATTGCCATTTTCATGTGAAACTGTGTTTGTTCATTTTCTCCCAAGTGGGATATGTTACGTTGAGTACTCAATAAGGGTGGACTGCTAGGGCTAGTCTTTGAGGGGTTAGAGTAAGTCTCTCAGTAGGTGGCCACCTCTGAGGGGTAAGTCCTTCCTAGATAAGATGTCAGTCCAATAGGTCGTGCTGATCCAAGCTAACAATTTATTTTTCAATCAAGTGACTATGTTTTGCTGGAATGGACACCTGGTTGTTGTTTGGGTATAAAGAAGGAGGAGTATCTTGCCCGGTAGGCCGATCACCTACCTTTTTGTCAGTCTGCACAAAATGTCGGCATTCTGACCGGTTATGGGGCCTAACGTGTGGTAACCCATGATCATTTCTTTTGAGTAGTTGATTTTGTTGATTATATATGGTTGAAAAAGCCAAAACACCACTCTTGCTTTTGACTAATGTTTATTACTTGCCAGTGATCTTTTATAAAGAATTTTATACTTTGCATTTACGAACTATTTCCACTGGACACTCAAAGCACACACGGACTTACTAAGATTTCTGTCTCATCACCATTTTTATCATGATTTTAGGTCAATCCTACTGTGGGGATGAGTAGCTAGATATTGCCTACTTTGGAAGATTTTCTGATAATTTATTTTGTGTAATGCTTTAAGGAGATGAGAGTGGATAATTTTTATTATGGATTTTTTTTTTTTTGAATTCATGGATTTATTCTTGGGTTGTAATAAATTTTAAGTTAAATTATTATTTTTATTCCGCTAGTTTATTTGTGTGACCTAGTTATAAAGACCCCTTGTCGTTTAGATGGAGCGACATCCCCGGCCCTGGCAGGCCTAGGTAGTGGGGTGTTACACATACAACCCTTTGAAAACAATCGCAAATTAAAGCACTTGATAAAGCATAACAAGACTCTTGAAGTCAAATTAAGGAAGTGTATACTTTAGTCTAAAAAAATTATTTCACTCTTCAAGCAAAAGCATAGATAACAAGAATTATACAAATCAAGTTACCTACCAATTTAAGCATTATAAATCCAAAAAGTGCACAACTCAAGTCATGACTTAAGGAAAACACTCCATTTTTTTTTCTCTTAATTTTTTCAATGACTTAGAGAATTAATAACCTCAAGTGAATGGATTTCTCTTCACACATCGTATTGGCCCTCTTTTAGTCATCACTCATCATTTTTCAACACTTTGCTTTCTTCCTTTTGCTTTTGGGAATTAATAGCCTTAAGAAAGTGAATTTCTCTTCACTATCTGTATTGGCCCCCATAATCAAGCAAAAGTATTTTCTCGTCTTCAATGATGAAACAAGTTTTTTTTAAACTCATATTTCTCATTTTTCAACTCACAATTATTTTTTTTTTCCATAATCTTTCCACTCAAAGATTTTTTTCACATTCCTTATCACAACTCAAAGTTAGACAAAGTTTAAACTCATAATACAAGAGTTAGCCAACAACTTTCCCCATATTCATCACATTATCCGCATTCAAACTATATGAGTCAAATAATACTCCAACACTAATGCATAAATAAGATTAACCAAAATTCTCTAGTCTTAACATATCCCATCCAATAAACTAATTCATTGATAAAAATCCACCAAGTGAATGACAAAATTCATATCCAAGTAAGAAATATAATTACGACCTTGCTAAAGCAATGAAAACTACAAAAATTTTAGCCAAAATGTATATGAAAAATATCTTCAATGCTAAACTCTCTCCCCACACTTAAACTGGATATTTTCCTCAATGGCAAAAAATATAACAATGAAAGTATTTCCAAAAGGACCAAAAAAATGATAACGGAGGTAGAAAGTTAAGCAATACTCCCCAAGTGCAATAATGCTCCAATAAATTTTAAAACTTAAGATAGAGAAAAGGGCTTGTCCTAGAGGACTTTATTCCTATCTATAAAACAAAACACAAATAAAATCATAAAGAAAATAATAACAAAATAAAACACATCAAAATAAAAGAAAATAACCTAAAGAGAAATGCTAAAAATCCTAGGAAAGCAAATAAAGACATGACTCACTCCCCTACACTTAAACTGGCAAATATTTCCCTTATTTGGGGGGCGCAAAAATACATAACCACTAGAAAACAGTCAATACAAAGATACAAACACTTTCCATTCATCATGCTTTCTCATCATCCCTTGATAAAGAAAATTAATACATAATTGAGAAAGTAGGGTTGATGAATATAAAAAGAATGGAGGTTTTTGAAAAAGGTAATATTTATGAAAATAATTTTTCTCAGCAAGGCAAACCACATAAACTGCATTCTCTAACATCCTTTTAGACACACAAGTATTATTTTCAACATATGAATGCACATGATATCTAAAGAATGCATCAATCTTGCCATCACCAATAAACCCTTCAAAAAATTTGTCACAATGAAAATTCCCCTTTAAACTTAGTAATTGAGTTCTTAAATATGTGATCAATAAATCCTTATTTTGCACCACATCTACAAATACCAATTACCTCCCTAAAATTAGGATGAAGGGTATGAGTTGTGAACATCCTCCAAGGGTTTCATATGATGTAGCATTGAAAGATCTAACTCCTTAAGGGATATTAAGCTCAACACATCATCATTTGGTCCATTGCCCTCTAAGAATGGAGAAGAACCTAAGAAATCATGTGAAAAAGAGAGATTAGAATTATTAACACATATAGGATAATCAAATACCTCACTTTCCACATTGGGCAATTATTCCTCATAGCCTCTCTCTTCTCCATGATCAATTATACGGACCAACATGAACTCATGAGTCTCCTCAACAATTTTAGCTAATTATGTCCATTGATTGCATAATCGTTGGGAAGCTTCTTCATGTCACTAAACAGATTAATTTGTATTAGTAACAAAAGAATTCACTAATACTTCTAATGACTGTCTCACTAAAAACATCAATGTGAACTTGTAACTTTGCCAATCTATCAGCAATATACTCCCTTAATCTTTTGTCCAAAAATAATTGTTCATGATGATGTCAACCTCATACTAAAAACAAAAATCAAATAGAAAAGAAAAGAAAAATAAATAATAGAAAAAAATTTAAACAAATAAAAAATAAAATCATATACTAATAAAAAGACTTAAATATCCACAAAGTACTTAAAAAACAAAAATTAGTGATATTTACAAATATTATTAGTATCATACAGGCATAGTACAATATTAAATCAAGTTAGTTAGTTAAAGTACATGTATACATATAACAAGATATGGCACAAAGAATATATATACATCTTTACAAATAGACATACACATATATAGACATATAAACATACAAATATGGTTAAATCAATGAATTCCATGCTTTCATGATATTGTTCCTCGACAACAGCGCCAAAAATTTGATGCGTAAATTTTGGGTGTATAAAAATCATTAAATTTAAATCCATCCCTAACCAATTTTTAATTAAAACATTAATCCCAAATTACACATACGAGCAAGTATACTCATCGTAAGTATAGTATAGCGAATTGATGAGTGTGATCCTCAAGGGAACAAGTACCCAGTAATTACTTTTCATTTATTGTTTAACCGACTTAATAAAGTAATAAAATAATAAAAAGGAAAAAATAAACAAAATATACATATATAACTCGAGGATGCAATTTCATGTAACTGATAATTATCTTGAGAACATAATATTAAATCAAGTAGCATTCATCACAATCAATTGTCATCTTGGCATCATGAAAGAATTTAAGTAAAATCCAATTGTTTCCCAAGTCATGAACTCATTTATGTTGACTCCACTTCTTTCCAAATCATGGAACCACTATCTCTTGATTAATTTACCAGATTTTCCAATCGCATTAAAATAGCCAAAAGATGCATTAAATTCTTCCTTCAATAATTACACATATACTCTATGTGATAATAAACATAAAATCAGTTAATAACTGTATACTCTGTGAAATCAACCAATCTGTGATCACTTTAATTCTTTGATCTTTACTTCATTTCCCAAGTCCATTAAGATCTAACAAATATGAAATCAAGCAATAAACTTCTAACATCATTTTCCAAATCAATTAGAAGAAAACGAATCAAAAAATCAATGGTAACAAGTGATCAAATGCCAAGAATAACAATAGATTGATCAAAATCCCAATTAATTCAAAATCATAATCTCCAAAACAATATCCAATTACAATCAAAACATTAAGCACATTATTGTTCTAGAAAAGTAGACAAATGATAAAAGATAGAACCCATAGACAAACCTTTCTTCTTCTCTTGAAAACCTTCTTTGAACAATGCTCCTTTGAGTGGTGAATTTGTCCTTAAACAATAAGTAGCTAGCTTGGATCCTTCAATTTACACCATTCTCTTGTATTTTTCTTGTATTTATAATCCTCCTTGATACCAAAATTCGTGGCTTAAGAAGTATAGTCCGAGTAGAATTCAAAAAATATCAAAGTCCTTTGGAAGATACCAAATTCGAGCGAAAACAGAGTTACACCGACTCTGGGCAGAATGAACCCAGTGCCTGGTCACTTCGACCATCCTGGCGCGGGTTGCTTCTGGTTTGCACCTTACTTCTGCTCTGTTTTGCTCTGCTTTTCCAAAGCAGACCTAGCACCGGGTTGGGTAGCTTGACCTAGCACCGGGTTGCTACTGGAATTGCACACTTTTTGCTCGAAATCCTTTAATTTCTGCACAAATTCATCAAAAACACTTTCCACAACTAAAATATCAAATAGGAAGAAATATGCCTAGTTATTATATAAAAAATATTTCGAATTAGCCTCAAACAACTAGAAAATTAATGATGAATTTAGCCCCTATCAAAGTAATTTTTCCTCGCTTAGTGAAGAACAAAATCCCTCGATAAGTTCTAGCTAATTACCAACAGATTACCAAGGGCCATGTGCATGCATTATCAAACACCTTATCAAATATTACAACATATTCTTCCTTGCATAGTGTATAAGATCAGTAAATATTTTATGAAAGTTGGAATGTGAAACCCCAATTAAAACCAACTCTAGAGTAAGGGGGTCAGGATGCATATTATATTTTCTTGCATGCATAAATATATTTTTGTATGATTTTATGTACTTTGGATATGTGATTTATAGTCTAAAAGGCTTAATGGTGCTTATTGAGTAAGAATGGTAAAATGGTAATTTTACTTGAGGTGGAAATAGGGAGATAGCTTGAGAGTTAAATAGGAAAAATATTTGGGAGAGAAAATAAGAACAAGAGTTGTTTTAATTTAATGGTTAGAGCTTTGGAATAAATTCTTGAAGTCTTAGAGTTCAAATTCCATCATTTGAGTTTTAGCATGATTAAATTTTATTTTAGATAGGTAGGCTATTTTCGGCCCTTGCATGCCTTAGGGAGGAGTAGGAATGTTTTCCTAAGGGAGACATGAAAGGAATGTCCTAATCCTACTCTTGTGCCCTACAAAAATTCCTAAGGAATTCATACCCCTTTTTGTTTTCTAGCTTACCTTAATTTTTGATCAAATAAGTTGCTTAATTTATCTAAGCTATTTTATTTACAGAAAATTCTAGCAAGGTTCTGTGATTTTGAAGCTTTGAAAATGCCTCTTGGGGGATGGAATTTTAACTGAAAATGGGGAAGAGTTATGGAAGGTTCCCAAGAGAATTAATCTCCATGGTTGAACCTTCAAATTCCAACCTATGTGTATACATCTTCTTCATGTAGTAATCTGGAAAATTTTTCCAACTTCTTGATCAGTCCAATTGTCGAAATCTTCAGCCATCTTTCCCTCTCAAATACTACCAAGAAAATAACCAATTTACTCAGCTTGAAGACTGAAAACTTTGGCCAAAATTCGGACTGCACAAAGCTGTACAAACCAGAGAAAAATTCTGGGCAGAATTCGTAGCTTAATAGTCCAAAAACCAAGCTGTTTCTTCTAGACTTCAAACCAGTATTTCATCTCTGACTTTCCTCCATAAAGAAGACTGAAAACCAACCTTACAGTACCCTCCAATACCCCCTTCAAACCTGCTGCAAATCAGATGGAGCATGGCAGAAAAAACTGCACGAAATTTCCAACAAAACCTTTGAGCAAGCAACCAGAAATTCCAGCTTTGTTTCCTCCTCACCCTTGTCCGAAACTCACACCATTTTTCTATAAAACCAACCTTAGTCAACCATGGACTAAACATCATCATCTCCACCATTTTTCTGCACGAAAAGAGCTCCATGGCTACCCCTTGAATCACTCCATCAATCACTTCAATCAAATCTTCAATTGGAGTTCAAAATTCCAGCAAATTACTCCATGAAAACCTCCATAGTTTAGGCTTCAAACAACCAGAAAATCTC
Organism: Voacanga thouarsii; assembly: GCA_026120185.1. Lineage (NCBI taxonomy): Eukaryota > Viridiplantae > Streptophyta > Magnoliopsida > Gentianales > Apocynaceae > Voacanga > Voacanga thouarsii. The sequence continues at coordinate 207,895 of JANUWF010002297.1, forward strand.
TTACACATACTCTCTGAATTTCGGCCATTCTAGAACCCATTCAAATATCATTCATCTCTGCAAAATCCCAGCCAAACCAGTCGGCCATTGAAGCTCCCAAAAGACCTCCTTCAACCAAGATATTCTTACCATATTTGCTACCATAATTCACTCCCTAAATTACTCCTTTTGAATTTCAAACAACCAACTTTCCTTTTTCTCCCAAACCTAAAAATTCAATCACCAGAATTCTCCAATCCATTCGGCCACCCTTTCCAAGCAAAATTTCGGCCAGCTTTCCTCCATTCTCTCAATTCTCTCCAAACCTCCAAGAACACACACTACCATTCTCCAAGTTTAAGACCACTCTAAACCCCTTCAATCTTCTCCAAAAAAACTCCAGATCACATCTACTCACTCTCTTGAATCCATTTCTATAATTTATAATATCAAACGCTGAAATCAAGGTTCTACTTTCGGATCAAAAATCAGAATTTTCTTGAAGGCTCAAGAACACTCTCAAGGTAAACATGATCAATTATCTCCGTCTCCTTTCCTCTTCGACCTTTAATGAAATAAACTAATAAACTCTCTCTCTTCTCTCTCTCTCTCTCTCTCTCTCTCTCTCTCTCTCTCTCTCTCTCTCGCTCTCTCGAAATGGTTACTCCAACCATGGCCATTTTTCTTCTTCCTCCTTGGACGGATCAAGCCTTCCAAGCGTGAGGATTCTCTTGAAATGTCTTCAAGGTAGTCATCATTCAAGTAAGCCTCTTCAATCTTCTCTTTAAATTCTAGATTCATGTCTTTTGGATGTTGTTGGAAAAGGATGGATTATGTTTGGAAATTGAGCATGTGTTTATATGATGAGGTTGAGATTGAAGTATGAGGATGAATGTGTTTATATGATGGAGTTGGGATTGATGCATGAGGATGATTTGTCTTGGTTAAATTTTATGATGTTTTAGGATTTGTTGTATGCCTTCATGTCCTGAGTAGTATAAATGATTAAGTATGATAGATATTATGTTAGCTTTGGTGAATAGGGTTTTATGTTATTGTATCCTTGTTAAAGCCATAAAAATGATTATGTTTAGTGGAGTTTGGATCATGGGTTGGTAGTTATAGATCTATGCTTTTATTCATGATTTGGATGGTTTGTTGATTGGTGTAAAGTGTATGTTCATGGTTGGCAATAGGAACTATGATCATGACCTTGATGTTCCTAATCTATTTAAGTTAGCCAATTTTATTTCATTAATAAAAATTAATACTGTATTTTCTTTTGGAGATTTTGAAAACCCTAAGAAAATGTGGATTTGGATTGTTATATGAAATAATGATATTTTAACCAAATAAATGATATCTTTTGTTAAAATTAAAGTATAAAAATATTATATATAATAATATTATTATTATTATTAAATAAAGCCTTTTATATAAATGATCATAATAGGTAAAATATTAATCTTGTAAGTCATATGTTCATAAATACAAATAAAATTTATTTATTATTTTTTAATCAAAACATTTTAAAATTACTTATTATTATTAATTTTATTTACCAATTATTTTCTAACCATTAATTATTAATAGATTATTATTTTAAATAATATCATCTAGGGCCTAGGACCCTTCATCAAATAAACCCTAATTTATTTATAACAAGATTTAGACCTACAACTTATTAGAAATTATTTCACAAACCCTAGTTGTTTTATTATCAAGTTAGATTTATTTTATAAAATCCTTTTTTGATTACCTAGCCTTAAAGTTTGGAACACTAGGGTCATGATTGTAGTAAGTTAAGCTAGGATTATTTGTAAAAGTAAATTTTGGTTTGAGTTTAATTATGACTTATGTTTACCCCAGGCGAGGTTAGGTCAGCTTTTGGAGATCTTTAATTTATCTCAAGCAAAGAATCAGGTAAGCTCCTGCATAAAACTTGTTTGTTGTAAAAGGTTACTATGGCAAGCTAAACACGAAATATGTGAACACTGATTTGGTAAAAGTAATTAAGGACTATTTCCTTACTTATTTCAATCAAACCAATTATTTAAAAATCAACAAATAGTTTTACTCAAACACCAAACTATTTCTAAAACCAATTTTGACACGGACTTTAGAAACCCTTAATTGCCATTTTCAAGTAAAGCTATGTTTTATCAGTTTTCTCCCAAGTGGGATAAACTACGTTGAGTACTCAATAAGGGTAGGCTAGTAGGACTAGTTTTGAAGAGCAATAGTGAGTCTTCTGGCAGGAGGCCATCTCCAGAAGATGAACTCAACTTGGAAAACCGACAGTACTACTTAGTCATGCTGGTCCGAGCTAACAAGTTTCAATCATGTGGATTGTGTGTTACTAGAGTGGACAACCGATTTTGTTTAGGTGTAGAGAATGAGGAGTATCTTACCCGATAGGTCGATCACCTACCTTTTGTCAGTCTGCACAAAGTGTGGCATTCTAACCGTTGTATGGTTATGGGGCCTAACGTGTGGTAACCCATGACCACTCTTTTGAGTGGTTAATTTTATTGTACATGTATGATTGGAAAAGCCAAAACGCCACTCTTGATTTTTAACATTGTTTATTGCTTGCCAGTACTTTTTCTTATAAAGTTCTTACACCTTGTATACATGAACTGCGTTCACTGAACACACAAAGGACATACGGACTTGCTGAAATTTTTTATCTCATCACTCTTTTACCATGTTTTTAGGTCGGTCCTGCTGTGGAGATAAGTAGATAGTTTGTTGCTTGTTTTGAAGGCTTTGTGTTATTTTCTTTATGTATTTCTTTGAGAGGCGAGAGTATTCAATGTATTTGTGGATTTGTCTTGAATTTTTGGATTGTAATAAGTTTTAATTTTAAAGTATTGTTTTATTTTTGTTTGTGTAACCTAATTATAAAGACCCCTTATCCTTTGGATTGGGCGACATCCCCGGCCCTATTGGGCCTAGGTAGTGGGGTGTTACATGGAATGCAGGAATTTAAATAACACATTTGAAGTCAATCAAATTCGCAAGAAAATATTCAAAATATCACATCATGTGTATTTATCAATCATGTTTTGTATTTGTCAAGAAGTTGTTTCACTTTTCAAGTGAAATGTCCATTGGGATTTACAAAAAATTCGTGTATAAAAATGCCTTGCAATTCATAAAATTTTAAGGGTTTTGAATCCAACAACCCATCAAGCAATTGGTGTTTGGAGAAAGATGCATAAGTCCAAACACTAGTTGTCAAATGGTGGTTTTGTAGAAACAGTGTAACTCACCTCAAATCCCTTATATCTTTCAATTTCATAAGCCTAAATCTGGCTCATAAACATAATTTTCATGCACACTTAAACTCCTTCCAACCAACCTTTCAAAAGCCTGATTCTACCATTTTCTATGTCAAAATTTAGAAAATGAGGATACTTTCTTTTTGTACAGATCCTAAACTTAGTTAAATGAACCAAAATGGCTAACTACTAAGGAAGATATAGGCCTATCAAGCCAGTTCTATCACCACCAAATACTGCACCGACCACTTTGCATAGAAAATTTCAAAGGCTTAAGACTCTTACCTAACCAATAATAGTCCTATTAATAACTACACATTATGAACTAATAGGATCAGTTTAGTTATGCATTACAAGAGAAAATCATGATTGAATAGACTATCTATGCATAGTTTCTAGTGTTGCTTTCCTAGTAGATAGTTTGCATTTCAAGTGATTATTTCACAATCATAAGCTCTTCAAAATCTACAAACTTGCACATGAATACTTCTTTCACATCCCAAATTATGTTCAGAAACATCTAAACCTCAACAATAACACTAAAAAATTCATTTTATATCATCACAACAATAAGTTGCCAAAAATTCTCCTATTCTGTCCAATATTTAATGTTTAGTGTATAATTTTTTATATACTAACCCAAATCTTGCCAAATTTATTTCAAAATATTTCTAAGAAATTTATATACAATTTCAGTTCATAGATCTTAATAACAAGTTGATGTTTGGTACTGCATATACGACAAATTGTGGGTATTGTTTCCTCATAAAGTTGTAAATCAAACTTTAATATTACTATATCTATAAACATGTTATTTTATATTCTCTATGCATCATAAATTATATATAACATCATATATACATCAAACAATAAACCCATAGTTTAGACACGACAAAACTAATGCTGCATAAATGAAATTTCAGAGGGAAATCACCTACAAATTTCTATTTGTTGCTGCATAGCTAAGGTGTTTGTCCAACCACTAAAATCATTAAAAAGACTTGTCAAGTTTGGTATCAAAATAAGAGAGAATGATGTAGAAGAGTTTTTATGAATTGGAATTGATGTTTTCTAGATGAAACATAGAGTTTTGATGGTAGAAAGACTACAGAAACCTTGATGGGGGTGTGTGTGAGGGGGGTGTGAGAGAGAGAGAGAGAGAGAGAGAGGAAGAAGGTCCTTTGCGGTCTTTTTTTTTTATTTTATTTTTTTCCAATGAAGGGAATGGAAGAGACCAGAAGGTATGAGTGGATTTTAATGTTTGAGATGCAATTAAGAGGGGGCATTTTGGTAGTTTTATATTCACTTTCAAGGGCAAAAATTGAAGATCAAAGGTTTAGCTGGTTAAGGCTTCCTTAACACTAATTAACTTATATTAATCAATCTTAATCTAGTTTAATCAAACTTAATCAAGTTTAATAAATGCTTAAACATTCTTATCAAACTTAATCTAGATTAGATAATTAATCTCTTAATCCAAGAGTTCAAGGAAAAATAAATAATCATTATTCTTATGCTGATGAGGATTAGCCCTTAATGAATCGTAATTAGTATCACTATTCACACTACCCCTTAGAACTTAGATATTTAATACCATTTAAATTGAATATTTTTGGAAATTTTGTCTCGGGCTTAACACTTTTCTATAGTAAATAAATCAAGTGTCAAGGAATCAAACCTTGACCACTAAGGTTTTCTTCCTTCCAACATTTCCTAGAATCTTTCTCAGGGATAGTGCTACATCTTCAGTGTCATTGATGGGTGCGTTTCACTCAAAGTCTTTCCTCCAATACCAAAAGCTTGCTTTGAAGTGGAAATAATAAGAATCTCCTTAGTCATTAGTGTTACAATAGGAAATTTATTCCCATTTTTAGCTCACCACCTTAAGATATCAAATGTTTCACTAGTCTCATTCCACTCTAAAGACTAAGTTAAATATAATTTAAGTTTCGCTGTGGAACTTGAATATCCCCTCAATTGTTTTGACATTTTTAATATTAGAAGTCTTACTTTATTAGTTTTTAAAGATACGAATATCGAAACTTCAATATTTTAATTTATTTGACGAGTTAAATCATACCTTCTTGAATATTTATGATATTAATTTGAAAGAATATTTCTCATATTAGCAATTATATAAGAAACATTAGGAGAGGATATAAGATCTTGAGTACTGCTATCAACATTATCATCATTAATAATAATAACATTATTATTAGAAAATAAAGAGTCGTAATAAAAAGTAAGATAACTTTGTAAACCATCTATTCTCATACGTAAATTAAGAACACTAGCAACTAAATTAATATAAACTATTTTAAAATAATATTTAAAACATTTAGATTTCATAGCATTAATACAAGGAGACCAAAGAACATCACTAACATATTCATTAGAAATACTAGTAACATTAAAAAATTCTTAAACAATTAAATGTGAAATTAGATAATAAACATCAGATAAACTATAAGTAGTATCATTAAATATTTTTAAAATATTTAAATATATTCACAATTATTTTATTGTTGAGGAAATAATTGTATTCCAATAACTCTAGTTGCAAAAAAAAAAAAAAAGCACATGTAAATTCTTTATATGAAAAATATTTATTTAATAATTCATATGTTAAATTCTATCTATTTAGGATGTCTCTTAAAAATTATTTTGATTTTACAACATTATGTCGACAAAATTAGCTCTATTCTTTTTTAATTGATGGCCTATACCATAAATAAGAAAAATTAAATTTTATTTGTTTAATATCAATATCAAATCTTTTTGTACATATAAGTTTAAAATATGATATATACATCGAACATTAAACAAATTTTCTCTAAAAATTAGCTCAATTAAAATTTTAAAATTAGTAATTGAGGGAATATTTGTACTAGTATTATCAAAATAAATCGGAAAAAAAAAAAACTTGTTCACCAAATCTTATTCTTCTAGAATAACAATTAACAATTGAAAAATATTTTTAGCGAGTGTGAATCATCAAAACATCTATAAGCAAGTAATCTTTTTTGAATATTCCAATTATTATCTATCCAATGACATGCAACACCTATATAAGAATGAGTTTCTCAATGATTTACTATACAAAAAACTTTAGTAGAAAAATTTAAAAATTTTTGAATTTATTATTTTGTACCTTCCTTGTATAATTTTTTAAGTGTATGTGAGAGGGTAGTGTAAGGAACATATTTTGTAGTATGCTTTAAAGTATTTTGACAATATATATTAAAACACAAATTTTGCCCAAAACTAAATGAAACAATTATCATTTTAGTTAATTCTTCTCTATTTATTTTTTAAAATATTTAAATAAAAGAGGAGTAGAGATAGCAGTAGTGTACTCAGTAATTTATTGTTGTTTATAATCTAAATTGAACTCGTGGGGATAGTGTCATTCTAGAAGCTAAGAAAGTGTGCTATAGCCAATTACTAACTTGGATACATACAATTTTTTAGTTTCAGTGCAATAATTACACTTAACTTTTACTTCACTAGACAACTTTTTTATAATGCTGAAATGTTTAGTAAACATATTTTCCTCTTTTTTTTTTTTTTTTTTTTTGCACTTTCTTTGTTTTGACATCGGTTTTGGTATTAGTGTGTGTTTCACTTAGAGAATGAAAACTTTCTTGAGTAATTACATAAGGTAGTTGTTGAGTTTCAACTTTATCATTACTAACTTCTATCAGTTGATCGCCTATTAGAGGAACAAAACTAGAGTTCTGTTGATAATAAGATAGAATATTAAATGTCTTTGATTGGAAATTTAGATCAAATCTAGCAATTATTTTTTTTCCTTACCCATAGAGTTAATTAGATGAGATTTTTTCTTTTCTCAAGAAACTAGAAAAACAAATATAATAAGAATATATTTTAAATTGGAAGTTGTGAATTGAAAGAGTTGAGAGAGTTGAGAAGAAAATGAGAGAAGTATTTATCAGGGGAGGAAAAAGAAAAAAAATAAAAGACAACGGCAAAAAGCAAAAAGGCCATTCTGGTTGTTGCAACGCCATATGGAAATGATCCAATCTTAATAGGAATCACATAATAGACAGAACGGGAAAAGAAAAGACAAATAAAATTTTATGCCTCAATCTTAATTCAGCAAAACTAGCTGGAGAGAGAGAGAAACCCAACAAAAGAAGCTTTATGCTATAGTTAAAATTTTATTGTTTGAAAAAGGATTCTTTCATTAACTGTGATCGTAAAGTGTTTGTAATTGAAAATATCTTCCACATAGATGTTGGCTAGAATAATTTGACATAGGCAATTATTGAGGTGTGGTTTTACATCATTTCTAAGTGTGTGTTCCACAAAATATTTGGATAGAATTGTAGCTACAAAGTAATCTAACAACCTATCTGTTTGTAACTTTAAAAACGTTTTGTTCGTTTTGCCTTTCTCCTCTAGGGTTTTCTTTGTCCCTTTTCTTTAAAGAATAAAGAATGGATCCTTTTATGACAAAAGTATTCTCTACTACTCAATCATTGCTTTTCTTAAGCTTATTTAGCTTTCTTGGCGTTTTGTGCATCTTCAATATGAAACTTGATAAATAAAAAGTAATATTTCCTCCTCGCAATTGGGAGAGAAAAATAAATAATAATAAAAAAAGAGAGATTGGCACAATTAATTAAGTGGTGTCACATAACATTGCATGAGAAATTTGCAAAAAGTTCTTGACACTTTTTACTGATGGTCACTATATTATTGTAAAAATAACCCTCTCATAACTTTGCTCGTCTTGTTTGAAAATAATATTTTTATTAGATACATCTATATATTTATAAAAATTATTAATTAAAAATTTAATAATTCCAAACGTCTATATAGTAGATAACAAGAAACTAGGAATGAAGTTAAGTAGAAAGTTAGCGGCAACTGAATCCGCTAACAATTTCAAAAAATTTTATATTATATTATAAAATTTTTAATTACTATACTCAATTTTGATTTTATCCCATTAATACAAACGAAATTCTATTTTAATTATAAATTAAAAAAAATTACCAAATCCTATTATTGCGTCAGGGGTCCGCATCCTTTCCTTTTCTATTTAATGCCAAATGTCTTTTTCTCCTGTCTTCTTTGTCCTTCTCTTTTTTCAATTTCCACAGCTGCCTTCCCAAGTGTGTATATATATATATATATATATATATATATATATATATATATATATATATATGTGTGTTTCTTTTTTGAATCATACTTATTTTACGAGAAATTCTTATATGAATCGAGTTCATGATAGAATACATGTTTTGAATATTGTATTACATATTTTATGAATTGTACACTTTTAAAAAGGTACAACACTATAAAGTAACGATTCACTGTGAATCCGATTCATATAAAAATTTTCTCGTAACCCAAACACATAGGCGTATATACATGTACGTCTACAAACATGCAAACACACGATAGGTGAAAATAATATTAATTTTAATACAATAATTAATAAAAAATATTACTAATTGACTTCAAAAACTTAAAAATCGTGACTTCACTATTGCATGAAATCAAATAGAATCTTGCACAATACTACAGTGAAAATGACTTATAAACATGCTAAATTATTATATTTTAAGTATTTTAAAGATATTATTGTCAATAATCATATTTCGAAGTCTCACTAATCTTTTAATAAGAAACAGGAATGTCATTTCAATGTCGAACAACGTTTAGTCACTTATATCATGAATTATATTTGCCTTGATTATTGTATATATGATTTAACTCCAAATGGTCAGAGTCAAAACCATTGAAAATGAGGAAAAATTTTAATCCGTGTTTGATCCTCTTCTTAAAAACTTTCAATCAAACACTTTACCATTTGACTACAATCTAAATGTCATGTTTCTATAACCTTCTTAAAGTGCTTTATTTTATTTTGTTTCATTGATTTTTTTCCCAATTACATTAGATAAAACCAATTGGGTTGGATCACAAACTAGTGATGATTCTATTATCTATTCATTTTTTCAATAGCGATTTGCAGGTGTGTTTTTTCATTTTCCATTAATTAATAGGCATATCTTGTCACTTATACTATATTTGGTTGGAGTAAAAAATGAAAATATTTGAGGAGGAAAAATAACTAAATAAAAACTCCATATTTGATCAGAGATAAATGTGGAAGGGAAATAATTTAGAAAGACATCAGTAAATTTTTTCTTGTAATTTTAGAGGAATTGACATAATGTTAAAAAAACAAATGTGCTATTTCTTTTATACTTTTTAATAGTTAAAATGATAAGTATAATGGATAAAATAATAAATTTAATGCAATGAAAAACAATATATTTCTTTTTCTTCTACTCTAATAAAATAAAATGGAAATAAATACAATTTATTTTTCTTAATAAAAATAAAGATGTTACTCTCCTTCCCACTTTTCTTTCCCTCTCTCTTTTGTAAACCAAACAAAGTACTAATTTGGAGGAAAGAGGGACAAGTCATGAAATTCAAAGTAGAAGATGAAACAAACAGAATTGTGCAGCCCTATTGCCTCATAATTCACGTATAAAGATTATAAAATATTATGTACAAATATCAACCAAAAAAATCTATTAAAAAATAAATAATTTTGCACAAAAACTATACGCCAAAATAGACCCACAAGCTTTCGCCTAAAAATTCTTAACCATCAATTGTGTAGCAATTTGACCGTGTGGGACCCGTAAACCAAAGTCTGACAGCGCATGTGTGATGGGCGGGTCCCCATAAAATTGTCAAATGCTTTGGTGCATCCTTCACTCTCAAATAAAACCCCACCACTTTTTCTTTTTTTTTTTTTGGGGGGGGGGGGGGGGGGGGGACGAGGGGGACTGCCGTGGGGGTGAGGTGGTAGGGCTGGTGGGGGGGGGGGGGGGTAATACTAAAATAGGATAATTTATAAGTCATTATATTAAAATTTTTGTATAATATGTATTGTTTGTTATATTTTTAATGCAATTTTTTATGTATGTGGTTCACAGAAAATGGATCTATTTAGGCATTTTTCTTTCTTTTTTTTTCCTAAAGAGTTAAATAATTATAATTAAGAGGAGAAAAGAAAAAAAAAATAAGACAAGAAGATACTGACAAAAAACTGAAGGGAGATGTATAATTTAATTATAAGTATGTATTTTCACCGGGTGTCTAAAGTTTAATTTTTTGGGAAAAATAATTACTGAAAATTTTATAAATTAGGAATTTAAAGAATGTTTGAAGTTTAAAATCTTTTAGTAAAAATAATTTTGAGTGGAAATAAGAATTATGGTGCGTTTTAAGTAAAAGTATATATATATATATATATATATATATATTAAAACTACTTTTAAAATAAAAAGATATTATGTAAAGATATATTATTATTGAATCATCGAATGTTTACTTCTACTAATGTAAGAATATTTTTTTCTTTTTCAAAAAAAAATTCACATTATGCATATAATAATTCGATAAAAAAAAATTTACGATTTACCCAAAATATCATTGTAAGATGTTATAAATTCAAATATTAGCTTCCCCTAGAACAAAACGCAAATGAAAAAAAAATGGATCTACTTGTTTCAATTTGGCGGATATCCTTTGCGGATGTGCTTCTTTCATGATTATGTTCCCTCAAATTTACCAGCAAAGTTTCCCTTTTGTAGATGGTACACGCCCAAAAGAGGGGCAAAAAGAATTTTGTGTGGTATTGAATCATTGTTCTCTCCGAAGAGGAAAAGAAAATCACAAAAGCATATAGGATTGTGAAGAATTTAATGTCTTTTGACTGAGAATGGCATATGATTCGGTTTCTCTTGGTTCAAATTAACATTGGAAAGTTTGAGTTGATGGCACACTGCTGATACTAGCTTTTAATAGCTTGTCAACTATGGTCATGCCTACATTATAAATGCATAAATAAATTTTGAGAATAAAAAAAATTCAGATAATACAATATGAATAATAAAGTTAAAATCTAGATAAAAAACTTACAAATATAATAATTGATGTATTTTTTGATAATTTTCTCAGTAATATATAGAGAAGAAATATCTAAATTAAGATTCTTATAAAATTTAATAAAAAACGCAAAATCACATAGAATTTTTTACATCTTGACTTTTTCCCGCTACTTTCTTTTAGAATACATCAAATACCTCCAATCTAAAAGAAAGCAAATAAAGTGGGGAATAGAGCTTAACCTTAAATTGAGAACAAATATTGGCCAACTTTATCTCTTTGCTCATTGCTGAGATGGAGACACATACCTAATTTTGTAAAGAATTCCCTACTGAGTATGGACACAAAAGTGAAGCTGCCATCATGTCTTTTGCATTGAAATGGAAGAAAGCCAATTATTCAGTTCAATTGGATTCTTCAACAAAGAGTTGAGCAGGCACTTAACTTTGTAACATTCTTTTAAACTTTGCATACATTCTTTTGAGCGTGCTTCTTCTGTCAAAAGAATTGATATAGAGCCAAATTTGCAGAAAAAACTCCTTACATTAATAAAGCCAAATGGAATAAAAGCTTCAAATCAATGTAGATTGATCAGATTCAAATCTATATCAAGTATTTGAGGGCACACTCTGGGACTACTGATACAAAACCAGGTGGGATTATTATGAATAGAGTCATTTTTTCCTTCTATTTACTAAAATGAGGTACAAATTGCTCAGCTAAATGATTAAAGTGATCATTGTCTCCTTCAAGAAGTCGCAAAACCTGCAGTAAGAATCATAGACATCAGGTTAGAGACGAGAGTTTTATGAAGGCTATCGACTAAGGAAACATTGTTAACTGAAGGGTTTCCATTTTCTTCTCCGCATAGGGAAAATAATACAAGTTTTATCCTTCTCACTTCAAATAAAATCATTGATAAACTAATGCTTACAACATTTAACCAAAAGAGTTAAACAGTAAAAGTGTATTTTTAGCCAGCAGAGAAGTTCCATCAGAGTAAATTTGTTAGCATCCATAATAACTTACCTCCGCCATTGATGGGCGCATCTCAGGGTCAGTTTGTACACATAAATACGCTGCTCTAGCCATGTGGTATAGTTCAAATGTGTCATATGAATCACCAATGCGAGGATCAATGAGCTCATGCAATGCAAGCCTCTGAATGAGTGGTATTGCCTACATTCCAACAAGATAGCATATTTAAATAGCAATCAAATAGAACACCTACAGAAAAATACTGTTTTTACCCTCTATTGAAGTTATTACTTGAAAGAGATATCGATTGCAAACCATTGCATACCCAATGTCTCAAGGACTGTTTTTGGTCTTCTCTAGCTGAATCCACTGCCTTGCGTCCTGACATAAGTTGTATCAAGACAATACCGAATGCGTATACATCTGTTCGAACAGAAACAATACCATTCTCGGCATATTCCGGTGCAAGATATCTGGATCACTCAAAGGGCCACTATATTAGTCCGTGGAAAGGAAGAGTAATGGCTAAGTTTATATGCACCCATATAATTATAAGATGTATACTCACCCCAATGTGCCAAGTATTGTAGTTGTTATACTATCCTCATTTGTTCTCCATTTAGCAAGGCCGAAATCTCCTAGCTGTTTGGGAAAGGAATATAAGGGAAAATGATATTTTCAATTCCATTTACTGAAAAATGCAGCATCTAAGTGACAAACCCTCTCTTCGTATCTACAATGGATCAATTATTCATTAGAAAAAAATGAATAAAACCTTCATTATTTGTTATTTTCATATCTTCTGTTCCTTTTTGTTCTCATTTTCTTTTTCCCTTTTTTTTCTTTATTTCCTTTCTTATTTGTTGATCTATCTTTTGGTGCTGAGGAGCCTGTAATGGATCTAGGACAATAAAACAATTCCAGCATCCTACAATAATCTACAAACGTTTTCTATAAATGACACTAGCTGAATCTGGTCATAGAAAAAAAAAGAAACTCATGACAGAGGCGTAGACAGACTGGCTAAGTGGATGATCAGAGCCACAGTACAGAATGCCATACACAGAATAAAAATGAAAACTTCAAAATATCCATACAACTAGATCAGAAAATTCCTGAAAAAATCTTCGGAGGAAGGTGATGTATATTCTTAACCACAGTTAACTACACAAGCATTCAATGTGCCCGTTTGACAAAAATGAAATAGTGTTTATGAGTTTCACATGTTTCAATATCTGGTTATCTTAATATGGTTTCATGCAAATAATTGTTGGGATTATGGCAAGTGAAAGACCATGAGGCTGCATTTGGATATGTTTCATTTTTAATATTGGAGACTATATTTTGTTATGTAGCTTTTACAAATGTTTTTCCACTCATAAAATATTGAAACTATGCCTGGATTGTACTCTAAAAAGCATATTAAACTTACGGACACAGTTGAATAAACCATTTTCTAACTCCTTTTTAAGTTTCATATCCTTTTATCATATATCATGTATAATTCAACAATGAACACATAAAGTAGAAGCACCATGAAAAATGTAAGTTTATTTGAATGGAAAGGAAGCACAAATTGCAAAAGTCATGGAGTCATGACAAACAAAAGATATCTAAAACATTAACAACGTGCCTAAAACAATTTAACCACATGCATCAATGGGTAATAATATGAAAAGGTCAAAAATACTTTCAAACTTGTAGGATGACAAAATTATTTGAAGAGGGACCTTATAAGGAATATGTACGTGTCATTTTATAATGCTTAGTGGCAGATATATTTTCCTAAGAGATAATGTCTTTGTACTTGTGAAAGGTTGTATGACAGAGACAAAGGCTTGTCACATTAGCAATGGGAAGGTAAAGATAGAGATTGAGGAGGAAAATACTTGAGGGAAGCAGAAGAAAGAGCGAAAGAAAAGTACACAGTAGTTTACATATCCGATTGTTGCTGAAAACATGGTTTGAGATGCCTTCTTGGGCCTTTTACATTTTCAATTCCGGACAGAAAAGCCAAAAAATACTTCACCATAACAATTTTTTTCACTATTCACTGTTTTTAAAATGAAAGTTTATCTAAGAATTATAACCAAAAATAGAGTTTTTGTGGTTATTGGGAGTATAACTGGTGAAAGACAAATGCTACTGTTTTAGGTAACTATTTGGAACGACCTAGTTGTAGTCTTGTCTAAGTAGAACTTAAGAAAGGAGATAGATGGTTCATGCCACATCAAGCCTCCTACATGAAATAAACAAAACATAGCAGACAAAATGAAATAAGAATGTTCTCAATTTATTAACAATTAACAGGACTATGTTTCATGGAACAACTGGAATTTCCCATTGAAACAGTTCTACAACCACTCTTCCCCAAATGTGCGTTCATGAAAGCAATACGAACTTCCCAATGCAATAGCATATATTAAAATTGTATTTCGAGGTGCAATGTCCAAATGACTATGACCTTCTGGTCATTCTAGCATGTTGAACAGCAGCAACCATATTTGATGAGTAAATGAAGAAGACTTACCATAGGAACATAGTCATGGGTGAGTAGTATATTGCTTGGCCTCATGTCACGATGAATGATGGGGCTTCCACGGCATTCCTCATGAAGAAAGCGCAACCCTTTTGCAGTTCCAACTGCAATTGCATGTCGCCTATGCCATTCGAGAACATTTTCTGTGTTATCTGCATATAGGCCGTCCATGAAAGCATTTAATAGGATAAATAGGGTTAGGAATATTAAGCTGGAGAAAGAAACAGAGAGATTTGTCTAAACAGAGGTTTCTTTTTTGAAAAAGAACTTAGATATACTCTGTTTAATTAAATACTACAAGTTTTTCTATGTTCACTAACCAAATAAATGCCATCCAAGAGACTTGTTGCAAATATACTCGTACACTAGGATATTAATATTTTCCTTGCAACAATAACCCAGAAGCATGACAATATTCTTGTGACGTGCAAAGCTTAGAACATATATTTCAGAATGAAATTCTGCAAATCCTTGGCTGCTGGCTTCTTTCCTCACTTTTGCAGCAATGAGCTGCCCATCCTTCAGCTTACCTCTATACACATGTCCATATCCACCTTCTCCTAGTAGATTATCCTTTGAAAAGTCATTTGTTGCAAGCTGTATCTCTGAAAAACTAAACTTCATTGAATCCCTGATATCTGGCTCAGTTTTCATCCCACAACCAGTGCACAGAACAGGTGCATCAGATGATCTCAGCCGAATAGGTTTTCTTCTTAATTTCTCAATAATTGGTGGAGAATTTGGATACTTTTTACCTCCTTTGGAAAGCATCTCTGCTGACATCATTAACCAATTACTAACGACTTAAAACAAAATTTTAAGTTTTTTGTCGAGGGACTTGGCAAAGCCCACAAAATAATGGGGGAGACACATCAAAGGAAGAATATGACAGAAAATAAATCTCATTGATGCATAATACGACTTGAAAGTTACTCTTTCAATTATCTTTTGCTAAACTATTGAACCTATTAAGAAGAATGATCTTTTAAATTACTTCATGTGAATGATTATGACCCAATGATTAAAGAACAGGAGTCTTGCTTTGTGAACAAGATATTTCAGACAACCGGTGATGCATATTACATTATGAATTAGTGAACTCATGAAGGGTTACTGTAAGAATTGAACAGTGTCAGAAGCAAAAAAGATACAAAGGATTGTTAACCAAAGGTCAATTGCCAAACTAAAAAACAGAAACATAAGCCCAGCTAAACAAGAACAAGACTGTCCAGCATGATTGTATTTTGTATATGATTTTACTCTTCAATGACAGAAACTAATTATATGCCAACACTAGTGTGCAAAACTTGGTAATAAGCTAGTCTACCTGATTTATCTTGCTTTGAAATTGAACCAAGTCCATCATGTGGGGTTAACTTCTGGTCCTTTGGATTGTGTGTAAATGCAGGTAGAAAGTTGCTTTTTAGTACATCAGAGCCTTCCAAGGAACCCATGGATGCTGAGAAACTTTTCCAGGAAACAACACATTGCTCAGTGTTCTCATCATTAGAAGCTGCGGGCAAGGGGACATTTTTTGACATGGAAAAGAACATTTTATGCTCTATTGGATCAGTATCAGTAGCAGCATATGGTCTCACACACACCAAGGATAAGTTATCTAGGACTAATGCAATCTTGCAAGGAATTTGCTTAAGGTAAAACCTCAAATCTCGTCTTAGATACCTGCCAAGATTGTTATCAATCTGTTAAAATGAAGACAGAAGATAAAGAGCATACATGATACATGTTATTGATCTAGCTACAATGATTTAATATGGCAGCAACTGTTAACACATGTTGGGAGCCTAGTTCTTCCTTTCCAGTGACTGACTATTGGGAAAGAACTTTGAAATAAATACTTTTCATTTAATCTTAAAAATTATAAAGATGTGAGACATGCATTAATATAGATTATGCTAATTCAACACTTGATGCATCACACTGCTGTGGTTGTTCCCAGCAAGTTAAACATTAGTTATATCTTTGACAGTTGAACGAACTGGAATTTAGACAAAAGGATGTGGTCAGCTGGAAAGGGGGGAATTGTAGATAGTGATCTATTGATTCTGCATAATACAAAAAAGCAAGCTTTTACATGCACCAAGCAGATTGGTTAGTTCATTCCTGCACCCCCATCTGTTATGTTGACAATAATAAGATCTATAAATCCATCATCTAAACATTTCAGTAGAAGCCTTCCATTACTCCCTCCTATATGAGCCACAAATACAGATTTTCCATCAACAATAGAAATGATAAACTTAACGAAATCTAGCAAACAGAAGGATTCATAAATTGGAAAATTTTCAGATTTTTCTCATCTGACAAATAGGATCCACATACCACTGGGATAGAGTTTGCTTCTATGGTACTATGAAACAATAGTTTGCGAACAATCTTTTTTATGCTTCAAAATTCGAATAATACTATGTCATGATAGATTATGCTATGTGGTTTCTAGGGTATAGTTTTCTGAATTATAATATGAAAAAAGAAACTGATTTTACCAATCAAATACCTAATGGAAATCCAACATTTGTAAGACCATCTGAGTTCCAAACAAAAAAAGTGATATCCTTTAAAATTTCTCCAAGTTATGCTCAACAGTGGTGCCAGTGGTAACTAGACAAATAGGGGACAAAAAGGAACAGTTAGGGTAAAGTTTTATAAGAAGTTACTGTTATGTTGACTAACATTCATTCAATTTGGAAAAGGAAAAAAGGAACTGTAACACATAATGTAATAGTTTCATGCAACTTGAAATTTATGATATGTCCCAGTCATCCCACACCCACCCACCCCCCCCCCCCCTTTTTTTTTTGGCTCAGCCTCTGTATTTCTCAATCAACATTGCCGGCAACATAATGGACAGCTTAAAATATCCTTCTCTTCTCCTTCCTCACAATTATGAACAATTTAGAAGAACTTAATCAATAATGATTTGCATAAATCAAATCAATAAGGATACCTATCAAGTATAGCCCAATTTGCATTGGATGTAGCGATTTCCTGTAAAACAACTCTCTTTGGCGGAGATCCAGCAATGATCTTAACTTCAATGTCAACCTTAGCAAAGGAATAGAAAATGCAATTTAGGTAATTTCAACTGGAAATAACCAAAAAGAGACTAAGAGATACAAGCACCAGCATACGCATATGAAACAGCAGAGTAGGATTTTCATGAAACTAAGATTACCAATATTAGTAGAGTTTATATCCAATTTTAACATTAACTGAGAAACATGGTACAGCATCTTGTTAAGCATCTACAGAATGAGTCATGGGAGTTTCTTGGTGATTGAGCTCTTAATGATGATGCATTACATTTACAACTTTTAGATGGCAAGATGAAGTCAAGTAAATATATGCTGAAAAGAAGATAAGTGGACTGCTCATAATCCATCTTTGCATAAAATTACCCCTTCGTCTTCACAATCTTCCGCGCTTTCCTGGAGCACCTTTACAAAAGCATCAACTTTCTTTGCAACTTCTTCTTCCAGTGCACGAAGATGTGTTGTTCCAAGAAAGGACTCAAGGGATGCTTGCATTTGATATCCCACTGTGTTAAGATTCAAAACTCATTAACCACTGAGTATTGTGCAAAACAATTTAAGCTATGTGGTAAAACATAAGTGATGGGAATATGATACTAAAAGTAAAAATATTTATGGCAAAGCTTTACATGATCTAAAGTACACGCAATTATTCAGTGTACACTTCCAACAGCTATATCTAATCATCATTCACATTTACAGCATAAATTTTTACTCTCAAACTTGAAATATTAAGAACGTGGTGTTCTTTAAAATATCATTTTACAGCTTTTCATTTAAATTTTAATCAGCAATCAGTTGCCATCAAACTCAATTTGGGCAAATGAGCAGAGGATTATATCCTCTGCTGCTTCCCTGGTTGTACATCTTAATGTTATACTCTCCATTTGTACATTGCATGATGCATGACCCCCATTTTTAAATAGAAAATTATGTACAAATAGGAAGATATACAAACAGCAGGCTGACATCTGATTTAGATGCTTTTTTCTTGATCCTAGATATACTTTACTGAGATGCATCCTATTATTAGCTCAAGTGAATTTTTTTACTTCTTCAATGTCTGCAATTTCAAAAGTTACAACAATTGATGCACAAAATACAGAAAAGATGTTTGTATACTTAATTTCAGGTATGTACATCTGAAATTAAAAGCAGCAAAACCTATGTATATAACCCTAAAACATAAGGTGTTTTTTTTTAAACCTTTTTTTGTAGGTACGTGAAGGGAGGGCGAATTTCTGGGGCCATGGCCTGTGAGTGTCAAACCTGGAACCAATATCCAGAGGAAGGAGTGGCCTACCACTGGGACAACTACTTTGCTCTCCTAGAACATAAGGTAGCTGATGCAGAATACAAAAGTCTCCAATGATTGCAAAATTCTATCACAAGCAATGATCCTACAATCTAGCTCCACTATTTTCCATCCAGTTTGTCATCTAAAGCTTAGCAGAATCTAGCGTAGTTTTGTGGGGCAGCTTCACTGAGTTTGTCATGTATCAGTAAATTGTTCAACAGAAACATTCATTGCATTTGCAATACATCGCAGAACAGTGTTGGACAAGAAATTATGCAGCACACCTTCTGCGACAATCAACTATTGCACTTGTATATTGGATAATCCGGTGGCTTTAACCACTTTCCTTTGTTACATTTTCTGGGCTTTTCTTCCCCTCTGCTACAAGTGTTTGAGAACTGGTTATTATCCAATCTTCTCAAACATCATATTTCAGGACTCAACAGGCCAACACTCCTAAGCTTCCTAGTTCATAAGCAACCTATCCTTGCTTTAGTAAGATCCATTCCTTGCAGAAGTATAGTTAAAGTTTTAATAGGAAAACAATTAGCATGAGCATAGACATAGGAAATTTATTCCATATGAGGTTATAAAGCTACTTAAGGGACATTATCCAATACGAAATTCAACAGAACTTCTATGAGTGATTGTGCTTAAGAAAGCAGCGAATTTGGCTCTTTTGAAGTTCATTTTCAGAGTGCTATACTGAGTAGTGCAGAAAGAACTTATCAAATCGAGATAAATCCTCCAACCAAAATGCCATACCAAGAAATTTTGAACCTTGTAAGGAACCCTTTTACCACCCCAACGCCCCCCGACCCCCCCCCTCCTCCTCCCACCAACCAAAAAAAAAAAAAAAACAAAAACAAAACAAAACATGAAAAGAAAAGTACTAGATACTTACAGGGGTGAGGAACTTTATGCAAAATTCCAAGAACCGTAATTGTATCCCCTGCATGAAGAATGTCACCCCGAGATCTGATACCGTTGATAGTATGCTTAAATTCCAATTCAGTTCGATCTTTCGTTGCATCATACGCGATAAGAACACGCCCCTGCATGAGCGGATGATCCCTCAAATTATCAACTGTCACAGTAGAAGTTGATGATGACATTTCTTGGTGGATCAGAAATTCCACACAGTTGTTTCAATTTCCTGAATCTTTTGCACTCAATAATAAGAATGGCAATCAAAGCTGCAGAACATAGACATATAAAGGGCTTGAGGCAGAAGATGATGAAATGAATAGACACTAATTTGCATGGCAAAATTGGAATGAGAGCGAGTGTTGAGCCAATCATAAATTTTTTTTTTTTTCCAAGAACTCATGAACAATGTTGGCCAAGTCTCTCCAATTCTCTGTCTTTAAGATTGGTTACTTCAATGTTAAAGGTTTATGCTGGGGATATTCGTAACTAGACACTGGCGGGAAAGCCAAATTGCCGTCCTAATAATATAAGAAAGAGAAAGAAGCCGACAGAGAGAAGACTGGAGCGCATAGGAAGACAAGAAAATGACTCCCACTTTGGCTGATAGAACTCTGAAACTCCCAAGGAAATGAAGAGAGAGCCCTTCGCCTTCCTCGCATGCTACGGAGGAACTGTGAATCCCGTACCCAATCGGATATTGTATTACAACCAAACTCCCTTTCCAAATTCGGCATTGTCCACCAATCTGCAACTGCAAGTTAGCTGTAAAAACTAGGCGGCAATATTAAACATGATACGAAAACAATATAATTATAGCGGGTTAGAGTTGGAATTTCGCGAGTTTAGATCGAAACAGGTCGATCTGTTTAACTTTAAACGTATTCAGATTATAAACGGATTTAATCCGTTTCAACCCGCGAACTCATTTAATTTTTTTATTATTTATATTTAATACTTTTTGTAATACCCTACAAATTTCATTATAAAAAATTAGATAATTTAATTTTTTACATAAATTAATTGAATTAAATTTTTTACATAAATTAATTGAATTAAATTTTACTATATGAATTAATTGAATGTTTGTATGTCTATTTTGTTTAATTATATGAGATCTCATAAAAAAAGTAAATAATGTTAATGTGACTATTTACTTGATATATAATAAATGAATCATTCTTAATTAATTATTATTTAGTATCTATAATAATAATAATATTATTATTATTATTATGACTTTTAGTTAGAGAAAATAATTTTTTGAACAATCCAATTTTATTGAAAAACTACATTTGTTTAAATATTTAAGATTAAATCTTATGAATTTATTGAGATCTCTGGATATTTAGTGAGATGGTTTGTTGTTTTGTTGGTTAATTATGACTTTATGGGTTGTTTTATTAGTTTTTTTAATTTTATATGATTTGATTTAATTTTGTAAAATTTTTTGTGTAATGGTACACATATTGGTGGGTTTAGTAAATATTCGAGTTGACGGATTTAGTAATTATCTATTTAATTTTTGTACTTAATCGTGTCAACCCGTTTTATAATACGAACACGACACGAGAATAAACGAATTGACACGACACTACACGTTTATTAAACGGGTCGTATTCGAATTAACATGTCGAGTGTAATTATCTCAAATTGACACGATCTGTCAACTCGAATACGATACAATTGCCACCCTTAGTAAAAACCAACCTCATTGGTTTGCTCCTTCCGGTCCTAGTTTTGGAACCATATTGACCTTTAAGAAAAATCGTTTTTTTTTTTTTACCTTCATTTCGTTCGTGGATTTATTATTATAAGAGGTGAATATGCATTTAATGATTATGGAACAAAAGACATTTAGTTTCGAAAAACTGATCTTAGTTTTTTTTATATGAATATCTCAAATTCTTTTATTTCATTTATATATATATATATATATATTTATTTATTTCGAGTAAGAATTAAGTGAGGACTTTAAAATTGAGGATGAATCATAATAAAAGGAGGAATGTTAATTTATTAAAAATTTTGCAAGACAAAAAATAAAATTTATAATTTTTTAAAATTTTTATTTTTTTAAGAAAAGTATCTAATTTAAAAAAATTCTGAGTGGGTACGACTGCTTTTCTCCGGCCCCCAACTCTATCTATGGGTATGAGCATCGTGCCTACACTATGACTATAATTTAGTGAGATATATTTTAATTAATGGAATTATTATTTTATATTTGAATTATAACCTCTTAGTTTTTGAGTTAAAACTTTAAACGTTTTGAATTTATTTTTTCTTCAACAAGTCTCCAACTCAGCTCATTCAACTAGCATTGGCATGTGGGTCAACATGCACGATTTTGGGCCGATTCTCAGGGGCCATGCGGGTCAATCCCACGCTTAGGCAGGTAGGTCAGGGCCCAAGGCCAAAAACCCTGGACCCGACATTACCTGAGCCTTAGACCCTACAAGCTTGCGGGCCTAGGTCTATCATTTCTCTCATTTATTATTATTATTATTATTATTATTATTATTATTATTATTATTATTATTATTATTATTATTATTATTATTTTACTTAATTCGATTAAAAATTTTAATATACACTTATTTTTTAATTTTTTATTATTATTTAAACAACACGATTGTTTTAAATTATAAAAAAGTCACCTTAAAATGGTTGGGGATTTGGCTTGAACCCCTACCTATTTTATTAATTAATAAAATAAGGATTACATAAGAGAGAGACTTGATATCTAAACCTCTTGAAAATATTACAATGATCAAAATTTAAAAATATAATAAATATTCTAAAAATAAAATTAAATAATTACATTATATTACTTATCCTAAATTCTTAATTATTCGAATACTAAACTAACTATTTCGCTCACATCATTCTTCATTTAAGTCATCATTAACAATTCACGAATTAGACGTCCTATCTTCGACTGCGAACCAACTATTGCAATACATTAATATCTCCAAAGTATGAGGAGCCAATTAAGATATTCTTTCATCAATTGTTCCAATGCTCTCACTAAAGACGCTTTCTGATGGCACTGTGGAGACTTGTGCTATCAAAAGATCATGTGTCATTTTAGATTAAATTGGGTATTGATTTACATGAGCCTTTTGCCAAACACAAATGTCAAATTGTAGATCCTCATTTTCTACCAGATGTTGCATCTTGTAATTTGTCATCTTATTATAGGTAGTAGATGATCTTTTTTTATCCTTTATAGTACCCTATGAATTAAATGCTTATCAAATTGAAGATGTAGATCTTCGTGGTAGTTGAAATTGACTGCGAAATGATGATAATAATGATGAACCTTGCCAACTTAAAGTTGTAGAACTAGAATAAGAAGACTCAAATTCATACAAATTATACATATCATATAGAATTTTAGCCTTTTTATCTTTTATATCTTTTATTATGCATTGCCTAAGTGTTTAAGATTCATCAAAATCTAATGTTTCGTAGAAATATTCAATAATATTATGAAATCTAGCAGTTTTTACTCGAATATCTAAACACAATGCCATATAATATAAAATAGGAATATCTTCATAATATTTTTTTATATTTTTTAAACATATTTATCATAAAATTATTGGAAATATGCCCTCTTAGATTAGTTTTCTGATGACAATATCGAATATGTTAATAAAAGAATTTATTTTCGAAAATCGTTTGTGAATTTATTTTCTTTATTTGTGTACATTTTCATTTGGAACAGACCCATTGTGTGTAAATAAGTGATCCATGTGAATTGAGGTCTTTCACAGTAAGGTATGGATCATGAGTTATTTAAACACATAAACAATTGTTCTTAACCGATTGATGAGAATAGGAATCTCATCATATTTAGGTTATTATATTATGAATTCCAAATGGGGAATGGCTTACCTTTAGCCAGTGAGTAGTCCACTCACTTCATGACATAAGCGTATTTCGAATACGTAGAACAGGACATGTCGTAGTGGTTTCTAAAAAGTACTATATGGTAGAAACCTAGACTACTACCGCTACAACGTGGACTAGAACTCTATGACTTAAGTATGAGTTAGTGGTTTGGCGAAGCTGGAAGCATATACTTTGGTATGCTATAGTTGAGGTTCTATCGAATGGCCAATATACTTGCATATTGGGTATGTGTGACTAGTTAGTTAAGACAGACTTGTACAAGATAGTTTCTACACCATATCGCCCTTTGTGGTTGTCCGGATGATCTAAATATCCAGGGCCCTGGAAAACATGACTTGGATGTTTGCTTTAGGGTAGCTCTCTTGGAAAGCGGAAACACTCCGGGAAATCGTGAATCATTGGACTAAAAACCTAAGGATGGTAGATGTCTTTTAGAGAGGTGTTAGTTCACTTCTTCCTCTCTAAATGTACGGGGATGTGTAGAGGGGTATTTTAGTCATTTTACCTGTAGGTCGGAGACTTTGCTAATACAGCATTGTCCTTGGGGTCAATATTTCCTTATGGTGATATTAAGAAATATTTAAAATGCAAAATATATCTATTTATATAGTAGGGGTATTTTGGTCATTTTAATAGCCAAGGCGATGTGTCTTTTTGGTTCTCGGAATAGCTCGTAAATCCTAATTAATTTTTGGGTTGAGAAATGATCTCAGTTGAAAGGGTTTTTTTTATTCGGGAAGTCTAATTTATTATTAGACTGGAATAAAATAAATAGAGAGAAATTTATTATCTGGTTTAATTGGTTAATTAATTATTCAGGGCCTAGGTCCAATTTGAATAATTAGAAAATTAACCGGGACTTAAACTAGAGGAAAATAATTATTACTTAATTATTTTTTAGGTTATTTATTTAATTAAATTTCTAAATAAATTTCAAGAAATAAATAATTAAAGTTTAATTATTTTTTGTTCATTTGGGTTCATTAATTATTTATTGGGTTATTTATTTAATCCCAAGAAAAATAATTAATGGTTATTATTTTGAGCTTTTCAGATCCAAGAAAAATAATAAATATTATTTTGATCCAATAGCCTGGACCATAGAATTTTTCAAAACACAGTTCAGAAGAGTTTAGGGTGAAGCCAAAATTTATTTTGTTAATAATATTCGGGTATTAAATATCGGGAATATTATTTTTATCGAAATAATTATTTTTGGTTTCATGACTCTTGACTTTCTGTGTTGAAAAATAAAATAAAAGAAAAAGGGAAAAATGAAAGGTCTCTGTCTCTCCTTCTCGTGTGCCTGTTTGGTTTTCTGGCTCTTGGACTTCTTCACTGGGTTTTGTTTTAACTGAAGAAGCCATGCCTGAAAAATGGATAGTCAGTGCAGTGCAAAATTGAGAGATCAATTTTTCCCTTCTACTCAGATGTGTGCTCACCAACATTTAGATTAGGCTGGGTCATATTCCATGAACCAAAAAGCCAAGCATTGCACCAGAGGAGAAGAAAGAACCGGAATCGGAAGAAATGCAGTGCACTGGACGGATGAAGGAAGAAGCTGTTCTTGAGCTTCAAGCCATTCAACCATGTTCTTCAAGGTTTAAGGCTCCAAGAGGTATGTTTTCATGCTACCATGCTGTGCCAATACTCTATTAATATTGTTGTTCTTCCATTTTTATTCAACCATGAAGCATGCTCTGTCTATGTTCAATCCTTCAAAAATAACCATATTAGAGATGCTCTATATACTCATAAAAAATATATGCTACCTTAGCAAGTGTTAGAAGTATTAGGAAGTATGCCCTCTTAAACTAGATTTTTTATGTAAAAAATCAAACATTTTTTTAAAAGAATTGATTTTCAGAAATCGTTTGTAAATTTATTTTTGTGCACGATGTCGTTTGGAAAAGACTCGTTGTGTTTAAGTAAGTGGTTCATATGAATGGATGTTTTTCACAATAAGGTATAGATCACGGGTTACTTAACACATAAACGTTCGTTCTTAACCGATTGATGAGAATGAGAATCTCATCATATCTAGGTTATTATGTTGTGAATTTCAAATGGAGAATGGCTTACCTTTAGCCAGTAAGTAGTCCACTCACTTCATGACATAAGTGTATTTCGAATACGTAGAACAGGACCTATAGTAGTGGTTTCTTAAAAGTATTATATGGTAAAAACCTAAACTACTACCGCTACAGCGTGGACTTGTACTCTACGACTTGAGTATGAGTTGGTGGTTTGACGAAGTTAGAAGCATATACTTTGATATGCTATAGTTGAGGTTCTATCGTAGGGTTAATATACTTGCATGTTGGGTATGTGTGATTAGTTAGTTAAGACAGACTTGTACAAGATAGTTTCTAAACTATATTGCCCCTTGTGGTTGTCTGAATGATCTAAATGTCCAGGGTCCTGGGAAACATGACTTGGATGTTTGCTTTAGGGTAGCTCCCTTGGAAAGCGAAAATACTCCAGGAAGTCGTGGATCATTGGACTAGAAGCCTAAGGATGGTAGATGTCATTTAGAGAGGTGTTAGTACACTTCTTCTTCTCTGAATGTATGTCGATGTATAGAGGGGTATTTTAGTCATTACAACTGTTGGTCAGAGACTTTGCTAACGCAACATTGTCCTTGGGGTCAATATTTTCTTATGGTGATATTAGAAAATATTTAAAATGTAAAATACAGCTATTTATATAGCAATGGTATTTTGGTCATTTTAGTAGCCAAAGTGATGTGTCTTTTTTGTCCTCGGAATAGCCCGTAAGTCCTAATTAATTTTGGGTTGAGGAATTGGTCTCGATTAAAGAAGAATATATACTCAAAATGTTACTTGATACAATAGTGGGGTTTCTTGTGAGAAAGAAAACTTGTTGTGGCCAAATTATAATTAGTTATAATTGGGGGGTTCCAATTGCAATTAAAAATTATTTGGAATTCTCAGGTATGGTTTGTAGAGGCTTTTGGTTATATGAAAGGTGGTTTTATTGTTGTCAATTTCGTGGGACTTCAATGGTCACACAAGGAAAATAAAGACATGAAAACCAAAGGTCATATAATCTAAACTACAAGAAACCAAAGGTCACAAGAGATTGTATAATGATATGATCATGTTTTGTTCTGTTGACTAACTTCTCACTCACTCTCTTTTGTGTGTCTCTCCAAGAGAAGCACAATGGAATTGTTCTCTGGTTTTTTTGAAGAACAAGAAGAAAGAGATAAACCCTAGCTACTATTGTTGTCTAGCGGCTCACCTTTTGGTTCACCAAAGAAGGTTGAGAGGGTTATTCTCCTTAAGTTTTTTTTGTTTATTAGAAACAAGGAGAAGGTTGAGAATATAGTATCATTCTTCTTGAGATCATTCCTCTTCACCCTTTTGTTTCACCAATAAGAGTTAGGCAGTGGAATATTTCGAGAACCGGGAAGCTTTGGCGTTCATTGTTCATACATGCCAAGACGGAGTATTAGGCTTACAGGGATTGCATCAGAGGTTTCCACCAGCACACCTACCCCAATTGCACACGTTCCGGTCTAGCTAACCCTTAGAACGAGGAAAAGAGGTAAGAAATTTTCAAACCTCAGAGGTGGAACAGAGGGTAGCCGGCGCTGCCTCTATTCTGTTCCTTATTCTTAAGTTTTTCCAATTTTTTTTGTTGTTCGCTTCCGTTGCATGCTCTGTGTTTTTCCGTTTTTCATACCTTCAAGAAGAATATGATGAGTAGTGGGATAATAAGACCCTGATAAAAGTTCAGTTGCTTTTTAAAAAGTAAATAAAAATGTTGAAAGTATAATACAATTTTCAAAATGAGTTTCAGTGAGTTGAGGTTGAAAATTGTTACTATTACAAAATTCAATAAGTTAATTTTGAAAAGGTATAACACTTTCTAACATATCCACAGTTGAGTTCCATCTAATTTTACTATCTAATCTAAATTTTTTGAAAGATACACATTATTCTCGGTATAAAGCCTTAAAATTTTGTTGCCTAATTGGAGAAGTTTTAATAAATAAAATAACATTTTTAATTATATTAACAATATCATCAACATATTTATATACTTCCTTAACACACAAATTAAATATATGATAAGAACACCTAGTATGAAATAAAATACCTTCTAATATGTGATTTATAATATTTTTCAAAATTGTTATGGCAGAATTATTATTTGAAGCATTATCTAAAGAAATAAAAATAATTTTATTTAAAATCATATATTCACGACATGTTTGAGTAATTATTCTAGCAATACTAGTACCTACATGAGGATATTCAAATAATTTAAAAAAAATAATTCTTTTTTGTACTAACCAATCATGATCTATCCAATGACATGTAATGCACAAATAAGACTCATTAGTAATTGTAGTTCAACCATTACAAATAAGAGCAAATTTTCAATTACAAGAATCAAATATAGTAATAAGACACTCTTTCATTTCTTTATATATCTTTATTATATCATTTTTTAATGTTATTCTAGGAATATTTTTCCATGTAAATTGACAATTATATTGCATGTACTGTTCATAATGTGAATTTTCTGCAAAATTAAAAGGTAATTTAGTTTGAACAATCATTTTAGCAAATCAACTTCTATATTTTTTATGATCGTATTGAAAATTACTTATAATTTAACCTCCAGTAGTATGGATTTGTTGTTATTTAAGTAAGTTTTCTAATCAATCATTATATGTTCTTTTCATATATCTAACTAACGTTCCTATCTCTCCTCCCTTCTTATGTGTATATACCACCTTACAAATTTTACATGTTGCCCTATCATTGTCATTATCCTTTTAAAAAAGATTCCAAACCATAGATATTTTTACTTTAGTTATAATTTCGGAAGTTTCACCATCATCTTGACCCATATTATATTCATCAGAATTAATAGTTGGAGTTGGTTGTAATCGTGAAACACTAACGCTAGACCTATTAGGGCCTTCATTTTCATTACCTATTTCATTATTTATTAAATTCACTACTGGATCTATATTGAAATTAAAATGTTTAGATGATTGTGATGAAGAAAAATAATGATATTTTGATTTGGATCCATTATTTCTAAACAAAAACAATCAATTAAAATTCAAATAAAAGTTTTAAAAAAATGAAATAAAATATTAACAAATAATAAAATAAGAGAATTGAAAAATATAAAAAACTTGTAAATTAACTTAAAAATTAAATAAATAACTAAAACAAATAAGCAATTAATAAAGTTAAAAATTAAGAATGTAAGATTAAAAACTACTAATTAGTTGATGCCAAGAACAATAATACTTTGTGGAGCTTTACTTCTTGTCTTCTTTAATACTTGAACTATCCACTATTCCGCCACTCAATAATCTTTCAAAATATGAAGACTTTGCTTGAAGAATTGAAAAATAAATAAATAAATAAATTCTATTATAACACTTTTTGTAGAGAAAATGAAGAGATTTGAGGATTATGAGAGAAAAAGAAATGAAAATAAGAGATTTGAAGAGAATTAGAGAGAGTTAGTGAGTGTTTGGTGAGTTTTGTGGTGAATTGGGGGGGGGGGGGAGGGGGTATTTATAGAGTTTTAGGAGTTAATTGGGAGAATACAGTCATTGAGGATCAAAATGTAAACAAAAAAATTATTTTAACCGTTGAGGGGTCAAAATGTAAACAAAAAGTTAGAGATTCATTATGCCAAGACAGGCCGGTCCATGGTGGATTAGAGATTTTAATCCTGGCCCGGATCAGCTTGCACCTTGAGATCGGATCAGGGACCGACCCACTATAGTGTGCCCAATTTAGCTCGAGGGCTGGGACCAACATGGCCCGACATGCTAATCCGGTGGGCCGAACCGACCCACATGCCAATGCTACATTCAACCAACCAAATGAGTCCGCACCCATCAAACCTAGCAGAGCCTAGCAATTAGACCGCGAACAATGCCTGTATCAGGTTAGGTCAGATACTTGATTGTGTCATATAAGTAATTTGGTGAAATTATTAACAAAATATTATTTTAATTATTTAAAAAACACCTTTTACTGGATTATAAATCCATATTTTAATTCACATCTTATTTCCTTTTATATATATATATATATCAAAAGACTTATTTCCCAATTTATTTTTCAATTATATCACTAAAATGATACTCCTATCTTTTTATAATTTTCATAACAATTTCAAGAGTTAACCTCATATTTTGCACAAGAAAAATAATGGCTAATAATAAAATTAACATAGAAAAAAAAATGTCCGTCCAAAACCAACCCGAGCTTAAATTTTTTTGGGGCAATGCTCGAGCTCTATATATACCTAAGCCCTTCTAAGGTAGAATTGGTGCTCACATTCTCATTCTGAAATTGCATAAAATTCAAACATGACTATAAGTTTGGCTCATAAAGGGAGGGTTGGAAGCATGTAATTTGTGTACAAAAAATATGCTGACAATTGATGGCCAATATTAGAATAGTTGAAATTAAACAATTGTGATTATTATTTATCCAATAATAATAATTGTTTATAATTGAATGCACAATTTCTATACCTTAAATTGCACAGTTTCGAATTAAAGAGGGATACGCAAATCACTAAAATTGGCCCACAAGATTTTTTATTTGTATTTTTTAGTTCCTTAGGTGTTGTATGACATATATGAATCTTGATTTTTTTTTTTCGTCTTATGAAATTAAGAAATATCATAGAAACCATTTTCGCAATGGAACTTCTTTGTTTGGCAGTTTCAGGTGTGAGTTTGTCAAACAAAATATATAAATATTGTAATGCGAAGAATATAATGTACACAACGTGGTATCATTCCTAACTAGCTAGAATCTTTTCAAAAGTTGCTGTGGATCCAATGATTATCATCTGACTTTTTTCCGCGTGCTTGGATTTCACCGAATTCGATTTTGTATTTTCCTCTTTAAATCTTTTATGAAAGAATGCCTTGGTTGATATTTACCATCTTTCATGTGTGGCAAACCCTCATATCTTTCTCTATACCACCATTCTATAATAATATTGATTCGAGATATAATTTAATTAATTTATTAATAAAAAATTCATTCAAACAAAAAACAATCTTTCACCAATTATAATAATCAGATATATATATTTTTTTTCAAAGAACAAAAAATATAAAAAAGATCGAGTATGATAATAATATAAAAACTGACAATATATAACACTCTTCTTTATCAATTCATTTTTCCTTAGTTTTGCTAAGTATAACTGTTTTTTACACTTAGAAACTCCTGTCAACTGATTAACTTTCCTAATCTACTAAGAAGAAATGAATTATAATTAGATGGTTTTTTAATGCTGCGTTATTCAGTGCCAATTAATAAATCTTGTCTACTTCCATATCTTACTTTAATATATTATAATTAATCAAATCCAGCGCAAAAGATTTGACTCACAATTATATAATATACACTAGTAAGGAAACTTCGGACCAGGCACGAAGTCGGGTATCTGATATTTTTATTGATATTACTCCATCTCTTTCAAAATAGTTATTCATGAAACTTTTTGTACACAGATTAAGGGTGTTGAAAATAATACAATAATTTAGATAAAGTTCATATTCTACCCATATTAAATAATAAGGAAATAATCTCTGTATATTAGTTATATAATCTTGTAGAGTAAGAAAAATATTCTCTTAATTAGGTAGAGATTTTCTTTCTTTTATAATAAGGAAATAATCTCTGTATATTAGTTGTATAATCTTGTAGAGTAAGAAAAATATTCTCTTAATTAGGTAGAGATTTTCTTCCTTTAATAGAGGCTAAATTTATTCTTGATTGACAGGACTGTAATCCTATATATATGTAAGTCTTCTTCATGAATAAAACACACTTACCTTCCCCATCAAATTCTGTCTTGTTCTGAAACTTTTCATGGTATTAGAGCCATGAGTGGGGACGGGAGTAGTGATAAAAAGGGAGGCAATGATGTCTCAACCAGAAAGATGATGTCTCCATATTTTCTTTCAACAAATGATAACCCAGGAAATATCATTACACAGGTTCAGCTGAAAGGAGAGAACTATGACGAATGGGCAAGAGCGATAAGAACGGCGCTCAGAGCCAAAAAGAAATATGGATTCATTGATGGTGCTATAAAACAGCCTACAGAAGACTCTTCAGAGATGGAAGATTGATGGACTGTTTACTCCATGTTGGTTTCATGGATGTTAAATACAATAGAACCAAGTTTGCGATCAACCATCTCATATATGGAAATCGCAAAAGATCTTTGGGATGACATTGAAGAACGATTTTCTGTGGCGAATGGACCACGTATTCATCAGCTCAAAACCGAGTTGGTAGAATGCAAACAGCAAGGAATGGCAATAGTGAACTATTATGGAAGATTAAAGATGATATGGGAAGAATTGGCAAACTATGAGCAGAATCCAGTGTGCAAATATGGGAACTGCAATTGTAATATTGCTACATAATTGGATAAGAAACGAGAGGAAGAAAGGCTGCATCAATTCTTAATGGGATTAGATGACTCAATTTATGGAACAATACGTTCTAACATTTTGAGTACTGAACCATTGCCAAATCTGAATCGAGCATATGCTATGGTGATTCAAGAAGAACGAGTTCGCAATATAACTCGTGGAAAGGAACAACGAAGTGAGCACATGGCCTTCGCAGTACAAACAGATTCGACATCAAAAGGACAAATTGAAAATAAAAATAAGTCCATAGTCTGCACCAACTGTAACAAAACGGGCCATAATGTTGAGTCATGTTTCCAACTTGTTGGTTATCCAGACTGGTGGGGAGATAGGCCAAAAGGCAGCGGACGTCGTGGACAGGAAGGATCAAAACAGACCACTAACCCAGCTGGTAGGGGACGTGGTGGATCAATTCGAGCTAATGCGACATGTACACCAGGACAGGGTAATGATGCAACTGATACAGGAGGATTGAATGGATTGAGTGGTGAGCAAATGGAACACGTTGATCAATCTTTTGAATGCACAAAAAGATGGAAATCAAGGAAGATTGAATGGTACGTATAACACCATGAGATGGATAATTGATAGCGGAGCTTCTCACCATATGACTGGAAGTCTTGAATTGATGAATAATGTGAAAGATACTCATTCCGTTCTGATTGGATTGCCAGATGGAAAGGAGATTATGGTGAAGAAAGAAGGAGCTGTGATGTTGAATAAAAATTTAAAATTGAACAAAGTTTTATATGTTCCTGATTTGAAGTGTAACTTGATTTCTATATCACAGCTGACTAAGGAAATGAATTGCACAGTTCTATTCACTAATACATTTTGTGTAATGTAGGACCACAATTCGAGGATGCTGATTGGTGCGGGTGAGAAGCATGAGGGGCTTTATTACTTCAAGCAAATCGGAGGAATGAAGAGTGCTATGGCTTTGAAAAAGGTGTGAAATGATAGCTTTGAAATTTGGCATCAGAGGTTGGGTCATCCTTCCAATAAGATTGTTAGTTTGTTACCTATTGTTGATGTTAGTAGTGATAAGTGTGATAATTTTGAAATTTGTTTTCGAGCAAAACAGATTAGAGGAGAGTTTTTATCTAGTAACAACAAAGCTTCTAGCATTTTTGAAATGATACATTGTGATTTATGGGGTCCTTATAGAACTTCAACTCTTTGTGGTGCACATTATTTCTTGACGATAGTTGATGATTTTTCAAGAAGTGTGTGGGTTTATTTGTTACGAAATAAATCTGAGGTGGGACAGTCTCTTCGCAATTTTTTTGCGTTAATACAAAGACAATTCAATGGAAATGTGAAAATAGTGCGTAGTGACAATGGAATTGAATTCACTTGTCTACATGAGTACTTTGAAGAGAATGGTATAATGCACCAAACAAGTTATGTTGGGACGCCTCAACAAAATGGAAGAGTAGAACGAAAACACCGACACATAATGAATGTAGCTCGTGCTCTTCATTTTCAGGCAAACTTGCCTATCGAATTTTGGGGAGAATGTGTGTTAACTGCATCCTATTAAATTAATAGGACTCCATTGATGTTGTTAAAAGGAAAAACGCCTTATGAATTATTGTATGGTCAAGCTCCATCATATGGAAATATTCGAGTATTTGGTTGCTTGGCTTATGCTCATAATCAACGACGAGAAGGAGATAAATTTGCCAGTAGAAGCCGCAAATGTGTATTTGTTGGATATCCTTTTGGAAAGAAAAGATGGACTTTGTATGATGTTGAAACAGGTGACTTGTTTGTCTCTCGAGATGTGATTTTTGTAGAGAATCAATTCCCCTATATACAAAAATCTGATGATGAACCAAGAATGGCTAACAATACACATGATGATCTTTTGATTGAAGAAGAATTGGATTTCTTCGATAAAATGCCTGAATAGAAGAATAATGATAGAGCCGATCAAGCAGTCATTAAGTCCAACAATGAGCAAGATCAAGGTATGACTACAGCCAGGGGGGGTACAACTGAAACTGAAACAAGTCAAGAATTGCAACCCGAAGAGATGCTTGGCCGTGGTCACAGGGAAAAACGTGACAATGTTTTGTTAAGGGATTTTGTCTTACATACTGTGAAAGTAATGAGCCCCTCTACAACATCACTTGATCATCAGCATTCCTCAGGTAGTCCTTATCCTCTTACACATTATGTGAATTGTGATAAATTTTCTTTGTGTCACCGTGCTTTCTTGGCAGCAATTACTACAGGAGTTGAACCCAATTCTTTTGCTGAAGCTATGAAAGATAAACAGTGGAGAGATGCTATGGCAAAGGAAATACAAGCCTTGGAAGATAATGAAACGTGGACGGTAAAGAAATTACCACCGGGAAAGCAAGCAATAGGATGCAAATGGGTGTATCGCATAAAGTATAATGCAGATGGAACAATTGAACGTTACAAGGCTCGATTAGTTGTTCTGGGAAATAGGCAAGTTGAAGTAATAGATTACAATGAGACGTTTGCACTTGTGGCAAAAATGACTACTGTCCGCACTTTTCTTACAGTTGCTGCAGCTAAAAATTGGGAACTTCATCAGATGGATGTGCAAAATGCATTTTTACATGGGGACTTGCAAGAAGAGGTGTACATGCGCATGCCTCCTGGTTTTTATGCTCACAAACCAAGAATGGTGTGTCATTTGAAGAAATCTTTGTACGGGCTACGACAGGCTCCTCGATGTTGGTTTGCGAAATTAGCTTCTGCGTTGAAGAAATATGGTTTCAAGCAATCTTATTCTGACTACTCTCTCTTCACTTTGCACCAAAACCAAGTGCAAATCCATGTTCTTGTTTATGTTGACGACATTATTGTGTCAGGTAACGACCACTCAGCTATACAAATATTTAAACAGTATTTGAGTAGTTGCTTTCATATGAAGGATTTGGGTGTCTTGAAGTATTTTTTGGGCATTGAAGTTGCACGTAGTTCTGAAGGCATTTATTTGTGTCAACGGAAATATGCCTTGGATATTGTTTCCGAAGCTGGTTTACTTGGTGCTAGACCAGTTTCTTTCCCTATGGAACAACATCATAATTTGGCAATGGCAAAAGGTGAATTTTTGCCTCATCCAGAAAGTTATAGGCTGTTGGTAGGTCGACTTATTTATCTTTCGGTCACCCGACCTGAATTATCCTATTGTGTGCATTTGTTGGCTCAGTTCATGCAGCAACCCCGCAAAGAACATTGGGAGGCAGCCTTGAGAGTAGTTCGTTACTTGAAAGGGAAACCTGGTCAAGGTATATTGCTACGGTCACAGAATAAT
Organism: Voacanga thouarsii; assembly: GCA_026120185.1. Lineage (NCBI taxonomy): Eukaryota > Viridiplantae > Streptophyta > Magnoliopsida > Gentianales > Apocynaceae > Voacanga > Voacanga thouarsii. The sequence continues at coordinate 243,585 of JANUWF010002297.1, forward strand.
CTACATCTTTCTGCTTGGTGTGACTCTAATTGGGCGAGTTGTCCTCTCACTCGCCGTTCTTTGACAGGTTGGTATATTCACCTTGGTGGTTCTCCTATTTCCTGGAAGACCAAGAAGCAACAGACTGTTTCTCGGTCATCGGCTGAAGCAGAATATCGTTCTATGGCTATGACTACTTATGAATTAAAGTGGTTGCAAAGTTTGTTACTTGATCTTGGTGTCCATCATTCAACACCTGTATAGTTATATTGTGACAGTCAGGCAGCCTTGCATATTGCCTCAAATCCAGTATTCCATGAACGCACCAAACATATTGAGATTGACTGCCATTTTGTTCGTGATGCAGTTCATCGTGGGGTTATTCAACCAATGTATATTCCCACTGGTTCTCAGTTAGCTGATATCTTCACAAAAGCATTGGGTGGTCGTCAATTTGAACATCTCCTTTGCAAGTTGGGCATTCTTAATCTTCATGCTCCAACTTGAGGGGGGGTAATAAGGAAATAATCTCTGTATATTAGTTGTATAATCTTGTAGAGTAAGAAAAATATTCTCTTAATTAGGTAGAGATTTTCTTTCTTTTATAATAGGAAATAATCTCTATATATTAGTTGTATAATCTTGTAGAGTAAGAAAAATATTCTCTTAATTAGGTAGATATTTTCTTCCTTTAATAGAGGCTAAATTTATTCCTGATTGACAGGACTATAATCCTATATATATGTAAGCCTTCTTCATGAATAAAACACACTTACCTTTCCCATCAAATTCTGTCTTGTTCTGAAACTTTTCATTAAAAACACTATAATTATTTGGTTAGTGAAAATTCACAAAAAGTAAGAAGAAAAAAAAGTTTTGAAAAGTTAGGTAGTTGACTTGGAATAAATAGGGGTACAATAAGAAAAAAAATTTAATCATTAGTTCTAGAAATATGTACATGAATAAGTATTTTGAAACAAAATAAAAAAGTTTCATGAACAAATATTTTGAAATAGGGAGTACTATACAGTAAAATTAAACTTTGATTCAAATAATAAAGAAAAAAAATATAGATAACATATAAGTGAATTATGGATACAAGATTCTCTCATATTCTTCTCTATCTATTGCAATTGTGGTAAGCCAATAGCAATCCTGCCCTCTTTTTTTGGAACTTGTTAGCAGGTCTACCACCAGCCTTAGTTTTAATCCTGCATTGACATCACAACTACTATGTCATTGCTACATCAATGTAGTCGGTGATAGCATTGGTTTAAGATATTTAGGAAGGAAAAACCTTTCCAAGCGGCTAGGATGGAATCTACAGACCAAGATTGTCATAAAAATGAAAAATAGGCATCCTTGATAGCCGAAACACCTACCCTCATGACTTGTGGCTGAAAACTCAGCTGTTTCTCCTTTTGTTTCTTCTAAAAAAGCTACATCTTTGTTACCATCTTTAATGTCATTGCTTGTATTTACAGTACTATCTTGACTTGTTTTCTGCAATCGCTTCAAGAGGACCCTTTTCTCCTTCGTTAGCAAAGGTATCTGCAGATGCATGATTCAGAATGTTTAACATATCAAAACAACTAATGGATAGCATCTTCAATTGAAATACATCATACTTGGATTACAAGGTTTTACAAATTCAACGAACGGACCAATCACTGATATAATAACATAGTTCTGCACAGTGTTCATCCTTGGGACAACCATCAGATTTAAAACCTTATAAGAAAATTAGTAGAAGTTTTAAACCAGGCAAAGATAAGATGGAAAATTATTAAACACACATCAACCTTAGTTCAAAAACACCTCAGCCTAAGTTTACAATGTGAAGTGATATTGTGTTGTTATACCATCTTTATGATGAACCAGCCACAATCCTCTGGAAAAAGATTACTGAGGAAGAATTAGGAACATCCCATCTATCTAAGCCCACTGAACACCTTCCATCTATGTTTATAATCTTGTTTAATTTAGTTGCAATTTGATTTTTCCCCCCTTTAGTCCATCTTTAGTGTTGGTTATTTCCTACAAGAAACAAATATCTTGCCCTTGGAATTCTGATCCCCAATCACCATGTCATACATTTGTTTAAATTTTTTGGTTTATGTGTGCATGCATGTGTGAAGCACTTGAGTGTTTTAGTTGGGAAACACATATAGATAATGATAGAAATAGTGTAAGCTTATTTTCCAGTGTGATTCCCACATGTCATTTTAATTGTTGATTCTTTTGTTGTTCTTCGAAATTACTGGTCATTGGTGATGTGGAAAGAGACCATTTTTCCTTTTGCAAGTTTTTCATAATGTGTTCATTTACTTCCTTTATCCTTTAGGATTATCTAGTGTAGTATAATTGGCTTTCTTGTTACTTTTTTTTAGTCTTTAGGGTCATCTAGTGTAATATAATTGGCTTTCTTGTTTTAGATTTGACAACAGAAATGTTTGTATTTGTGCATGCAAAAATTTGTTCATTTATCAATAACTGTGTATCTGGCAAAACTTTTGAACTCAGTCGTCTCCTATGGGAGGACTCAATAAATCTCATGTCACCTTGGTATTTACATTTCTTCACCCATTTTTATATATTATGAGGGATCCATTTCTTTTATTGCTTAGGCTTTTCTTGATATTTGAATTTTAGACTTGTAAGAAAATATTTTGTGTTTTCATTAGATATGTTGGATTAAGCATTACTTGAGTTTAGCTTTAAGTCTTTGCATGGGGGTGGGTTTCGGGGAGAGCAAATGGTATGACACTAATATAATGATAATTATGTTTAAGTGAATTTATCTTTCTCTTGGTCTTCGAGCATGCATTAGAATTTTGTTAGGTTGATTTATTTTATTTTTAATATGAATGTATATGTTGAAATTGGACATGTGATTTCAAGATTTTTAGTGCATGCATTAATTCAATGGATGTACATTTCATATATTAATGGACGTGTCCATTGAATATAAATCATACATTAGCCATCCATGAAAAATTAATCCTCATTCGATTCGTTACAAAGGACATATTCACCACCCACTATTGTTAATGTGATTACTCAAAAGGAAAGATTGTTCTGTATAATTTGACTAGAGTCTAACAATATTGCAAATTGTTCCATGTTCTGCACAGTAGCATCTTTGGAGAAAGATGAATGCACACATCCTGGTTTTATTGGCAGTTTATGTATGCGGTGTGGGCAGAACATGGATGATGAATCCGGCATTGCATTTGGCTACATACATAAGGTTGCAATCTTGAAGATTTTTACTTCATATGACCAATTTAATAGCCTTCTGTTTCATTCTGTGGAGTTCAGAATATTCTGTGCTATCTATTTAGCCAAAAAACGCATTTGATTTTCATTTTGAAAGCCTGACCAGTTCTTTTATAAGTAATCTAATTGTGTGCAATTCCTTTCAAATCTCAATTTGAAAATTTTGACTTGGTAAGTTAAGAGTAATCTGAATTATGTTTCATAATTCTCATTTTTGCTGTCGCATGTTAAGGGACTTTGTCTTTTATTCTATCGTAATCTCTATCTGGATGGCATTATTTTTTGAGTTGTCTGTCACATTGGGCTAATGCCAGTCAGATATGAAAATTGAAGTGTTCATGTAAATACACCAACATCTCATGTTGAATATAATTTGATCGTTGTATTTTATTTACAGAATTTAAGGCTTGCTAATGAGGAGATTGATCGATTATGTGAGAAAGACCTGAATAACCTATTTCCTAATAAAAAGCTTTACCTGGTTCTGGATTTAGATCACACATTGCACAATTCAAGTCGACTTCTAGATATTATGGAGGAAGAAGGATACTTAAGGGGCACTCCTGAGAACCTTCCAGGTATAGTACTTCAGCTTTATGATGATCTTGTACAATTTTCTTGCTTTGCAGATTTGTGTATTTTTAGTGTAGTGAGTTTTTGGATATTTAATACTAAAATGTGGAGGTGCCTATATTAGGTCAAGTTTCTTATTAAGTAATCAAATTTTTTGCCATACTTAGAAATAGGAAATTCAACCAACATATGTAGTTTCTCCATTTTGTTCAGAATTGGTCATATTGTTTTCTTTTACCAGCATTTTTGTATATCCGCCATAATATGAATTCATAACTCCTGAAGCTAACAGAAGTACCATAGTACTAGTTCTAGCTGAAGGCTAGGATGCCAGCTTGATTTGTGAAAAAGGAAAACACTGTTTCTGATAGTTTGCAGAGCTAACTAGTATTGGCATGAACATGCTTTTTGCGCTTTTTGTTTTCATAAAGATTTAGAAGAGATCTCTTGTTACAGGATAGGGTAATATGGATCTAATTCTTTCAGTGGCATGTACTTTTTACACTGTTTTAATTGTGTTCATTATTTTTTTCCTTAGAATTACACTAGTTAATCTATTCCAATGTAAAGAATACTATAATAGCTACAAAAACTTCATTGTGTTCAATATTTTCAGTCCTTTCAGTGATGGTGTTGATTTTCCTTCTCTGTTTGCCTTTTTTTTTTTTTCCTTTTCTCAACTTATTTAGAGATCTTTATCCCCTTTTATTTTATTTTGTGAGCAGGGGTGGTTGGTAAGTATTACTGATTTAGATGGCAGAAATCTTAGTTTGATATTTTGTATTGTCAGATTCATTAAAGGGCAACCTTTATACACTGGACTTCACGCACATGATGACCAAGTTAAGGCCCTTTGTGCATACCTTCTTGAAAGAAGCAAGCAAGTTATTTCCAGTGACAGAAGTAGAGGTTTCAGCTTTTTTTTTTCTTGAAGCAGCATTTTGTAGAGGCTTCAACTTTGTTTTCCTGAAGCATTTTTTTTATATGCAGAATGTATAAGGAACAGTTGGAAAAATGGGAAAAGGAGACTAAAGAACTACGCTTGCTTGATGCATATAAAGAGGAGATTAATGCTATTTTGCAAAATGCTAAATGTCTATTTCAGAATGTTCTGGATAACTCCTGAAGGTAATTCTTTTTGTCTGTTTCTTTATATGAAGGGGAACACAAGTTGTTGGGTTTTAGTTGACTCTGTTCACTTTTTAACAACTTATTATCCTTGTCCTACTTTTCTGATTCAAATTATCAATGCAGGCCTATTTTCTGTTTGTTTCATCTGGGACGGATGTTTCCTGACACGATCAAATGATGATTCTACCTTGTATGATGCAAATTTCAAAATATCCATGAATGAACTTAACCAAGATCCAGTGAGGTAATTGGTGCACCTTTTCATGCATCTGTGAACTAGAATTAGAGAAATTTCATAATACATATACTATGAGGGAAAAATGAATGAGCTCTTTCATTTTTGCTGCTAGCAGAGATTGCCATTTTAAATTGTGGAACATGCTAAACTTTATCAACTTCCAGTAGAAATTCGAGTTACATGAGTTCCTTAAAAAACTTGCAATGCAGCTACACTACCCCAGACCGAACTGTAAAACCATCTGCAGTTGTTTGGGGGTATTTCTCTTTCTATTTCTAGTATGAGAATGGGGGTATTTGTTTGGTGTTGGATTGAAAAGTGTTCAATATGGTGGTGTTGGAATTTCTAAAAGTACTTATAGGTTGGCTTTTGCTATGGCAGTCAAGCAGAGTAATTTTTTACCTGCTCAAATGTGTTATTTCTTTTTCCAATGTACTGAAATCTATGCCCTGTTCTGGATCATGCTTTACTCCTTTCCTTATGTTATCTTTGTATTGGCTCCTCTTGTTTTATTTTTGTTATCTATGGTGGCTTATGCTAGTAATAAATCATGCTTATACATGCAAAATACAATTTATATGTGGCACAATTTCAATATATGCAAAGTGGAATAGAAGATTTGAAGTTGGTTATCATTTTAAAAGTCTTTGTGATTTTGGAATGCTACAGAAAGCACCAACATATTTTCTCCATTCTTTCTTTGTTTGTGGCTTGATTTTGTTGGGATTCGTGGACTCCTAAACACGAAAAACATCTACGAATCCCTCCCGAGGACCCAAGTAAACGATTAAGAAGATCTAAGCTTTAAGAATTACCTCTGGTTGCTGTAATCGAAATCCTTCGATTCTGGTTGCGCTGTTGTATGTTCAACCCGAACAATCACCGTACGCCGCAAGTATGCGAACGTCCTCTATCGGATACACACCGCGAACTCACTCGATACCCGGGGAGTGCTAGCGCCTAGGGTTTGAGAGGTTTTTTTTCTGGTAGAGAATGGCATGAAAATTCTCAACCGAAAAAATTGGACTATTGAAAGACGGCTAGGGTTTTCTTAAAAAAACCCTCAAACCTCTTAGAGTCCAACTCTAATAATATCTTATCATATTCTAATTTAAATTCAAATTAAATTAAAACTGATATGATAAGATTCTGCCATTATCTCGGTAATTTAACTAATTATTTTACCGAGTCAGATTCTTATAATCTGAATATCATCCAGATTCATCGAACCTGGTCACCAGAAAAATAACCTAACAAGTTCGCTTATTGTGTGACCCTATAGGTTCATTTAACACCGGCAGACGTGCCTAAATCATATTTAAATGGCCCACAAGTTATAAGCGGTTTCTAGCAAAACATTATAACTATCCAGGTTAAATGAAGATCGGTGATCTCTTTGAACCAAACCATAATTTTATATTTAGTCCTTTTGTCACACGATATCCAGATTAAGCATAAGGCACGGAGCATGTCATCCTTATTAAGCTTAATCAATTATTTCTTGATTTCATAGTAGACTGTTCAAACAAATGATATCAATATCTTAGATTGATATATTTGAGCACGGCCATGCATTTTAACAATCTAACTTATCAAGGGGCCCATGGATATCTCTCCCATAATCGAGAGGGACAAATTCCTTCACAATCAATCATATTCCTCTCCTTGATTTATTCTATATCCAACAAGTAGTCTAATTTATTATCTCGGTTAAAGACAACTTTAGACAATGTCAAAATATAGAATTTATCAAGTAAGAAACTATGATGAATTTAGGTCGAAGGACTTTCAATATTATTATGGCTAGAAAGTACTTATGACATATTCCATGAAGTACTCTCACAAGTGGGTCATGTCCAATATAATGTTCTCTAACATTTATTTATGTCTTGACTCGATATCACAAATATCCATGGCCAGTAAAACATAGCCATCAAGTCACAAACATACTAATCTTAATTTATTATTATTCCAATAATAATAATCGATCGAGGACAGCTTTAGAATAGTCATTGTATTCATTGTAGGGTTTTACTATCAAGTCACGTACTTGATGACCAACAAAACAAAACTCACTATTCATGGAAAGGAAAGCCTCATATTATTATATAAAACATAATGACAATTGTATAAGTACAAATTGACTCTAGGGCATATCCCCAACAGCTCTCCCACTTGCACTAAGACCAATTTGGCATAAGCCGTAATCCCATTGTTCGGTATGACTATCATGTTTAGACGATGGGAGAGGCTTTGTCGATGGATCTGCAACATTGTCATCGATTGACACCTTGCATACATTGACATCTCCTCTATCAACAATTTCTCGAATGAGATGAAAACGTCTAAGTATATGTTTGGATCGCTGATGTGATCTTGGTTCCTTAGCTTGTGTAATGGGTCCATTGTTGTCACAATAGAGATCCACTGGGTTCACAATACTAGGAACTACATCTAGTTCTCGTAATGAACTTTTTAATCCAAACTCGCTTCTTTAGCTGCAACTGAGGCAGACTACATACTCAGCCTTCCGTAGTAGAATCGGCCACGGTGTCTTGCTTTGAACTTTTCCAGCTTACAAGCACCTCCATTCAAACAAAATAGAAAACCCGATTGCGATCTATAATCATCTATGTCGGATCGAAAACTAGCATCAGTGTAACCATTTACAACTAGCTCGCCTTCTTGTCCTCCATAAACTAAGAACATATCTTTAGTTCTTCTTAAGTACTTTAGTATGTTCTTGATAGCAGTCCAGTGTGCCTCTCCAGGATTTGATCGGAACTCCGTTTGTCATGCTCAATGCATATGATACATCGAGTCGAGTACATAACATGGCATACATGATAGACCCTATAGTGGAAGCGTATGGTATCTTGTTCATGCGCTCTTCTTCATCCTTCGTAGAAGGACTTTGAGTTTTGCCGAGCTTAATGCCATGTGACATTGGCAAGAATCCTCTCTTAGAGTCTTGCATACTCGAACCTTTTCAAGTACCTTGTCAATGTATGCACTTTGACTTAGTCCAATTAGCTTTCTAGATCTATCTCTATAGATCCTTATACCTAGAATATAGGCAGACTTCACCTAAGTCTTTCATTGAGAAACAATTTCCCAACCATGTCTTTACACTTTGTAGAGTTGGGATGTCGTTTCCAATGAGTAAGATATCATCAACATAAAGTACCAAAAAAACTATTGCATTCCCACTTGTTTTCTTATAGACACAAGGCTCATCTTCATTTTTGATAAAGTTAAATTCTTTAATTGCTTCATCAAAACGAAGATTCCAACTTCGAGATGCTTGCTTCAATCCATAAATGGATCTTTGAAGCTTGCACACTTTATTAGAATTCAAAGGATCATCAAAACCCTCAGGTTGTGTCATGTACACATCTTCGAGTAAGTTTCCATTAAGAAACACGGTTTTGACATCCATTTGCCAAATTTCATAGTCATAATATGCTGCTATGGCAAGAAGAATTCTGATAGATTTAAGCATTACAACTGGTGAAAAGGTTTCATCATAGTCTATACCATGAGTTTGTCTATAACCTTTTGCTACCAGTCGTGCTTTGTAAGTATTCACATTTCCCTCCATGTCTGTTTTCTTTTTGAAAACCCACTTACACCCAATGGTTTTTGAACCTTTAGGTGGGTTAACCAAAGTCCAAACTTGGTTATCATACATGGATTGCATCTCAGACTTCATAGCCTCTAACCATTTTCTAGAGTCAGAACTCTTAATGGCTTCTTGATAGGAAGTGGGCTCATCATTAACCATAAGCTCCACATTGTGATCGTCAGTGATGAGAAATCCATATCTCTCAGGTTGTTGACGAACCCTATCAGATCTTCGAGGTCCTTGTTCTATAGATGTAGGCTCATCTTGGACTTGTGAGCCATCTAATCGAGATTCATTATTTGGTTCAGGCACTAATTGTGGCTCTTGAATCTCATCTTGATGAGGTTCGTGCACTAACTCGTGGTCCTTGAATCTCATCAAGATGTATTTTACTCCCATCGATTCTTTTGGAAATAAATTCCTTTTCAAGAAAGAATCCATTTCGAGCAACAATTACTCTATTTTCTTTTGGGAGATAAAATTGATATCCTTTAGTTTCTTTAGGATACCCCACAAATATGCATTTATCGGATTTAGGTGCAAGTTTATCGGATAATAAACGCTTTACATAAACTTCACAACCCCAAATCTTCGTAAATAACAAACTAGGTTGTCTCCCAGTCCATATCTCATATGGCGTTTTCGAACCGATTTAGATGGAACTCGATTTAGTATGAATGCAAGCAGTCTCCAGTGGCATAACCCCAAAAGGAGATTGGAAGATCAGCTTGACTCATCATTGATCGAACCATATCTAATAAAGTCCGATTTCTCCGTTCGTATACACCATTCCATTGAGGTGTTCCCGGTGGAGTTAATTGGGAAATAATTCCACAATTTTTAAGATACTCGTCAAACTCGTGGCTTAAGTATTCACCACCTCGATCCGATCGAAGTGTTTTGATACTTTTGCCAAGTTGATTTTGTACTTCATTTTGAAATTCTTTGAATTTCTGGAACGATTCAGATTTGTGTTTCATCGATACATGTAGCCATATCTCACTGAAATCATCCGTAAATGTAATGAAGTATCGAAATCCTCCTCTAGCGAGTGAATTCATTGGTCCACATACATCAGCATGTATTAGGCCCAATAAATCAGCTTGCCCTTTCATTTTGTCTCTTGAAAGGCGCTTTAGTCATTTTGCCTAATAAACAAGAATCACATGTTCTCGTAAGATTCTAAATCAAACGATTTTAGAAGCCCATCATTATGAAGCTTTGTTATGCGTTTCTCATTTATATGGCCCAAACGACAATGCCGTAAGTAAGTCCGATTTAAATCATTGGATTTCAATCTCTTAGTATTTATATTATAGATAGACATGTCTCGAAGATCCACGAAGATTTAGAATATAAAGCCCATTCGATAATGAAGCATCTCCATAAAAAATGCCGTTTTTATTAATGGAGCAAATGTTATTCCTAATAACAAATTCAAAACCTTCTAAATCCAAACAAGAAACTGAAATAATATTCCTACTCATAGCAGGAACATAAAAACAATTGTTCAGCTTCTAAAACAAGCCCACCGGGCAAAATTAATTCAAAAGTTCCTACAACTCATCGCAAGCAACTTTTGCTCCATTCGCAACTCGTAGGTCCACCTCGCCTTTTGCCAAGGCTCTACTCCTTTTAGACCCCGCACATTTACACAAATGTGAGATCCACAACCGGTATCCAATACCCATGAATCGAAGTAGATAAATTAATTTCAATAACATAAATACCGAAGCTGCAGCCTCACCGCCCTTCTTTTTCTTTGCTTCCAAATAGAGCTTGCAATTTCTTAACCAATGTCCTTGTTCTCCACAATGGTGGCAAGCTCCCTCCTTTGGTGTCTTGGCCTTAGGTTTGGGCTTGAACTTGGACTTTGCCTTGTCCTTACCCTTACTAGCCATGACCTTGCCCTTTTGGTTGTTCTTTTTGCCTTTCCCTTTTTGAACCATTAGAACACTAGGAGTATTCTTCTTAATGTTCGGCTCAGCTTGTTTTAGCATCCCATGCAATTCAAGCAATGGATTTCTCCATATTATGCATGTTAAAATTCATGACAAACCGGTCATACTCAGCAGGTAAAGAGCCCAAGATCAAATCCGTGGCCATGTCATGATTAACAGGAGCACCAAGCTTATCAAGATGATCTAGATAGCCCTTCATTTTAAGGACATGAGCACTTACCGAGGTGCCGTAAACCATCTTACATGCATTTAACGCCTTGTGAGTTTCAAATCTCTCTTGTCGTGCTTGCTCTTGGAACATTTCCTTGAGATGCACAATCATGTCATATGCCTCCGCTTCTTCAAACCGTTTTTGAAGTTCGTAGTTCATGGTTGCTAGCATGAGGCAAGTAACATCGTTGGAGTCATCTTTGTGCTTACTATAAGCATCTTTTTCAGCTTTTGAGGCGTTATTCGCTGGAGCAGTGGGGAATAGGATTTTCAAGAACATAGAGCCTTTTTTCTTGCTTAAGAACAATTCTTAAGTTTCGTGCCCAATCAAGAAAGTTAGTCCCACTAAGCTTGTCTTTCTCAAGCTACGTATCGCAATGAATTATTCCAACCGTTTGTTGCCATTATCTACATACAAAAATATGCAAAGTAATTAATTTTTGAGACTCTAACGAAAAACTCCCACTAAAAAGCATTTAAACTTTTTGAAACTTCAACATTTTGATGTTTCGTAGTGGGGAAAAATATTTTGTTTTAATCATAAGCAAGCTTTGGCTTTAATCTTATAATTAAATAAAATTCTAATTTTAAATGAGATAGACATCAAATGTCCCGACTAAAAATATCTCATAAAATGCCCTAGGCCCAAAACCATTTTGATAGCCCAGCTTAAGTCAAACCATATCAAACATATGGAAAACTATTTTCCATCTTATCTCACCAAGATAATCAAAAGCATCCTACTTTGGTAGGAATGACCATATGATGATCCAAGTAATAACAAGTGTTTGATTTTGGAAGGCATTTAACACTTAAATTTTTTTTTCTTTAAAAATTTGATTGGATTGTAGTAAGCAGTAAAATAAACATATCAAATATGCATGCAAGACATAAATAAAAGTGACATAGCATGGCCCATAACCTATGTTGATCATCACGAGCAAAGTGAAGATCAAGGTGGTCAATCTAGGTATATGAACTCCTTAAGCATTCTCTAATGCCTTGAGCATACTCCTCCTTGGTTGTAAATGTCTACTGCCGTCTTCTTTTACATTGGATAGTAAAATTAAAATAATTCCTGTTCTAGGAAAGCAAGTACAATTTTACAACAATGAAAAACGACACGCAGGCCGTATTTAAAAAATTACAACTTAAAACAACCATAATGTAACCAGCCAATCACATTGGGATAAAACGGGCCATGGTATGCATTATTCAAAGTAATCCACAACTACAATAAAAAACATTGACGAATAACACACAACGAACAGTTAGTTGGGGTTCCAAGGGGCAGCGCCTCTAGTGGGGTCTCCGGGGGCAGCGCCCCCGAAAGGAAAAACGATTTTTCCTACTTTCATTGAATGAGATTTTGCCTTCCGATTTTCGAAAATTAATCAAATTAACGTTCGGACCCCTTAATAACCATCGCCGTGAAAATTCATATTACAGACAATATGCGTTCTTTTAATCATATTTATACAGATAACATATTATCATGTCCGATTAATAAAAGCAATTCGCAAATATAGAACGACGGATAACATGCTTACGATACCATATCATATTAAAACAGACCAATTTACGCACAATCCGCAACTAACTGGTCCGATCGAGCGACTAAGATGCACACATTAAACCTAATTCAGCAGACTCGCATGCTAAGTATTCTAAAATCATAATCATGCGAACATGCTGATACATACCCGTTAAGTTCATATATACATATTATACATGTATTCAACAATACGATTAATACAGATAAATCAACCTAATCGTTTAGCAAGTTGCTCTGATACCACTATTGGGATTCGTGGACTCCTAAACGCGGAAAACATCTACGAATTCCTCCCGAGGACCCAAGTAAACGATTAAGAAGATCTAAGCTTTAAGAATTACCTCTGGTTGCTGTAATCGAAATTCTTCGATTCTGGTTGCGCTCGTTGTACGTTCAACCCGAACAATCACCGTACGCCGCAAGATGCGAACGTCCTCTATCGGATACACACCGCGAACTCACTCGATACCCGGGGAGTGCTAGCGCCTAGGGTTTGAGAGGTTTTTTTTCTGGTAGAGAATGGCACGAAAATTCTCAACCGAAAAAATTGGACTATTGAAAGACGGCTAGGGTTTTCTTAAAAAAACCCTCGAACCTCTTAAAGTCCAACTCTAATAATATCTTATCATATTCTAATTTAAATTCAAATTAAATTAAAACTGATATGATAAGATTCTGCCATTATCTCGGTAATTTAACTAATTATTTTACCGAGTCAGATTCTTATAATCTGAATAGCATCCAGATTCATCGAACCTCGGTCACCGTAAAAATAACCTAACAAGTTCGCTTATTGTGTGACCCTATAGATTCATTTAACACCGGCAGCAGTGCCTAAATCATATTTAAATGGCCCACAAGTTATAAGCGGTTTCTAGCAAAACATTATAACTATCCAGGTTAAATGAAGATCGGTGATCTCTTTGAACCAAACCATAATTTTATATTTAGTCCTTTTGTCACACGATATCCGGATTAAGCATAAGGCACGGAGCATGTCATCCTTATTAAGCTTAATCAATTATTTCTTGATTTCATAGTAGACTGTTCAAACAAATGATATCAATATCTTAGATTGATATATTTGAGCACGGCCATGCATTTTAACAGTCTAACTTATCAAGGGGCCCATGGATATCTCTCCCATAATCGAGAGGGACAAATTCCTTCACAATCAATCATATTCCTCTCCTTGATTTATTCTATATCCAACAAGTAGTCTAATTTATTATCTCGGTTAAAGACAACTTTAGACAATGTCAAAATATAGAATTTATCAAGTAAGAAACTATGATGAATTTAGGTCGAAGGACTTTCAATATTATTATGGCTAGAAAGTACTTATGACATATTCCATGAAGTACTCTCACAATGGGTCATGTCCAATACAATGTTCTCTAACATTTATTTATGTCTTGACTCGATATCACAAATATCCATGGCCAGTAAAACATAGCCATCAAGTCACAAACATACTAATCTTAATTTATTATTATTCCAATAATAATAATCGATCGTGGACAGCTTTTAGAATAGTCATTGTATTCATTGTAGGGTTTTACTATCAAGTCACGTACTTGATGACCAACAAAACAAAACTCACTATTCATGGAAAGGAAAGCCTCATATTATTATATAAAACATAATGACAATTGTATAAGTACAAATTGACTCTAGGGCATATCCCCAACAGATTTTGTTGCTACTAATCAGATACTGTCTTAAATCTTGCAGAGCTACCTGCAGAGTTACGATGCAACTACACGTTTTGAAACTATAGTGAAAGATATCTGAGTGTTGGTCTCTCGGTGGACCTGAGTACTGCAAGTGCTACTACTAAAGAATAAAGCTATACGGTCTGAATCACCACTAGATGAGCATTGGCACTTGAAGTTTTAAAGTCTCAGTTTTTTGAAGAAACTACATGATTGGATCCTAATTCCTAACTAGTTTTTCATGTTTCCAGATAAGACTTTTGATTTCTATAATTTGGTAGAATTGCATTTTAACCAGTTGAGAATTAATAGGCAGCGTTTCAAATATGTGAATTATAGATATGGATGTTTAACTTTTGATATAGATGTACTTTTAATATTATGCAAGATTGCTTTATCAAATATGTGAATTGTGGATTATATAGTAATAATTTAATTTTAGTTACTAATAGAAATTTTTTTGGTAATTTTAGTTACCAATAGAAATATATTGGTACTTACTGTTACAGATTATATATAGGCTGATTTGTAGGGATTAGATTGTTAACAAATATAGGCTAATTTGTAGGCTGTTACAGATTGTATATAGGCTGATTTGTAAGAATTAGATTGTTAACAAATATAGGTTGATTTGTAGGCTAACTAATAGGAATTAGAGGGTTGATTTATTATAACTAATATAGGATATTTTACTTCATATTATAGGATCTCTATACTTGTATATATACCTTTATAATTGATGAATAAAAGATAAGCAATTCATTCTCTTGTTCTGAAACATACATGGTATCAGAGCCTAGTTCTATTCATAGATATTTGAGGGGGAAAAAAAATTATGGGTTGTTGGGTGTGAGGGAGGCTGCTGCTATATTCAAGGTACAGGCTTTGGAGGTTCCTCTATAGACACCACCAACTCAGGGAGGTACGTCGTGCCGATTAGCCAACATTTAGTGACTCCTTCTTGTGGGTAATCTGTTATCTTGTTGACTTTTCTTAGCAATTATGTCTGACAAAAAGACTGGAATTGTTTCTGATATGGTTCCATTGGTTTCAAAAATCACAGACCATAAATTAAATGGAATTAATTTTCTTGATTGGAACCATATGATTAAATTATATCTGCTCAGTATTTCAATGGATGGTCATCTGACTGATGATCCACCTACAGATGACTCTAGATTGTCGTGGATAAGAGAAGATGCTCGTTTGTATATACAAATTCATAATTCTATTGATAGTGAGGTGGTTAGTCTGGTTACTCATTGTAAGACAGTGAAAAACTTAATGAACTATTTACAGTTCTTATATTCTGGAAAAGGAAATTTCTCTCGTATCTATGATGTTTGCAAGGATTTTTACAGGGCAGATAAATGAGATAAGAAACTTATGAAGAGTACAATATGTTGCTTCCCTTCAGTACTAATGTGGAGGAACAACGGAATCAACGAGAGAAGATGGCTGTTATTAGTTTTCTAGTCGGTCTTCCGTCTGAATTTGAGACTGCCAAATCTCAAATTCTTTCCAATTCAGAAATTTTCTATCTAGAAGATGCTTTTCGGATAGTTCTCCGTATAGAAAATACGTTACATGTTCTATCTACTCAGCCTAACAGTGTTCTTATTAGCCGTACTACCACATCTGACTCAGGAAGACAACACTACAATAGTGGTGGCAACCGTAAGAGCATGGGGTCAGGGTCCAACAACTCTGATAAGAATACTGGAAATCGTGGACAGGAGTAAGGAGAAATGGTGTGTCACTATTGTCACAAACCCGGTCATATCAAGCGGGACTATCGGAAGTTGCAGTATAAGAAAGCTCAGTCTGCCCATATTGCATCCAGTTCTGAGATCTCTGAAAAGTCTATTACAATATCTGCGGATGAGTATGCCAGATTGACTCAGCTTCAAGCAACAGTGAAACAGCCATCCGGTCATGTTATTGATCTTGTCGAGACAAGTAAACCCAATACATGTCTTGTTTTCTCTTCTTCAAAATGGGTCATTGATTCTGCTGCTACAAATCACATGACAGGTAATCCCAGTTTACTTTCTAACTTTCAGCCACATCAATCTATCACTCCTGTTACTTTAGCCGATGGTTCAACATCCAGTGTTATTGGGTCTGGAACCACTAATCCCACATCATCTCTCCATTTATCATCTGTTCTGAGTCTACCACAATTATCTTTTAATTTAATTTCTGTCAGCAAACTTACTCGTGCCCTAAATTATTGTGTCTCCTTTTTTCCTGGTTATTGTTTATTTCAGGATCTCATGATGAAGAAGACTATTGGTAAAGGACATGAGTATGATGGTCTCTACATTCTTGATACACCGAAACTAGGGTCTATAGCATGTGCCGGAACAGTCTCTTCTTTTGAAGCACATTATCGATTGGATCATCCTTCGCTTTCTATGTTAAAGAAACTTTGTCCTCAATTTTCAAACATTAATTCATTAGATTGTGAGTCTTGTCAGTTTGCTAAACACCATCGTCTTAGTTCTAGTCCTAAAGTCAATAAGCGAGCTACTACTCCCTTTGAGTTAGTACATTCTGATGTTTGGGGTCCTTGTCCAGTTACCTCTAAAACTAGTTTCAAATATTTTGTTACTTTTGTTGATAATTATTCTAGGATGACATGGCTTTATTTGATGAAAAATCGCTCAGAATTATTTTGTCACTTTTCTTTCTTTTGTGTTGAAATTCACACCCAATTTGGTAAACCTGTACAAATCTTAAGAAGTGATAATGCAAAAGAATATGTTTCAGGCAATTTTCAAAAATACATGCTTGAGCAGGGTATTCTCCATTAGACTTCTTGTGTTGACACCTCTTCTCAAAATGGGGTTGCTGAGAGAAAGAATAGACATCTTCTTGAAACTTCTAGAGCTTTGTTATTTTAAATGTAGGTTCCTAAATGCTTCTGGGCTAATGTTGTGTCTACTGCTTATTTTCTAATCAATTGTATGTCTTCCTCTATTTTGTCTGGTAATACTCATTTCTCCACTCTATTTCCAAATAAATAATTGTTTCCTATAGAACCAAAGATATTCGGTTGTACTTGTTTTGTTCGGGATGTTCGTCCTCACGTTACAAAACTGGATCCTAAGTCCTTAAAGTGTATGTTTCTGGGTTATTCCCGTGTTCAAAAAGGGTATCGTTGTTATTGTCCTAGTCTCGGTAAGTATCTTGTGTTTGCTGATGTTACTTTTTTGGAACAAACACCTTTACCTTCATCTTCAGGTTCTGTGAGTCAGGGGAAGGATGATGATTTATTAATCTATAATGTCATGCCAAATTTAGGTCCACCTCCCCCTACACCAGTTAAGCCTCCCATCAAATACACCTACTCGCGTCGCCCACATCCGCTAAGTTCTGACTTAGTTCTTGAGTCTCTAGAATCATGTCCTGATGAACCCGTATCTTCGTCATCAGATCCGACTACCAAAGATGATCTTGATCTTCCTAATGCTCAGAGAAAAGGTAAACGTACATGTACTTACCCAATCTCTTCAGTTGTTTCTTACAATCATTTGTCTTCCTCTTCTTGTACTTTTCTTACATCCCTAGACACTGTTTTTGTACCTAAAACTATTCGAGAGGCATTAGCTCATCCCCAATGGCTGAATGCTATGCTTGAGGAAATGAATGCTCTAGATATCAATGGTACATGGACTTTGGTTACCTTACCTACAAGTAAACAAGCTATTGGATGTAAATGGGTGTTTACTGTCAAAATTAACCCTGATGGCTCCATTTCTCGATTGAAAGCTAGACTTATTGCTAAAGGATATGCTTAGACTTATGGAGTGGACTATCATGATACTTTTTCTCCTGTTACTAAACTTGCTTCTGTCAGGTTATTTATTTCCCTTGCAGCAACTTATGACTGGCTGCTGCATCAGTTAGACATAACGAATGCCTTTCTCCATGGTGATCTTTAAGAGGAGGTATATATGGAGCAACCACCTGGGTTTGTTGCTCAGGGGGAGAATGGGAAAGTCTGTCGTCAAAAATCTCTCTATGCCTTGAAATAGAGTCCTCGGACTTGGTTTGGAAAATTTAGCCAGGCTATTGAGAAGTTTGGGATGTAAAAGAGCAAGTCAGATCATTCTATTTTCTATAGACAATCTGATGGAGGTATTATTTTGTTAGTTGTATATGTGAATGATATTGTAATCACAGGTAGTGACTCAAGAGGAATTTCGTCTCGAAGTCCTTTCTTCACACTCAGTTCCATACTAAAGACTTGGGGATGTTAAAGTATTTCTTGGGAGTTGAAGTTAGTAGGAGTAAGAAGGGAATCTTCCTATCTCAGAGAAAGTATGTGCTTGATTTATTATCAGAGTTAGGAAAGTTGGGTGCTAAACCATGTAGTAATCTAATGGTTCCTAATTTACAATTAACCAAAGAAGGAGAATTATTTGCAAAATTTGAAAGGTACAGAAGATTTATTGGCAAGTTGAATTATCTTACTGTAGCATGTCCTGATATTGCTTATTCAGTGAGTGTGTTGAGCCAGTACATGTCATCACCAATTGTTGATCATTGAAAGGCAGTAGAACAAGTTCTGCACTATTTAAAAGGTGCTCTTGGACGTGAAATCCTATATGGCAATCATGGTCATACTAGGATCGAATGTTTTTCAGATTCTGATTGGGCAGGGTGTAAGGAAGATAGGAGATTTACTTCAGGATATTGTATTTTTGTTGGGTGAAACTTGGTTTCATGGAAAAGTAAGAAACAGAATGTAGTCTCACGATCAAGTGTGAAAGCTAAATACAGAGCTATGGCCAAGTCTGTGTGTGAAGTCATATGGGTATATCAGCTTCTCAGTGAAGTAGGAATTAATGTCTCAGTACCTGCAAAGTTATGGTATGATAATCAAGTTGCACTTCACATTGCTTCCAATCCAGTCTTTCATGAACGAATGAAACATATTGAGATTGATTGTCATTTCATTCGTGAAAAGATCCAACAAGGTTTGATCACTACAGGTCATGTGAAGACTGGAGAACAATTAGGTGATTTATTCACAAAGGCTCTTAACGGGGTCCGAATTGATTATCTATGTAACAAGTTGGGCATGATTAATATCTATGCTCCAGCTTGAGGGGGAGTGTTACAGATTGTATATAGGCTGATTTGTAGGCTGTTACAGATTGTATATAGGCTGATTTGTAAGGATTAGATTGTTAACAAATATAGGCTGATTTGTAGGCTAACTAATAGGAATTAGAGGGCTGATTTATTGTAATTAATATAGGATATTTTACTTCATATTATAGGATCTCTATACTTGTATATATACCCTTATAATTGATGAATAAAAGATAAGCAATTCATTCTCTTGTTATGAAACTTACATTTACCAATAGAAATTTGTAGGTGTTTATCAACAATGTAGCGTTATTATACTACGACAACAACATTACTAATTGAATTTTAGTTGTAAAATACCAATTGACATGATAGTCCTAGGCATCTACTAAGTAAGTACCAACTAAGTAACTATTGAAAATTATCAGTTAAATTACCAACTAAATAATTAGTTAGAAAAATATGTCAATTAAATTGCCAACAAAAGATTAATTGGAAAATTACTAACTACTTTACCAACTAGTTAGTTGGTTTGTTCGTAATTTAACAAATTTAACAAAATTAACCAAAAAAAAAAAAACTTAACTCCAAACAAATCATTACCAACTAAAATTTAATGTTACCAACTATGAAATTTGTTGGTAATTACTGACTGACTTTAAAAAAAAATCTTATTAGTAACAATTTCCAACAAGTATTTTACCAACGGGCCGAATTTTATTGCTAATCTATTGGTAATCCAATATTACCAACTTGAATTGGACAATTACCAATAAAATTTGTTAGTTGGTAATAGATTATGAATTAAACATAAAATTTATTACTTAATAAATAGTATCTTAAGTATGTAAATATAATCTTTGTATAAACTTATATATTTGATTATTGGTAAATTGATAAAAGTTAATGATAGCAATTTAAAGGGAAATATATTTATTTTTTTAAAAAAATAAATATTCATTTTAACACAATTAAATTAAAAAGAGAGATATAACTATTTAATTTTGGATTGAGAGTATATTCTCTCAGGTTTTTCATATGCCATAATTTATCGTTAGTTTTTTAATTTATATAGTTATCTTAAATAAATCTTAATAAGGATATATAATAATTATATTTTTTTAAATGTTTAACTAATTTGATATATAAATTAGTTATCATAAATATTATTATTTATCTAAATTAGCATATATATATAGAAAAATTCTTTTGCCACAAATATTTGTCATTATAAAAAATTTAAAAAAGACTTCCAATTTTTTAAATTAATTTTATTATTTCGAATACAAAATTACCAAATATTAACACTTAACTCTACGTTTTACTTTTATTTTTTAAATAATAAAGGAATATTATTAATTAAGAACGTAATTCTTTTCAAACTTACACAATAATAATTCATATAGATTCCAAAGTGAACAGGGAAATACAGAGAGAGTATTAATTAAATAATTTAAATTAAGTAAATTAAGAAAATTTTAAACTAAAATTTTTCTAGAAAATAAATTTATAAATTTAATAATTTCCTTAATCTCAAAACTTCACTAACATATAAAAAAAATTAGTTGAAGTATTACCTATTTTTTCCTTCTCATGGTCGATCATGCATCGTTTATCTTATATTGTATTTATCACTTACACCACATAATACTCGCAAAAGAAATTATCATTCTCGAGCCTTTCAATACCTGACAAATTGGCAGATTTAATCCCTGAACTTTTTTTTTGTTTATTGGCAAGTTTGGTTCCCAAAAATAGATGTTCACTCTACGTTGATCGTCAATAGTGGATGAAAGGATTGTATATTTTACTCGAAAAAAGAAGAAGGAACAAAAAATTTAAAAATAAAGATCAAGAACTAAACTTACCAATTAAAAGGTTTAGGACTAAATTTGCTAATTTGCCTTAGTTGATTCCTACACATAAGGGTGTAAACGGGTCGGGTGGGGTCCGGACCACCCCATTCCGGACCCTATGGTTTTTGGGACCGAACCGGACCGCCTAGTCCGACCGTGTACCGGTGCCTCTGCCAGTCCGATCCCAACATTCCAGTCGATTTTTTCCAAAACCGTGCTGGTTTGCTCAAATCGTGTTGGACTGGCTAGTCCAACTGGTGAACCGATGGACCGAGCAGTCCAACATTGAACCAGCCACTTATTAAAAAAAAAAAATGAGTTAAATTTTGTACCAAATCAATTAGCAAAGATCTACACCTCATCACAGGTGCAGAAGCTTTGCAACGTAGGAAGGGAGAGGAAAAAGTAGGGAGTGCAAAAAACGGAAGACGAGAGGGGCGGGGTGAAACTGAGAAAAGGGAGTGAAGAGATGGTATGGAGGAAGGGGGAAGAAGGAGAAAAGCCTATCTCTTTTTAGGATTGTCCTCTAAGTTTGAGCATGTATCTTTTGGTTTCTTACTTTGTTCTTGAGTCCTGGATTTGTTAGTAAGAAAAGAAGGTAAGCAAAGAAGAAGAGAGGGCAGCGGGCCAGTGGCAACGGCGGCCATTGAATGCTTCCATTGACTACTTTCTATAATATCTTAGACTCATTTGGAGAGAGTGGCGAAAAGAGTATGGGGGAGGGGAGAAAAGGCAGTCACGCTTGGGAAGGAGAAAAAGGTCGCCGTGGTTGCTTTGTATTGCAAGCGGTGATGGCGAGGATGGCGGCGATGAACGGCGGCTAGGGTTTGGGTAGAGGTTGATTTTAAGGTTTGGTTTGGTGGAGATAGTAAAGGTAATATTGGTATATTACATGGTTTGTTAAAAGATTAATATTTTTTGGGGGTAAATTAAATTATATAATTCAATAAACTATTTTAATGTATTAGATTGTTAGTTATAAATTAAAAATGACTACTTTTAATCATGATTTTGAATATTTATATCTTTATGGACTTAAATTACACTATAGTATTGATTAATTTTCTTAAAAAAATAATTATATTTTTAATTTGTAAATTATAATATTACCGATTCAGTATATGGTTCAATTACGATCCAATTACGGTTGGACCATTAAATCATGAACCAGTAACTTTTTCGGTTCAATGACTGGTTTGGTTCTGAAAACATTGTCGGACTTAGACCCATTTAACAAAAAGGGGTACCGAACCCGAGCTATATACTTGACGGGCCTAGAGTTAAAGGACCTATACCCGACCCGGTGGGTAACGGGTTTGGGTTGGGTAAATTCTAAATTATAAAAATTATATTTCTATGTAAAAATCCTTGTACAAAATATTAAAATAGGTACAATTTCAAATTCTTAAAATTTTAAATTTACAACAATAAAAAAAAAGTCCAAGTTCATAAATAACAATATCATACAACACATATAAATTAAAACTAAGCATTAAATAATAGTTTACAACAACAATACCAAAATATCTATAAGTTTATAACTATTACATAATATAAAATATCCTCAATTCATCCAAGAAGCTAAATAGTTAAAAAATTATAATATATATATATATATATATATATATTTAAATTAGTCAGGTAAACGGGTAATCGAGTTAGAATTTATAATACCCGGACTCGGACCTAATTATATAAATTAAACGAATAAACGGGTCGGGTCCAGGTAACAAAATAGTCATACTGAACCCGTATAAATGCGTAAATGGGGGCGGGTTAGGCCCGAGTAGATCCAATCCATTGATAGGACTACCTACACAGATACTAAAGAACCAACTCCTTCTCTAAATAATCCTGAAAGCAATATTCCAACACCCTATTTCAAGAAAGCCAAATTTCACATTAGGCGCATTAGAAAATACTATTATGGTTATATTGAATCTATAAAATTGAAACTTCCTTCAACCATTGGGGAAACCATGTTAAAGAGGTTCATCCAACGGGAAATTCTTGTGTGCACCAAGTGCATGTGCACCGGATGCTTTAGGTAATTGTACCACGTACAGGTGAAATTGTACACAACATTTACTGTACAACTCTCAGCGCATGTGGTACATGTAATACACGCCTTGTCCACCTTGCATAAGGAATTTGTGTAGAATAGTGTTGTTAAAAATGAAAATGCATATAAAAAGAAATTAATGATATATCTTCCTTCTTTATTATCAATAATATCATTAAGACTATAAATTAATAATATTATTCATAGAATTATAATATAGCCATCACTAGTGCTATTATTATTATTATTATTATTATTATTATTATTATTATTATTATTATTATTATTATTATTATTATTATTATTATTATTATTATTATTTCATTTTATCCTATTTTTTAGTTTATTATTATTATTATATTCATTATTATTATTGTACTTTCTTATTATTATTATTGTAGTTTAATGATATTATTATTATTATTATTAATTTTATTTCATTTTATCCTATTTTTTTGTTTATTATTATTATATTCATTATTATTATTGTACTTTCTTATTATTATTATTATTATTGTAGTTTAATGATAATATTATTATTATTATTATCATTTTTATTCTATTATCCATTACTATTATTTTTATATCTATTATTTAATATCAATATTTCTTGGTAATATTAAATTATAGTATTATTAAATTCAATAATTATATTGAATTATTATATTATTCTTACCATTATTATTTATATGTGTGTGTGTGTGTATTATAACTAATACTATAAATATCTTAAGTTATATTATATTATATACAAAGATATTTTAGGGGACCCACAAGAAATAAATAAAGATGGCCCACAAGCATGATATTTTTGACTAAGATTAACCATTCTTAGACTTCCTTTAATTAAGCTTAATTATGCTAAACTAGATTAGGATAAGTTAATCATGATTAGGCATATATTAGTCCTAAGAAGTTTTAAGAATTTCTTCAAACTTCTAAAGAATTCTACAACCTTCTAGGATGATTCACAACTCTCTTGAAAATCTTAGAGAAGTCTAAAGACTTCTAGAATGCCAACTCATCTTAAATCTTTTACTAAAACCAAAATATGACCAAGAGGAGCAAGTTATATAAATAGGATCAAGAGAGGAGGATTTTGGCCAAGAGAGAAGGCTGGGAGAAGAGAAGAAAAATAGAAAAGTGAAGAGAGAAAAGGAAAAACAAAAAGAAAGACTAAGGGAGGGAGAGAGATTTTCGGCAGCAAGGAGAAGGAAAGGAAAAGGAAGGAAAGGAAATGTGTTACAGCTTTGCCTTCATCTTGGAAAGGTAAGGGATTACTTCTCAAAAGCTAAGAGAATGATACTAGAAGTTGGAAGCAATTTGCATATGAATTTATTGATGTTGAGTAATGAAAATATCTTGATTTTGTGACGGTTGTTGGTTGACCGGTTGAGTTGGTGATGAGAAGAGCATGGTTATTAGTTCATTTGAGGTGTATTGGAGTAATGGTATGCTGAAAATTTGAAAAGAAAAAGGGTGGAAGTGATAAAGATCACAAAAAAAGCCATTTGCTAGTAACAACTCACTAGCTTGTGTTGTTTGGAAATATCAAAGGAAATCTAAGTAGAGATGACTGGAAATTGAGCATAAATAGCCCTAAACATGTCCTAGACTAGTTAGAAAGGATTTGGAACAAGTTGTGTGGAGGTTGTGAGGGTTTTGAATGGCTAAGAGATCATGAACAACAAGAATGGTGAAAGTTGCCAAAAATTTACTGGTTTGGTAAGTATGGAATAATTTATTTGTTTGAACAAAAGAGAAGTGCTGGGCATGAAAACCTGTTATAATAATGATGTTGGGATGCTAAATGAGGTATTGAAGGGTTTAAATGTGGTAGGATATGTTGAAGAAATCATGGGAATAAGTTAAAACAAGTTGGGCTTCTAAACTGTAATTTTGAACCTCCAATCTCGGAACGGTGGAATTAACTGAAAAACTGTACAAAATGGGATGGAATTTGATGGAAACGTGAAAATAGGGGAGCATGATGCTGTATGTTAAAAAATTTCACGAAGAAAAACAAACCGAGCCTTAAAGGCTATGCGGAAGCGTGAAGATCATACCTTTGCGTTCCTTAACCCTCCTAGGTTGCGTAGGAACAGATTGAACGGCTGGAATCGCCTCGCTTTGCACACTTGAAGGAGCTTCTGATTGAACACCCGCTAGCCTTCTACTTCGCCTTGTTTGCATTAACGCTTAGCTCTCCAGTTCTCGGGATATTCCTCAGCCTAACCACTAGTTGGTGAACACTATAGAGAAGAAGAATGGACTCAAAACTCCTTGGTTCAGTTGCTATTAGTTAGCAAAGAAGACAAGAAGAAAACACAGAGGGAGGTGCCGTGAGAGAGCAAGAGAGAGACGTGAGTTCTCTCTGTGGCCAGGAAAAAAACTAGGGTTTTTCTTTTTCTAGAGAGTTATTTATTAGTTAGCCAAAATTAGGTCTCCCATTATCTGATAAACATATCCCCGGGATTTCATATTTCGACACCCGGATGTTATCCCTGAGAATCAATTTGACTTAACCCTAAACTCCTCTTAACCGTATCTGGAAAAACCCTAAGGTCCAAGCTATTGGGCCAGAAAAATATTTATTATTTTTCTTGGACCCAAAAGGCCCAAAATAATAAATATTAATTATTTATTTCCTGGGCTTACATAAGTAACCCAATAAATAATTAATGAGCCCAAATGAACCATAATAATTAATCTTTAATTATTTATTTCTTGGGCCTATATAAATAACTCAATAAATAATTAAACATTATTTATTTCCCCTAATTTAAGCCCAGGTTAATTTCTTAATTATTCATACTGGACCCAGGCCCTGAATAATTAATTAACCAATTAAACTAGATAATTAATTTCTCTCAACTCCTATTTTATTTATTTATTTATTTTATTCTAGTCCAATAATAAATTAGACTTCCTGAATAAAATAAAATAAAATAAAATCCTCTTCAACTGAGACCAATTCCTCAACCCATAAGTAGTTAGGACTTACGGGCTATCCCGAGGACCAAAAAGACACATCGCCTTGGCTGCTAAAATGACCAAAATACCCTTGCTATATAAATAGCTGTATTTTGCATTTTAAATATTTTCTAATATCACCATAAGGAAATATTGACCTCAAGGATAATGCTGCATTCGCAAAGTCTCCGACCTACAGGTGAAATGACTAAAATACCCCTCTATACATCGCTGTACATTTAGAGAGGAAGAAGTGTACTAACACCCCCCTAAATGACATCTACCATCCTTAGGCTTCTAGTCCAATGGTCCACGACTTCCTGGAGTGTTTCCGCTTTCTAAGGGAGCTACCCTAAAGCAAACATCCAAGTCATGTTTCCTAGGGCCCTGGATAATTTAGACCATTCGGACAACCACAAGGAGCGATATAGTGCTGAAACTATCTTGTATAAGTCTGTTTTAACTAACTAGTCACACATACCCAACATGCAAGTATATTGGCCCTACGATAGAACCTCAACTACAGCAAATCAAAGTATATGCTTCCAGCTTCGCCATACCACCAACTTATACTCAAGTCGTAGAGTACTAGTCCACGCTGTAGCGGTAGTAGTCTAGGTTTCTACCATACAGTACTTTGAGAAACCACTACTACAGGTCCTGTTCTACATATTCGAAATACGCTTATGTCATGAAGTGAGTGGACTACCCACTAGCTAAAGGTAAGCCATTCTTCATTTGGAATTCATAACATAATAACCTAAACATGATGAGGTTCACAGTCTCATCAATAGGTTAAGAACAAATGTTTATGTGTTAAATAACTCGTGATCCATACCTTACTGTGAAATACCACCATTCACATGGATCACTTATTTAAACACAATGGGTCTGTTCCAAACGAAAATCGTGCACAAACAAAAAGTAAATTCACAAACAATTTCTGAAAATAAATTCTTTCATTAAAATATTCGATTTTACATCAGAAACCTAGTCTAAGAGGGCATACAATCCAACAATCTCCCACTTGCACTCTAAGACTAGGTAAGTCCATAGGTGCCCACCCCTATGGCGTCTAAGTGTCTCTTGAAGACTCTCTCAGCCAAAGGCTTGGTGAATGGGTCTACTAGATTGTTATCTGAGGTAATATGCTCCACCACGACTTCCCGTCTTTGGATGAAATCCCAAATCAGGTGGTACTTCCTCTCGATGTGTTTCCCCTTCTTGTGGTTCCGAGGCTCCTTAGATTGCGATACTGCTCCAGTGTTGTCACAATACATCACAACCGGCTTGTTCATATGCGGTACGACTCCAAGTTCTGAAAGAAACTTCCGGAGCCAGACTGCTTCCTTGGAGGCCTCCGAAGCAGCCACATACTTAGCTTCCATAATTGAGTCAACAATACAAGACTACTTAATACTCCTCCATGAAATTGCTCCTCCAGACAAGGTGAAGACATATCCACTAGTGGATTTTCTCTCATCCTTATCTGCCTGGAAGTCTGAGTCTGTTTATCCTGTAGGAACCAAATCATCAGCCCTTTAAACTAGCATATAATCTCTCGTTCCCTTGAGGTACTTTAGAATATGCTTTACAGCTTGCCAATGAACCTCTCCTGGGTTTGACTGATATCTGCTAACTAAGCCCACGGCAAAGCAGATATCTGGCCTAGTACATAGCATGGCGTACATGAGACTTCCCACAGCCGAAGCGTAGGGAATCCTACTCATTCTATCATTTTCTTCTTGAGACTTAGGACAGTCCTTCGAAGAAAATGATAACCCATGTCTACAAGGGATTAGAGCTCACTTGCATGAGTCCATGCTGTACTTGGCCAACATCTTGTCAATGTATGTCGCTTGGGATAACCCTAACATTCTCTGCTTCCTATTCCTAAGAAGCCTAATCCCGAGAATGTAGCTGGCTTCTCCCAAGTCCTTCATACTGAATTGACTAGACAGCTAAACCTTTGTAGATGACAATGTCCTTACATCATTTCCAATGAGTAGAATGTCATCCACATAGAGGACAAGAAAAATCACATTATGCCTTCAAGTTTCTTGTACACGCATGGTTTATCTTCGTTTTGAATAAAACCATAAGACTTTACGGTCTCATCAAAACGAATGTTCCATGCTTTCGATGCCTGCTTAAGTCCATAAATGGACTTCTTAAGCTTGCAAACCATGTGTTCCTGGCCTTCAGCAATGAAGCCTTCCGGTTGGGACATATAGATGTCTTCACTAAGATGGCCATTCAAGAATGCCGTCTTGACATCCATTTGCCATATCTCGTAGTCATAATGACAGGCGATGGCAAGGAGGATGCGGATGGATTTAAGCATGGCTACAGGGGAAAAGGTTTCCTCATAGTCGATACCTTCTTTTTGAGTATACCCTTTCGCCACAAGTCTAGCTTTGAAGGTTTCCACCTTCCCATCCGCTCCTCTCTTCCTCTTGTATACCCACTTGCACCCAATGGGTTTTATCCCTTCAGGTGAAGCTACAAGATCCCAAACCTGATTGAGGTACATAGACTCAATCTCAACTTTCATTGCTTCATGCCACAGATTTGCATCGGCATCAGCAATAGCCTCCTCGTATCTAGCGGGGTCTTGTTCCTGATGGTCGGAGACCAGCTCAAAGGCTTCTCCAGTCCATCTATCCGGAACCCTAGACACTCTCCCACTACGACGAGGCTCCATTTGCACAGGCTCTTGAGGCTGTGCCTCTTCTTGTTCCAAAATCGGGTCAGAAGAAGTTGATTCCATAGATAACTTCTTCGGAAGTTCCAACCTCGTTGAACCTTTAGTGGAAGTACTTTAATCATCTTCCAAGTATCTAACATTGGTACTGACTAGTACCTTCTGCTCTTTAGGATGATAAAAGTAGCCTCCTTTTGTCCCTGTTGGATACCCAACAAAATAGCATAATTCTAATCTTGGTTCCAACTTGTTTCCCTTGATCAGTATATAAGCTGGACATCCCCAAATCCTGAGATGATTCAGACTTGGATTACGCCCAGTCCACATCTCATAGGGAGTCCTAGGTACTGACTTGGAAGGCACCAAGTTTAGAATATATGTCGCTGTTTCCAGGGCATATCCCCAAAAGAACACTGGAAGAGTAGCATGAGACATCATGTTTCGGATCATTTCCATCAACGTTCTATTCCTTCTCTCAGCTACTCCGTTCTGCTGGGGGGTTCACAGCGCAGAGAGTTGGGATACTATCCCATGATGTACTATGTAGTCCTTGAATTCACCTGGGAGGTACTCTCCACCACGATCCGATCGTAAGGTTTTGATTAATTTACCTGTCCGGCGCTCCACTTCAGCCTTAAACTCTTTGAACTTGTCAAAAGAGTCGGCCTTATGTCTCATTAGGTAAATGTAACCATACCTCGTACAATCATCCGTGAACGTGATGAAGTACTCAAAACCTCCTCTAGATGATGTAGACAATGGACCGCACACATCAGTGTGAACAAGACTCAGCACCTCCTTGGCTCTATCCGCGTTTGGTGTAAATGACCTTTTGGTCATTTTTCCCATCAGGTAGGATTCACACTGAGGCCAACTTTCCAATCTCAATGAGCCCAAAAGCCCATCATGGATTAGTCTCTGAATCCTGGTTGAGTTAATATGACCCAACCTTAGATGCCAAAGGTATGAATCATTGATATTGGTCTTTCTCTTCTTAGTTAAAGGTTCAGACAGAGCGTCATTTGATTGGTTGTTAATAGGGTTTAAAAAGAACAGATTACCATACATGTGCCCAGTACATAAAATTTCTCCATCTCTACTGATAGAAATACTAGAATGGAAAGATACAGAATATCCTTGATTAATAAGTTTTGCAACTGAAATCAAATTCTGACGAAAATCAGGTACATATAAAATGTCTTTTAAAACCACTATCTTATTACAATCAAAGATAAGATCCAGCTCTTCCACTGCAAGGGCCCAGACTTGTGCTCCATTATCCACTCGAAGCCCATGTTCGCCCTTCTTGAGTCTTCTTATCTTCCTAAACCCCTGCAAGGAGTTACAGATATGATCAGTGGCTCCTGAATCAACAATCCAAGTGGAAGTTGATCCTACCATTGATATGGACTCTAGATAGTAAACATTACTCGTGGGGTTTTTCTTGGCTCGAAGATCCGGACACTCTTTTTCCAGTGTCCCTTCTTTCCACACTTGAAGCACTTGCCCTTTGGTTTGTCCTTGGGCTGGTTCTTGGGCAAGGCTGCTGCATTCCCCTTCTTCCTCTTGAACTTTCTGGGCTTAGGCCCAGTTCTTGAAGAAGAGGCCTTAGCAATCATGGTTTTAGACTGCGGCTTCATGACCTTCTCCGCCATCTGGAGCTTCTTCATCAGTTCAGTTAAACTCATGTTCAACTTGTTCATGTTATAGTTTAACTTGAACTGAGTGAAAGAGCCCGGTAGATATTCGAGAACCACGTCCACTTGGCTCTCGGGGTCAATGACAGCCCCTAAGATTTCTGCCTCCTCAAAAGCAGCAATCATCTTGAGCATATGCTCTCGGACTGATGCTCCCTCAGCCATCTTAGTGTTCACAATAGTTCGAAGAGCCTCCTGCCTTGCGGGCCAGTTCTTGTCTGCGAACATAGTTGCCAATGATTGACTTATGTCATATGTAGAAGCCATGTGCTCGTGTTTTGACTAGAGCACATTAGACATGGAAGCTAACATATAGCAACGTGCCATTTCGTCAGCTTTCTTCCACGCCTTTTTAGCCTCTCGCTCTTCAGCGGTGGAACCTTCCCCGATAACAGGGCAGGTCTCGTAAAGGACATACTTATACTCCTCAGCTGTGAGTATTATGTCCAGGTTCCTTTTCCAGTCCACATAGTTTAGACCCGTTAACTTATTCTCCCTGAGAATAACGGCCAATGGACTAAAAGAACCTCCCACCATTTCTGAAAATCGAAAATAAAAGAAAGAAATTAGTTTGTGAAAACAAAATGAAATTTGTGCACTGAAAATAATTTGGCTCTTAGGAAAACTGAAATAGCTTCTTGGGAAGATTAACAGTTTCCTAAGCTAAGTGTATTAACCACCACAAATTAATTTCCCTTCTAGGTAATGGTCTAGATAATAACTCCATCGTGGGATAGCCGTTTCCTCTCATTT
Organism: Voacanga thouarsii; assembly: GCA_026120185.1. Classification (NCBI taxonomy): domain Eukaryota; kingdom Viridiplantae; phylum Streptophyta; class Magnoliopsida; order Gentianales; family Apocynaceae; genus Voacanga; species Voacanga thouarsii. Next base: position 274,999 of record JANUWF010002297.1, read on the forward strand.
CCTATGGACATACCTCGCACTATAACCTCCAACGTGGGCTGGCCGATCATAGTACGTGCCCTGGGTTATTAATTACATCCTTCCATTAGATCTAGATCCTTATGGTATCCCCATCCTATACGGGTTCACTCCCAGGGTGACGCGAGGGGATCCACGATCTCTAACGAGGACCGTGATGGAAGCCGTGGGGCCGTTGGAACCCCTCTCCCTCTTAGTCTTTTAAAATAAAGGTTTTCTGGAAAATATCCTTTTGAAATTTCCATTAAGTTTTTCCTTAACTCAAAAAAATAAAATATCTAAGTCCAACGAAATCTCTATGTCAAGGCTTATATCATTTGAGAGATTTTCTCCATGGACTAATTTTATTTCAGTTAAAACTTAATGATTTCAAAAATTTTCCAATTAAAACTTTCTAGAGACTTTGGTCTCAAGCTTATTTGACAAAATCATTTTTCTAGTTCAAAACAAAACAAAATGGCTCTCCATTTTAATTTACAAAAATATCTAAATCCAATATATTTTCTATGTCAAGGATTAAATTCTTTGAGAAAATATTCAAGGATTAATTTTTGTACCAATTAAAATAACCATTTAGTTTTTAAAGAAAAATATTTTTTCTTGCCAAAACAAAAAGTTCCCTAAGACTTTGGTTTTTGAGAAAAAACACACATAGGTACATAAAAAAAAATAGCATGCTAGAAAACAATAAACGTTTTCATGCTTTTCTATTTTTTAAACCTAAGTGTCCAAATAATAGAATTAAACACATTAATTAATTAATTAATTAATTAATGATCTTGTTTAATCCTAAAATCCTTTACTAATATTTTTCATGCAAATATATTCCAAGAATATAAATATTGCAAAAATATTAACTTCGCCTGGTATGGGACCCAAAACGAAAAAGAAAAAAAACAAACAAAAATGCAAAAAAAAACGCTGGCAGTCCACTGCACCGGATGCACCAGATCGGCGCCTTTTGTATTGCGGTCCACCGTGCCCCTCGGTGCACCAGCCGCACCTGATCGGCAGCTGCTTCAACCCGTGGAGCGCTCTGCCCGCCCGCCCGCAACCCGCGCCCAACTCCGCCTTACCCGCCCGCTGTTAGCCCGTTTTCTGGCGTCCGGCCTGCGCACGACCCGCGCGAATTTGAAGTTGCAATTGCAATTTTGCAATTGCAAAATCAGCTTCAAATCACCTCCAATCGGCTCGGCTCGTAGCGAGTAGCCAGACGGCTCCAAGCACAAACACGGCTTATGAACAGTATCATCTTCTTCGTTTTTCCACTGTCCGCGTGCGAAATTGCAGAACCTTCCTTTTTCAATTTCTTTCTTATTTCTTTGGCTTCTTTGGACATTTTTACTTACAAAAAATATCCAAACCAAAAACACAACTGCCTATACCCATTTAAATTGGGTTTACGCGATTAAACTTGAAAACAAAAAAAATTTACAGAGAGCTCCTATACTTCAACGGTGAAGCTTACAAAACCATCTATCCCATACCAAAACAGTGAAGGATCACAGGTATAATCATCTTCTCCATTTTATTAACTACCATGCTCCCTATATTGATCAAAACCAGTGTCTCTGATACCACTTTGATGGAAACGTGAAAATAGGGGAGCATGATGCTGTACGTTAAAAAATTTCACGGAGAAAAATAAACCGAGTCTTAAAGGCTATGCGGAAGCGTGAAGATCATACATTTGCGTTCCTTAACCCTCCTAGGTTGCGTAGGAACAGATTGAACAGACTGGAATCGCCTCGCTTTGCACACTTGAAGGAGCTTCCGGTTGAACACCCGCTAGCCTTGTACTTCGCCTTGTTTGCATTAACGCTTAGCTCTCTAGCTCTTGGGATATTCCTCAGCCTAACCTCTAATTGGTGAACACTATAGAGAAGAAGAATGAGCTCAAAACTCCTTGGTTCAGTTGCTATTAGTTAGCAAAGAAGACAAGAAGAAAACACAGAGGGAGGTGCCGTGAGAGAGCAAGAGAGAGACGTGAGTTCTCTCTGTGGCCAGGAAAAAAACTAAGGTTTTTCTTTTTCCAGAGAGTTATTTATTAGTTAGCCAAAATTAGGTCTCCCATTATCTGATAAACATATCCCCGGGATTTCATATTTCAAACACCCGGATGTTATCCCTGAGAATCAATTTGACTTAACCCTAAATTCCTCTTAACCGTATCTAGAAAAACCCTAAGGTCCAAGCTATTGGGCCAGAAAAATATTTATTATTTTTCTTGGACCCAAAAGGCCCAAAATAATAAATATTAATTATTTATTTCCTGGGCTTACATAAGTAACCCAATAAATAATTAATGAGCCCAAATGAACCATAATAATTAATCTTTAATTATTTATTTCTTGGGCTTATATAAATAACCTAATAAATAATTAAACATTATTTATTTCTCCTAGTTTAAGCCCAGGTTAATTTCTTAATTATTCATACTGGACCCAGGCCCTGAATAATTAATTAACCAATTAAACTAGATAATTAATTTCTCTCAACTCCTATTTTATTTATTTATTTATTTTATTCCAGTCCAATAATAAATTAGACTTCCTGAATAAAATAAAATAAAATAAAATAAAATAAAATAAAATAAAATAAAATAAAATCCTCTTCAACTGAGACCAATTCCTCAACCCATAAGTAGTTAGGACTTACGGGCTATCCCGAGGACCAAAAAGACACATCGCCTTAGCTGCTAAAATGACCAAAATACCCTTGCTATATAAATAGCTGTATTTTGCATTTTAAATATTTTCTAATATCACCATAAGGAAATATTGACCCTAAGGATAATGCTGCATTCGCAAAGTCTCCAACCTACAGGTAAAATGACTAAAATACCCCTCTACACATCGCCGTACATTTAGAGAGGAATAAGTGTACTAACACCCCCATAAATGACATCTACCATCCTTAGGCTTCTAGTTCAATGGTCCACGACTTCCTGGAGTGTTTCCGCTTTCTAAGGGAGCTACCCTAAAGCAAACATCCAAGTCATGTTTCCCAGGGCCCTGGATAATTTAGACCATTCGGACAACCACAAGGAGCGATATAGTGCTGAAACTATCTTGTATAAGTCTGTTTTAACTAACTAGTCACACATACCCAACATGCAAGTATATTGGCCCTACGATAGAACCTCAACTACAGCAAATCAAAGTATATGCTTCCAGCTTCGCCAGACCACCAACTTATACTCAAGTCGTAGAGTACTAGTCCACGCTGTAGCGGTAGTAGTCTAGGTTTCTACCATATAGTACTTTGAGAAACCACTACTACAGGTCCTGTTCTACGTATTCGAAATACGCTTATGTCATGAAGTGAGTGGACTACCCGCTGGCTAAAGGTAAGCCATTCCTCATTTGGAATTCATAACATAATAACCTAAACATGATGAGGTTCCCAGTCTCATCAATAGGTTAAGAAAAAATGTTTATGTGTTAAATAACCCGTGATCCATACCTTACTGTGAAAGACCACCATTCACATGGATCACTTATTTAAACACAATGGGTCTGTTCCAAACGAAAATCGTGCACAAACAAAAAGTAAATTCACAAAAAATTTCTGAAAATAAATTCTTTCATTAAAATATTCGATTTTACATCAGAAACCTAGTCTAAGAGGGCATACAATCTAACAGAGTTTGCTTGTCTCATGACCTGAAATTGATAGAGGGATATTTTAGGAATATTATGGAAGTAACCTTACCTTATTTGGACCTATATTGAATAAGTTATGTGAAGAATGGTGGAGGGTGGTAAAGCTGTAAAACCAGGAAAACCATCAAAAGCATTAATTCATTTATTTCTTTAGGGAAATTATAGAAACCTTATTCGAACCATTAAGTATTCGAATCCATTAAGTAATAATACAGAGATATACTAATGGTGTAGGTGAATTAAGTCGACGGAACTCCTTTTAGGGCTATATGAGTGCAACTTCGACTTAATATACAAGGTGAGTCCCTTAATTACCATTAGCTATGTGTTTTTTGACAAAATTTAATGTTTCTCTGATATAAACTATGTCTTCTTGATATGATTGAAGTCTATGATTCCAGTCTAATTGATATTTACAAACTGTTTCAATAAGCTTTGTTTATGCTTAAAGGTTTCCGAGATGAAAATTCGTATAATTTTGATAGCTCTTAAAAATTTTTGAAAATGATATTTGGCCCCAAAAATGAGTTGTTTTGAATTCCCTTCGGGGAGAATAGACTCCTTTCAAAGGAGTATATTGAATATGTGAATCAGTGAAGACGTTGAGTACTCAACGAGGGCTTTGACCTTTGTACTAACTCTTGTTAGAGATAGATGAACCCAAATAACCCGGTCCAGTTATTGGGCTTATCTTACTCCGAACGGGGCGATAGGACAATGGAATTAGCCGTCCCTGGCTAGCCGTTTTGAGCCCGGCAATTGCCTATTGATTATGACGGTGGGTTGTTCACATGATACCGAGTGGGGACACTCCGTGTGTTCAATCCCTTGCCACCTTGATGGTGATTGACGTCAGGATTGGGACCCCTGGCTTATGGTGGTAAGTAAAAGATCCATAAGTGCATGGTGAGGTATATTTGTACGCTACTCACCCTTCCGACATATCACGGGTGACGTGCTGTAAGGCACAGTCCCTGGCACAAGAGACCGTGTAGCCGAAGGCGAAGTTCCTTGAACTTTGCATGCGGGTCGCACTTCGCAAATGGGAAGAACCCCCATTTATTAAAATTGAGGGCCATATATTTGGAAATCATTGTTTTTCGAATGTACATGATAGATTGAACCTAAATTTACCAATTACCGCTGTTTCCCTATTATAAAATTTATTTTAGTAAAGAAATTGAAAAATGACTCTCTCTTCTAAGCAAAACACTGGCACATACGAGGCTCACTGAGTATACCACTCACACATATGTTTGCCTTTTCTTTTTTAGGAATTGGAGTTGAAAACTAACGACGGTACTACTCGAACTTCACCTCCAGCACTAGATAGTGAATCTTTTAGTGTGATCAATGTGCATAGATGATGAAACTATTTTGGCTTGTGTATTTTGGGAACCATGATGATGTATCTATCGTGACTCATATATATATAATGAAAGAGCATGTTTCATATATTACTTAAGTTTCGACTTTTACCTGCTTATTTTAAGTTCAATTCGTTATAAAGACCCCTAGCCTAAGATTTCAGTCGGGGCAACATCCCACCTGAGCCCGGCTCGCTACGATAAGATAAAAATATGGGGTGTTACAGTACAAGTTCTTAAAGTATCCGGTGCATATGCACTGGGTTCACGGAAGAATTTCCCTCATCCAACAAGTATAAACCTCAAAAATAGAAACGTGTTTGGGTAGTAGGTCAAAGAACATACAAATAAAAGGCACTGAGTTAAGGTTTCATTTAAGGTACAAAGGTGAAGTTTGCCTTCTTGTTCTATTAATCAGCCTAATGAGTTAGAATAGAGAATGAGATCAAGAAAAGAGAAACAATTCCTTAGTTCATTACCTACCAGCCAACACCACGATTAAGGACTGCATATCGAACTATTTGTATTGGCATATTTTGGCTATGAAAGCCCTAGTCGGCTATTGAAAGTAAATATCAAATGCTTAAAGAAATTGTAAAATAGGATGGGGTGCATCACTTTAAATTGAAAACTTTGAAAAAATGAACTTCAATCATCGAAGTAAAAATTGATACAGTTAGGACCTATTAGTAGTTAATTTTAACTAAGCCTTCATACTTCAACTCTTGATACATGGTTTAACCTCACCTCAACTACAACAAAAAATGAAGCAATCATCATTGCAAATGATTATCTTGCATTGAATGAGAGAGCCCCCTATTGGAATAGACAAGAAAAGTGTGAGACAAAATATTCCCTCACCACCTCCTTCTATTTTGCCCCACACAAACAGGAAGAAGAAAAGAAATATGAAAAGAATGCTCTTTGCATGATTCCTTAAATCAAAATGCCAAACCTATTAACCCCTTTTTTTTTTCAAAGGCATACACACAGAAGTTAATTAAAAAAAAACTGTAAGATCGTAAACAACAATAAGGAAGTAAATAGCGATGAAATACATGTAATTGTAGGGTGTGAAGGAGGAAATTCCCACAATTTCCATCTTTTCTTTGAGCAAAAAGGAAAGGGCAGAGGGAATAAAATCACTAATGAAGACCTAAAGATAATGAAGCAGTAGAAATTAGAGAGGAATAAGTGAAGGCAATAAAAGTGGAGGGTTTGCAACCATCCACCTTCCCCAATGTAGAAGGATATAAGGGGAAAAAAAATATGAAATGACTAAATTATCCATGAAGACCAAATGAATCTCAGCAGTAAAGTATTTTCTTGATGAAATCTAATTCATCTATCATGAGTGTTTAGAAATACTATTAAATCTTGATTATCAAATTGATAAATTTAAGGTTAAAAAAAAATAATTATCAAAATAATGTGTATAGACAATTCATTCTCTTCTTCACATTTAGTGCAAGGATTTTCTATGTTCAGTGTGAAAATTTCTATTTTCATTTTGTTAGTTAAAAATTTTCCCATAAAGACTGCATTATATAGCCAAACAATTCAAAATCTAATGTCATGCACAACAATTTTCATACTCATTCTAAAGGTCCATCAAGGTCCACAGATAATAGATGATTTTCTCAAGTATTATCAAATCGTTTAACTGTTATGTCAATGTCTAATTGTGTAAGATACAAAACAAACCTGCCAAGTTTTGGGAGCATAGCACTAATAGTGTCAAGATTAACATGTATAGGTGACTCATATACATGCTGATTTCGAATAGATCAGAGGTGAAGGGATTGATCTTTTTAGATTCAGCAGTGAGATATATATTGACAATTAGTTGGCAAGAGTTGACTTTGAATGAGAATCTTCAAGTCCGTGGTTGAAAATCCTTAAAACAAAATTGAATCCAAATAGAGGCATAGAATTAAAACGCAACAACAATTACACAAACTAAAGTAACAAAAATCAGCATGCAAGTATCAAGAAAGATACCAAATTAATTTCCTTCAAACCTTGGACTGGATAATTTTGTGGCCAAGAGAGAAGGGGCATTTTTTATTATTGTAATACCCCACTACCTTCGTACCCAAATGGGGAGGGGGGGGGGGATATCGCCCCGTCCAATAAACCAGGTGTCTTTATAACGAGATACAAAAGAAAAATGACTAAATAAAATAAAATCAACAATCCTATTACATCTGAAATCAAAACTTATACAAGTCTGAAATTTAAAAACTAACAATCGTCTCTCAAAAAGAATACAAAACAAAATAAAATAAACTGAACAATCATCTCTTATTCCTTCAATCTACTTAATAAAAGTACTCCCTTAAAAATATGATATAAAAACAGTGTGAGATTGGAATTTCAGTAAGTCCCGTGTGTGTGAATGTCACATTTAAATATTTCGTGCATGTAGGTTTACCAAAACTACAAAATATGTTTGCAAGCCAATTTTCATTAGTAAACAACCATTGGGTGTAGCAATACTCACCATATTCAAAACAGTTCTCAATAAATCATCAATTCATCAAAACCATAAGTTCATTAAGTAGGGATTAGCAATGATTCAATCAATAATATCATAATCCATATCATGGTTACCACCATGATAACATCCCAATGTAACCATTCAACAATAGGTAGTAGGGGATCCTCCCACTAGGATGAGATACTCCTCTATCTCTACACCTAACACACTGGTTGTCCAATCCAAAAAAAAAAATAATAAAGTCCACATGGATCAACATGCTGGCTTAGACCGACCTCACTAAATAGTATTGCCGCCTCTTTAAGTAAAGTTTATCTTCTAAAGGTGGCCTCCTGCCAGAAGATTCACTCTAACTCTGTAAGACTAGTACCACTAGCCTACCCCCGTTGAGTTCTCAACGCTCCCTATTTAGGAGTAGAATCATTTTCCTTGTTTTCACAATTATTGGTTACCTTGTCTTTGTAAAATGTGATTTTTCACAAGAAGTTTTCCAAAATGTTTTAGTGATAAAGGAAAAGAAACCATTTTTAGTTTGAAAATTGAGGTTTGACCAAAATCATTTGGAGTTCAAAATATCCACATTCTCATTCCAAGTATCAAAATACCACAATAATACTTCATCATGTTCAACCCTTATTTCAATCATCATGCCAATCATCATAGTGACACCATTTCAATACCATTGTACAAAAGACTTGCAACATATTTAGTAAAACAGTTATGTAAGGACTTACTTGATTACTCAACTAGTTGAGCCAAAGCCAATGCTTGCAATCTATTCAAACTTCCTCCTTATCTAGTATCAATGATTTTATAGTTAGAAATCGAAATATTGCGCAAGGCCTAGCCACTATTGTTTCATGCAACACGAATCCCTATGATCACATTAATCATCTAATTCATCCATGTCATCTAGATGGTTTAATGCATTAAGTCATCTCTATAGCTTTCCATGATCATGCATCTCATCATTATGCATGCTTATAGACAAATCAAACCATCTGCATAATGACTTCAATGCTCAATTACCCTTAACTCCATTTATTAACCCTAACTTAATAAAAAGATCTCATCTTTATTCAACATACAATAGATCTAGAACATCATAGCAATTTTTATCCATATTCAATGCCATATATACCTAGTTCATTATATTACATTATCAAGCTCATCAATCTAATCAAATCATGCTTTCATGCTGGGTTTCATATATAATATCCCCTCCATATATTCAACCCTATTCTAAATTAGAGGATTTAAGCCTCAATTATCTCTTTGATGGGACAACAAGAGCAAAGGTGGCGCCTTTGGGGGTTGCTTGGGGTTTGCATGAGGGAGAGAGTCGACTGTTCCCATTTAGCTTCCTTAGTTCAAAGGTTACGAGGGATAGGGATAAATTAGTCCCTTTTGATCGAGATTTAGGAGAAGAATATGTGAAGAATTGAAGAGAAGTTGATGAAGAGTTAAGGAGTTGCCTACTGTAGAGTTAGTTTTTAGCTTTGATGGAATTTTGGTGCTGTTTTGGCCGAGATGTGGTGGAGGGTTGGCGGCTGGAATTTTTGGGTAGTAAAGGGTGTTTAGGGTTTGTTTGAGGTTGGTTTGATGAAGGGAATATGTTAAGTTTAGGTGTTTTGATGTTTGGAAGAATTATATCTTGTTTTGGAATCTTGAACAAACAAGGGAAAAATGGTACATTTTGCTCTTCTTGGTTTGGCCAAGATTGTGCAATGAATAGAAGGAGTTTATGTCTATATTTTAGGGTGCTATAGTGGCTGAAATTTGGGAGGAGAGAAGATAGAAATTTCTGGTTATTTGCTTATCCTAAAGGAACTTTGGTTAGTTACGATTACTTAGGGTAGATTCCTATATTTTAGAGAGTTGGAGAGTAACTAAAACAATCCTTAGTGGTGCTTAGGGTTTATTATTTTTCCAGAAATTTTAAGCAATAAAAATAGGTTATTAATCCAAGAAATAATTTAGTTAATGTCCTAATTTATTTTAAGCAAAAATAATTAATTAAGGCATAATTATTTTTGGTGATATAATCTAGTTTCCAAAATCAAAGCTTCTATTTTTTCTTTCCATAATAATTCCTTTGGATAAGATCCTTAGAAAACTCTAGATGTTGGAATATTTAATTTCGTAAAAGGTTAGAATAGAATATTAACTAAGGAATATTAGGAATTTAATTTACCATAATTCTTTTTTAGCAATCTCCAAAATAATCACATTCTTATTTTTTTTTTTTAGGAGGTGGGAAAAATAAGAAGGCGGTAGCCCTAGGGTTTCGGCCAAGGGGAAAATAAATAGGGGAGAAAATAGTTTAATCAATGATAAAAATGAAAAGGTTTGCAAGAGTTGGGATTCGAACTCAAGTTAGCAAAGAATACACACCAAGCTCTAACTACTATTACACAATAACTCTTGTGTTAATGTTCATCAAATAAATTCCCATAAATCTAATTCAACTCACTTCATTCTTCTTTCATTAAATTCTACTCTACAAGAACAAAGACTCTACCACCTCATATAACACAACTATGTCCAAACAAATAACTCAATAAAACAACAAGCACACAAATCACATAGGCTTCACAAAAATAGCTCACATTTATCAAATAAAATATAATAGGCTATGCTATGCATGACTTTTCCCATAAACTAAGGGGGTTCAAGACAGAGTATTACAGTTATAGCACACAGAGTTTTTGCTGCATTCGCATGTACTTCAGGAGGACTTTGTAGAGAATAAAGAATAGCCATGTTAAACTTCTAGTTGTAAGACTAATGTGTAACTTAAAATATCTCAACATATTCTGTCTCCACCTAAAAAGATAAAAAGTGATATAAAACTGACGATGGATTAACTTATCGACATCAACCACACTAAAATAAGTTCCATGTTCAACACCAAGTTTCACATACAATATTCAACAATCATTCGATAAAAGACCATATGTAAGTAAAACAAAAAGGTTTCAAGTAACTATTAATTCAACTTGCGAGAACTTTTATCTAGATACCCTCATATGCTTTCTTATGGCAGTGTATCCTACTTCATAAGACTTCTAAAAATTGATGCATATTATCGAATGATTAGTTACAAGTCTCATGACTCTTTTTCACATGCTAATAAAAAAATATAGTATGCTCAACAAAAGGACAATATCCATCCAATAAGGAAAAAGTAGTATAATGTAATAAAATTCCACAGCTATAATGCTTTTTGCTTACAGAGGTGTCCAATTTATCTATGATCATTTCTAACAAACTACTGTCAGCCAACCATTGCATCAGATCTGTAGAATTGGGTAGAGGTTATCATCAGTGCCAATAAGACATACTAAAACCTATTTGAAGGACAGATTAAAGGAGAGATTGTGATATTGAAATGTAGCAAAACAACTAGGAAAAATTTAAAAAGAATATGAAAACAAAATTGCAGAACATTACTAATCTCATGATGGATGTAATACCAATCAAATAAATCAATTGGCAAAAAAATATCTTGATGAGGGTACAAGTGGACATCACGGGTAGTTTTAGAAGATGATAGAAAATTAATTATTGCAAGTTTCAACCAATCAACAATTTATGTCAATTCAATGTTGGCAAGCCAAGGAGTAAGGACATAAAAAGCTCTCATATAATTTGAAAGGGACAATTTCTTCAATCTATAATAATCATTCATTCTATCAAAGAAATTCTACATTATCATTTTTTTGTTCTCTTAGTATGTAATCACATATAAGTATACGTGAAATTTATTACCATCGCCAACTAACCTTTACAATAAAAAAATCCATAATTCTCTTTTAGTTCTCATAATAGTCTAAACTACTTAACTCCAATGGTTTTACCTATAAACCTTCACCAATAAAATGCCAACTAAGATATTTCAAATTGCTCTATGAAAAACACCAATAAATAGCATCTATGAAAAGTCACCTGAACATAATTCATACGCATATAGCCTTTCTAGCATAAGGCATATGACAACCTAGGATGGAATAAAGTTACATAAAAAAGTATATTTTAGCCAGAAAACTAGTAGGGCCACCCAAGAAAACATCTAGAAGAAGAAAGAAAATTATATTAAAAAAAACACTTATATACTGCCCTAGGCGCAAAATACCTTGTTAAAGTGTCTAGCAAGCAATGCACTATGAGGGTGCTTTGATTGTAGGAAAGAGAATAGCAAATCCATTAGCTGTAATTAGAAAAGAACAAATAAAATTCTAAGTATAAGAATTACATGAATCTTTACAATTATTTATACACCGCAACTCTTAGAAAATATGGCAATACCTCCCCCTCTTCCAATGTTATAATTACATTAAAAGAACCAAAGAAACATAAAAAGTATGGCCAGTACTGTAACACCCCGCTATACATATATCCCAAAAGGGTAGGGATGTCGCCCCGTCCAAATGACCAATGGTCTTTATAATTAGGTAAACAATAAAAAAAAAAAACCAAAGCAGAAAATAGATTAAAACTTATTACAGGGGAAAATTATCTACAAGTCTCTGATACATATGAAGTAGAACAATCCTCAAAACAAAACCAAAATCAAGAATTTAAATCTAGCTATCTTCTAATACACTCAACCCAGTCAAAGTTGGTAGATCCTGAAATATGACATCAAAAGGAATGTGAGAAATACACCCAGTAAGTCCTGTGTGTGCTCTTGTTGGGTACAAAATAAGTTTCATGAATGCACTTAGAAATCATTTCTTGAAAGTTGATTGCAAGTCAAACATTTTTTGCATAATCAAAAGTGAATGGTGTACTAAATCCAAAATTATAATAAAACGTATATCATATGAAAATCACTAAAAAATAAATGGCTATAAAACCTTGCACCATAGCCTTGCCATGAGATCCTGCATCATGACAAATACTGTGAAACTCTGTATCACAGTGAAGTGAGTATACAGTCTACTGGGTAAAATACTCCTCCATCTCTTATCCTAATTTACAGGATGTCCACCCCAGAATAACAGCTCACTTAGACTGTGGTGCTAGCTCGGACCGGCTTGACTTACATGGACTGCCACATTTTTCGGATAGAGTTCATCTCTCAGAGGTGGCCTCCTATTGAGATGCTTACCCTACCTTTCAAATGTTAGTTTTAGTGGTCTACCTTATTAAGTACTCAATGCTTCGTTATATTGTTCAAGGTCCAAAACTTAATGCAAACGTTTTTCAACTCTTTGGTCATGCAAGCATGGTTTTCAAATAAACTGCGAAAAAATTGTTCGATAAATGAAAGGTAATTTTCTGTTTAAACCCTTGTTTGAATAAAAGCCTTTAACATAAAATAATCAAATTTGCATTCCAAATAATCACAATATTGAGTCAACATACCTTTCACAAATGACTTGCAATTCAGTGCTTTAGAACCAAATATTCTAATGCAAGGACTTACCTCCTTAGCCTACAAGGTTTAATCTCATATTATTGTATTGTCCTTTGAGGAAATTAAAATATTTAATCAATCACTGTTCTAAATAGACTCACAGCAAAGTACGCGATCATACTCCCCACTCTATCTAGGCACAGAATATTAAGTCCATCCATGCAAAATTCACATAATAAGTGTACTACCAAGTGGAGAGAAGAAAATAATAATGATATAATGATAGTGATAATGTTAATGTTAATGGTAACAACAACAACAACAACAATAACAATAATAATAGTAAATATTAGTTAATAGTTGTACCTATAAGTAGTAAATAATGATTTTACTAACAACAAATAATAGTAGTTAACGATTAAGTATTAATAATAATTAATAGATAATAACTAATAGTCAATAGATTAAATGACAATTATTAATATGTATAATATTATAATAATTAAATAATGGTATGAATAATAAATATTCACAATAATTAATAATGCAAAAATAATGACAAATATTAACAATAATAATTAATTATTTTAAAAAACAATAAATAGTAATTAATAATAAAAGTAAATATTAATAGTAACATATATTAATACATATTATGAAAGAATAATATTCATATCATATTAATTGAACACAATAATAATACACTAATTATTAACAATAAAACTAATAAATGTAACTATATCTCAGTAATAATTTTAACCCACAATATATCATATTAAACGTCATCAATAGTACCGATTCAAAACTCACGAACAATTCACTTCACTAATGTCAAATATCATTAAATAACTAAATTATAAGATACATAGTAAGTAAGTACACAAATTATTAAATCATTAATAAATATTAGACATGGTAATAAATTAATAAACGATAAACTATACTAAAGCCAGATTCATCCTTTACTCAACCCATAAGCTAATCGAAAGTGATGCCCCCCATTTCAATTTAAAGGAAACGGGAATCAAAATAAAAGGTATTGGAGTTTCGATCTTGATCGAGCAATGAAAGATCGAGGGTCACAGATGAAGAAGAAAAAGAATACCTGGTTGCTCCTTCAAAGACAATGCACTTTGGTTGTGACAGCTTAAGAAGGAGAAGTCTCAAATTGTAAGCCCACGGCCCAATTCTTAATTGGGGTTGTCTTTTTATGTCTACTCTATTATAGGTTTAGCCCATGAGGTTAGGGTCTTAATTAATAGAAGGAGTAATTATGAGACTTATTAGCAATTATTACTCTTAAGACTGATTTACGTTCTGTTAGTACGTTGCTTTTGACATTCACGTTATTCACCATTCAGAGACTGTTCAGGAAGAGAAGAATGGCCATGAGAAGGAGATAAGGGAAGGAGCAGTGCTTGAAATTACAAGTTTAGGTAATTCGTGTTCCATTATACTTCTATTAAGGTTTAATTGGCATCTAGGGTTCTTTATTTTGAGATTCTAATTTGGGAAAATTGTGAGTCTGATGATTCTAATAGGGTATTGATAACTAGGATTGTAGGAGAAAAAGGAATTGGAGGTGATAAGAATAGTCTGTGATTTAGTGTTTCTAATAAGGGATTCTGACTTATCTGCGTTTTTTGTTCTTAATTGATGTTTTTAATAAGTTCTCTTCTATTTTGAAATTCTGGAAAAATTATGTTAGTATAAAATTTGGATTGAGCATGGTAAATAGTTCATTACCATGATTGGGTTATTATGATGATAAGTATGGTTTATAGGATATGTAATTTTTTGTTTTGGCGCTATTCTGATTTTTTATTTCTAGTTCTGTTCTATGTGATGTTTGGGGCTTGGAATTGGTAGGGATGGTCCCATTTTGTTCTGTGTACTGGCCCAAGGCTTAGGGAATACAATACCTAGCCAACCTAGTCTGTATACTAGCCCTTCTCCTAACGGGATATAGTAGTTAGGGGATTGATATCAGTTAGCCAAAGCCTTTCTCCCAAACATGATTTAAAATTTTGACATTTGTATGTGTTCAATGGTTTAGCATGTGTGGAATGGTGCAATGATTCATTCTTAAAACCTGTAAGGTACATAGTTGCGTGTCAATTGTTGGAGTAAGTTTGAGAATAAATGCTGTTCAATTCAATTTATGTGAGAATGGTAATGTTTTTCCTTAATTATGTTGTTGTTGTTGTTTTGTTCTGTTCGCTTTATTTTTTTTTGGCAAACCCAACATCAAATGGCACCGGTTCTTTTTTTCAACAGGCACTAATTCTCTTCAGAACTCTGATTCTATGACTTTTGACCAAGAATCCTAATGGTTTGTTGTAATGACCTCTGTTGTGAGTTAAATGTGAGAATTTTCTTAAGCTTAGACCTCAACCATCTCTTTAACCATGACAAATTACAAATTTCTATTGAAAGACTAAGTGCTTTGCAAAGTTTTTACTTATGTAACTTGCTTAATCCCAGTTAATCAATGTTTTCCTTACTGAGTTAGTAAGCTCACCCTTTATCTATTATTTTAGATTCTCAATTGGAAAAAAAAGAGTTAGACGAGTGGTTCGAAGAGGACCTAGAGTGATTTTTCTGAAGAGCTTATGTAATCACTATTCATGTTAGATTTATATAGATGACAATTGAGGTTTTAGTGTTTGTTGGAATAGTACAAGTTTGTTGGATTTTATTTTTCATTGTGTTTTAGTTAATGGCATTTGGGTTATTTTAGTTTGTTTTGTCTATTTCTGGTTCCGGATTTGGTATTTCATTTTGGGATATTGCCATGTCATCCTAGGGTTCGGGGCATAACATTTAGTGGTATTAGAGAAATAGGTTATGATTACCTTAAGCTTAAACTGTAAGTAAAATAAGTTTGAAAATTTTGTAAGTCTAATATGTGAGTGAGTAGAAGTCTAAGCAATACTTAAGTTTCTAGGACTGTTGATTGTTAAGATTTTAATTGTCCTCTTCTTTGTTTGCTATTATGTTAGTATATTGCGAAATTCGATATGTCACAAGGAACAAGGAAAACAGCTCAAGAGGGTGCGAGATATAGTGACTGTGATAGAGCAGCCATGAAGGTTCGAGGTTAGGCCAGTAGGGCAACGCAGGGCTTGGGGTCATCTGTAACTGTATCTGCACTACGTAAGGCTACAAAAGTACCACTTGGAGGAGTCTGTTTACCTCCACCTCCACCATTTACACCACCACCAGTCTCTAGAAGGCCACCCCTGACTCCTATGCCAACCGGAGTGCCTCCCTTTGTTCCATCAGCTATACCGGGGCCTAGTGCACCCATTGATATGCTTACTGCTCTGGCAATGGTGGCACAGGCTATGCAGAGCCAGCAATTCTTACAACAAGAACAGATGAGGATGTAGCAAGAATAGTTGAGGTTGTAGGCTGAACAGCAGAGGATACAGCGTGATCAAGAATGGCGATATCAACAAAATGATTTCGGGGCAAGGGCCTTATATGAAATGATGAATTTGAGCACCACTTCAAGACAATGGAAGTCCCTGAGAAGGTGAAGCCTAAGATAGCAGTACTATTTCTATCTGGAGAGGCTTCGAGGTGGTTGAAGAGAGTGAAAGCTATCTACCAGTAGGGAGAAAAGCCTTTTTCTTGGGAGAAGTTTATGGAGATTTTTCTAGAGTAGTACTTCTTCGACACCTTCAAGATGGAGAAGGAAAATAAGTTTTTGGAGCTTGTTTAGACAGAGTAGATGCGGGTCACTGATTATGCACTAAGATTTACTTCACTGGGAAAGTATGTTCTTATAGTCACTCAAGATTTCGTCTCGAGGATCAATCGATTTATCTGTGGACTTTAGGCCAAGATTCGAGAAAGATTATTGGCTATCCGGACTACTAGTTACCAAGAGGCCTATCAGAGGAGCTTGGACATTAAGGTCAAGTTTAAGAGGACCGATGCCAAGAGAGGTGGAAAAAGGCCTAGGTCCATGTTTAGTCAAGGGTAGAGTGTTGGATCTGGATTTAGACAAGGACAGAGTTTCAGGCCTAGGTTCAGTTAGGGGTAGAGGACTAGATCAGTATCAATAGGTTAGCCTAATGCTAAGAGGAGAGCCATAGCCAGTTCATCAACACCACTAGCCTCAGGAGGTCGCACCCTGAGTGCCACAGGTTCCACAGCACCCTAGTATAATACGCTGTGGAATGCTTGTACTAATTGTGGCAGGAGACATCCAGGAGAATGTAGGTGGGCCTCAGGTAGTTGCTTTAGGTGTGGAAGTAAGGATATAAGGTTTACCAGTGCCTAAAGCCAATTTTGGGGCCAGTCTAAGCAAATGTTGAGGCGCTGAAACTAAAGATGAGAGAGCAGAGATAGAAGCCTAATGCTCGAGTTTTTACACTTACTCATGATGAGGCCAAGGCAACTGAGGATGTAGTCACAGCTACGGTTCTAGTTAACTCTGTGCTAGCTTATGTGTTGTTTGACTGTGGTGCTTCTCATTCATTTGTATCTCGTAGATTTGCCAAAGCACTTAAAATCGTTCCTACCTTGTTAGACAATGCTTATAAGGTATCTGTTCCTAGTGAGAAGGTTTTGGTTTCCAACCTTATGCATGGGGGTTGTAAGGTAGCGATTGAGGGAAATGAGTTGGATACGAGCTTGATTCAGTTGAACATAGTGAACTTTGATATCATCTTGGGTATGGATTGGTTAGCTAGAAATCACGCCTTAGTGGACTGTCGAGAAAAGAGAGTATAGTTAGCTTTGCCAGGAAAAGTAGTGTTCCAATTCCAAAGCAGAGGAAGGGAGCTTGGCAGAGGATCAATGCCAGTGATTTCAGCAGTTAGAGCTCACAAGAGTTTACAAAAAGGATGTGAGATATACTTGGCGTATGTGGTGGATGTTAAGAAGAAAGAACCGTGTATTGAAGACATAGAAGTTGTGAGGGAATTCAAGGAGGTCTTTCCGGAAGATCTACCAAGTATACTACCGGAAAGAGAAGTGGATTTTGAGATTAATTTGGTACCAGGGGCTGAGCCAATTTCAAAGGCTCCATACCAAATGGCACCAGTAGAATTGAGAGAGTTGAAAACTAAACTTCAGGATTTTCTAGATAAGAGGTTCACTCATCCCAGTGTTTCTCTATGGGGTGCGATGGCAGCATGAGGATGTGTATTGATTATTGGGAGTTGAACAAAATCACGGTGAAGAACAAGTACCCATTGCCACGAATTGATGATTTATTTGATCAGCTAAAGAGGGCTAAGGTGTTCTCGAAGATAGACTTGCAATTGGGATATCATTGTTGCACATCAAGCCCGAGGATATACCGAAGAGTGCCTTCAGAACACGCTATGGATACTATGAGTTCTGGGTCATACCTTTTGGTTTGACCAACACCCCTGCAGTGTTCAGGGAGTTGATGAATAGAGTCTTCAAAGATGAATTGGATAAGTTCGTGGTTGTATTCATCAATGACATTTTTGTGTACTTTTCATCAGAAGAAACTCATCGAGAGCATCCTAAGATAGTGTTGTAAAGGCTTCGTGAGCAGAAACTGTATACAAAGCTGTGTAAATGTCAGTTCTGGTTGAGTGTAGTATTTATGGGCTATATGATCTTGGAGGAAAGAGTTGTTGTAGATCCTAAGAAGATTGAGGCAATCCTTGATTAGTCTAGACTGACTACTACTTCCGAGGTTAGAAGCTTCTTGGGTTTGGCAAGTTATTACCGAAAGTTTGTGGAGGATTTCTCCAAGATAGCCACTCCATTGACTCAGCATACTCAGAAAAAGGTGTTGTTCAAAAGGAGTGATGCGTGCGAAAGGAGCATCCAGGAGTTGAAGAGGTTGTTGACTTCTGCACCAGTTTTAGCCTTACCCTATGAGGCTGGGGGTTTTACCATCTACAGTGATGCCTCAAAGAATGGATTGGGGTGCGTGTTGATGCAAAATGGGAAAGTGATAGCTTATGCATTGCATCAGTTGAAATCCTATGAGTAGAACTACCCGACTCACGATCTGGAGTTAGCTGCAGTGGTTTTTGCATTGAAGATCTGGAGACATTACATGTATAGTGAAACATGTGAGGTCTTCTTTGATCATTAGAGTTTGAAGTATTTATTCACCCAAAAAGAGCTGAATATGAGGCAGAGGAGATGCCTAGAATTAATTAAAGATTATGATTTGAAAATAAGCTATCATCTAGGAAAAGAAAACCGTGTAGCTAATGCTCTTAGTAAGAAATGAGTGGGAACCTTGGCAGTTTGTATCACTGAGCAGGAACAATTGATTTTAGAATTTAAGAACTTGGAGCTAGAAGTTGTGCAACCTGCATCGGGTTATTTGGCAACTTTGATAGCCCAATCTTCTTTAGTGGAATGGATTAAGAAAGTATAACTTGGAGATAGAGAACTAGAAAAGAAGAGGACAGCAATTCTCAGCGGAGTACAGCCAGAGTTTCAGGTTCATAAGGATGGTAGTTTGAGATTCTGAGGCAAACTATGTATTCCTAGTGATAAGGCATTAAGGACGGAAGTGCTTAAGGAAGTTCATAATACGAAACTCTCAATTCATCTAAGAGGGACTAACATGTACCAGGATCTTAAAAGGTATTTTTGGTAGAGTGGAATAAAACAGGACATAGCGGACTTTGTATCTAAATGTTTAGTATGTCAATTGGTTAAGGCAGAACACTAGAGACCTACAGGATTGTTGAAGCCTCTGGAGATTCCTATTTAGAAGTGAAAGCACATCACCATGGATTTTGTCATGGGTTTATCGAGATCTAGGACTGGGAAGAACACTGTATGGGTTATAGTGGACTGATTGACTAAGTCAGTCCATTTCTTAACCATGAAATTAACTGCTTCGATGGAAGAATTGGTTCAAATATATATGGGTGCTATTGTTAGGTTGCACGGGGTGCCAGTGAGTATTGTATCAGACAGAGATACCCGATTTGTGTCTCGTTTTTGGAAGAGCTTCAATGAAGCAATGGGAACCACTATCACTTTGAGCATTGCTTTTCACTCTCAGACTGATGGTGAATCTGAGAGAATGATTCAAACATTGGAGGACATGCTACGAGCTTGTGTATTGGATTTCAAAGGGAATTAGTTAGATAGTCTGACTTTAGTAGAGTTCTCTTATAACAATAGTTACCAATCCAGTATTGGCATGGCCTCATATGAAGCACTGTATGGTAAGAGGTGTAGATCCTTGGTATGTTGGGATGATGTAGGTTAAAGAAGGATAACTGGGCTAAAGTTGGTATAAAAAGCATCAGAGAATGTACAGATTATTCCTGAGAAGTTGAAGGCAGCTCAAAACCATTAGAAGAGTTGGGCTGATAGTAAGTGAAGACCTTTGGAATTCGAAAGTGGGGACAAAGTGTATCTGAAGGTTTCTCCAACCAAAGAAGTTATGAGGTTTGATAATAGTAAGTTAAGCCCGAGATATTTGGGTTCTTATGAGATTCTTGAGAGGATTGGAGATCTGGCATACCGGTTAGCTTTGCCACCAGCTTTATCTAGGCTGCATAATGTATTCCATGTATCCCAGGTAAGAAAATATGTAGCGGTCCCGAGTCATATATTGGAAGCATCTTCATTGCAGGTTCGTGAGAACTTAACTTATGAGGAGGTGCCAATGAAGATTGTCAACTAGAAGATTCAAGTTCTGAGACGGAGTTCTATATCTTATGTGAAGGTTTAAGGAACTAATCATTCTGTTTCTGGTTCCGAATTTGGTATTTCATTTTGGGATATTACTATGTCATCCTCGGGTTCGGAGCGTGACAGAAATAGAAGGGGTATTTGCACGTTGATAGAGGCTAAAATTATCATTATTTTTCTAATTATTTGAGACTAATTTGAGACATTTTTAATACAATAACTAGTCATATTCCATCCTATCTGATAATACATTTATAAAAAATATTTTTTTGTAATTTTATGTAAAAATAGGTGAAATTTGGAGCTAGCTAATTGTGTAATTTTCGAGTGTAGACCTAGCACTAGGCCAAGAAGATGGACTTGGCGCCAATCCTATACTAGAAGAATAGAGGAAAGAAGAGGAAAAAAATAAATGGAACAAAGGAGCAATTGAAATTGGTTAAAAGAAAGGAAAAGGAAACAGTAGCTCAACCAAGGACAAAGCCGTGGCTCATGGCTGAAGCAAAGGACAAAAGTAAGAAGAGGAAGAGAAAGAAATCGGTGGGCCAAGGTGAAGAAAAACAATGAAACAAAGAAAAGAGGAAGAGGACAAAAGTTTATCATGGCCCGGATGTCTTACAAAAAGGTTGGGAAAAAATTATGGGTTTGTTATGGATGAATGTGAGAAAAAATAAATTATTTTGAGTGCTTTATTTAAGTATTTACTTGAGGGCAAGTAAAGATTCAAGTGTGGGGGTATGTGATATAGGCTAAAATCATCATTATTTTTCTAGTTATTTGAGGCGAATTTGAGACACTTTTAATACAATAACTAGTCATATTCTTTCATATTTGATATTTCACTTATAAAAATATTTTTCTGTAATTTTATATAAAAATAGGTAAAATTTGAAGCTAATTATATAATTTTCCAGTACAGACTCAACACCATGCCAAGAAGATGGACCTGGCACCAGTCCTATATTGGAAGAATAGAGGAAAGTAGAGGAAAAAATAAACGGAACAAAGAAGCAATTGAAATTGGTTAAAAGAAAGGAAAAGGAAACAGTGGCTCAACCAAGGACAAAGCCGCGGCTCATGGCTGAAGCAAAGGACAAAAGCAAGAAGAGGAAAAGAAAGAAATCAGTGGGCCAAGGTGAAGAAAAATAAGGAAACAAAGAAAAGAGGAAGAGGACAAAAGTTTATCATGGCCCGGATGTCTTACATCTTGGGAAGGATGTATAAAGCTGAGCCGCGGCTCAGCGAGAAGGCAACCAAACGAGGAGAAAAGAAGCAGCTTCGGTCGGCGAGCAATGGCAAAAAGGAAAGCAGCTAGAATAAGCGTCATGGCTCGGTAGAAAAGAAATTTCGTTGGCTCAGCAGAAAAGAAGAATGGCTCGGTGAAGCCAAATTTCAACAAATATTAAGTGCTCTAGTACATAAAGACAAAATCAAGTTTAAAATTGTTTTCCAATTCTTTTCGTGGACCTCCTTTATTTTTCTTTAAAATTTTATTAGGAAATTACTACTTTTTTTGTTTTGAATTTTGAGAAAATTACTTCTTCTTTACTTAGGATTCTTTTAGGAAATTTGTAAGCTTGTAAAAAAAGGCTAGTTACGTAGGAAAAGGGGGTGCACAATGTAGAGACTTAGACATATTTTTTAAAGTGTATCACCAATATTTTCTCTAGAGAAATTACTTAAGGAGCATTGATTCTTGGAGGGGTTTTCATTGGAAATTGAAAAGCTTGTGTTTGAGTATTTATCTCTTTCATTTGTTTTCTTTTTCTTGAACAATGATGATTTTAATTCTTTAATTGTATTTGGATATTATTCTTGGATTTATGATTTTGAGTTAATTTAGTTCTTTGACTAATTAATTATTTTCCTTTGTATTTGATTACTTTATTTTATTTGATAGGTTGATGGAATTAAATTTATATCTAATGGACTTGGGAAACGAAGTTAAATTGAGTTTAATTTAATCAATTCTACATATTTTTTATTTCTTGACGGCCTTGGAAAACAAAGTTAATATTAAAGAACTTAAGTAATAAAAAATTAGTTAATTTCGCCTAGAACATAGGGTTATTAACTAATTTCACATTTATTATCATCTAAAGTATAGGGATAATTTATAAGGAATTGAGTTTAATGCATTTTTTGGTTATTTTAGTGCGATTGGGAAATCTGCTAATGTAATCAAGAGCTAGTAATTCCATGGATTGGGAAAGAAGTGGAGTTTATATAAGTGGATTCATGACTTGGGAAACAATTGAATTTTACTTTATATTCCTTCATGATGCTAAGAAAATAATTAGTTGTGATAAGTGTTAAATAATTCATGTCATGCTTTTGAGAATAATTATTTAATTATATATTTTTCTCTCCATGAGTTATATATATATATATATATATATATATATATATATTATTTTTATTTTTTTATTCTTTTCTTACTTTATTTAGGTCGATTAAATAATAAATAAAAAGCGATTAGTGTGTACTTGTTCCTTTGAAGATTGATACTCGTTAATTCCCTATACTATACTTGCGATAAATATATTTGCTCGTATATATATTTTGAAATTAATATTTTACTTAAAATTTAATTAAGAGATAAATTTAAATTTAATAATTTTTATACATCTAAAATTTATGCATCACACGTCCAATTCCCTTGAAGGATAGAGCAACCGTAAATAACAGATGCCCACTGGTTCTGTGAGACAATGAATTAGTATGCCCATAGGAGAGAAAAGGAAACGAAAGAGAAACAGAATAGGTGATTAAATGGGCTTCAGTTCCACAGTTACGAGATGAAATTGAAGGCTTCTGGTGAGTTGCTTATCGGTTGTATGGTGTACAACAACCTTGATATCCTACTTAGTTACGGCACACGAATAACATAGCAATGGGTTGGTTTAGATAGGTTCTGTAAGCTTGAAATTCGATAAGGTAGCATTCAATTTCCTAGACTTGAAGACTGTCAAAAGCTCCCCTCTTCCTCGGCCAGCATATGCGCACAGAAGAGCTTGGCTGACTAAATTCAGCTTTGTGCATGCTGATGACCGAAACCGAGTGTAACAGTGAAGATAAGGCTGGACTTTCAATTTATAAGGAGTAATGGTATGGATGAACCAAACCCGACTGATTGTAGAGAGTTTTTCGGTTGTGTAGGTGAAGATGAACTGACTGAAACAATGATATATATATGGATTCCAGCTCTGGTGCATTGGTGGAATCCGGCGCTAAAAAGGGCGACGGTGAAAATTTTTTTATTTATAAAAATTAATTAATTTAATAACGAATTTGTGATGGTAAATTTTTTTTATTTTTTTTAAAATAATTAATTTAGCAAAGAATTTACGACGGTAAATTTTTTTTTAATTACAAAAAAGTAATTAATTTAACAACGAATTTGTGATGGTAAAAAATTTTTATTTACAAAAATTAATTAATTTAGCGACAGATTTGCAACAGTAAAAAATTTTTAAATTTTGAAAAAATCAATTGATTTGAGACGGCCAAAAATTTTTTATTTACAAAAGTTAAATTAATTTATCGACGACTTTAAGACGATAAAAAAATTTATTTTAAAAAAATTATTTAATTTAGAAATAGATTTGCAGTAGCCAAAAATTTTATTTAAAAAAATTAATTAATTTAGAGATGAATTTGTAACAGTAAAAAATTAATTAATTATTTCCCTAGCCCGCCCGCCCATTGACTTGACCCGGGCAACCTAGAACCCGATCCGTGACCCGACTCGTCAAGAATATTATGAGATTTTGTTGGACCCGAGGCTCGAACACAAGTCCTTGTTGTGGGGGAATACGTGTTCCACCACTAAGTTATTGATATTCTTGTGCTTTATTGCACTATATATTAATTATATAGTAATTTTTTTTTGTAAATTAGCGATGGATTTGTAAGGGCTTCATCTGCGACGACCCAATTTTTTGTCGCAAATCCGTTGCTCATTAGCCACGGATTTGCGATGGCTAACTTTTCAAGATTTTAAAAAATAAATTTATTTTTAAATTTTATATGATCGTCGGAAAGGATTTGTAATGGCTTATTTTTTTATTTTAAAAAAATAAATTTATTTTTAAATTTTGGATGGTCGTAGCAAATCCCTCGCTAATTGCAACGGATTTGTGAGGGCTTATTTTTTCAATTATAAAGAAATAAATTTAATTTTAAATTTTGGATGACCGTAGCAAATTCTTTGCTAATTGCGACAGATTTGCGAAGGTTTATTTTTAATTTAAAAAATTAAATTTATTTTTAAAATTTAGATGGCCGTCACAAATTCCTCACTAATTACGACAGATTTGCGAGGGCTTCTTTTTTCAATTTAAAAAAAAAAATTTTTATTTTTGATGGTCGTCGCAAATCCCTTGCTAATTGCGACGGATTTGCAATGGATTAGGGTTTCAATAGGGTTTGAAACCCTGAACTTTCGTAAATTCGTCACTAATCTAAAAAATTTAACAAAAAATTTTTAAAATTTGATTATATATATATATATATATATATATATATATATATGTGTGTGTGTGTGTGTGTATGCGCATGTACGTGCGTGCATGTGTGTGTATATATGTGCATTGAAATAGTAAAATACGCGAAAAGACATTATTAAGTTAAAATATTTATATATATAATATAAATATGATATTATTAAGTATATATATATATATATGTATGTATGTATCTATTGTAATTATATATATATGTATATATATTAATTTGTATAAATATATAAATATATGAATATATATTAAAATATTATAATATATATATATGTATATTAAAAATGTATTATAACACACACACATATATATATATATATATATATAAATACTATATTAATATATATATATATATATATATATATATTACGAGAATTTTTCGATGATCATCGTAAATCCCTCGCAAATTTGTGACGGATTTGAGAAGGCTTATTTTTTTAATTTAAAAAATTAATTTATTTTTAAATTTTAGATTGTCATCGCTAATTTGTAACGAATTTGCGATGGTTTATTTTTTAATTTTAAAAAAAATAAATTTATTGTTAATTTGTGGATGGTGTCCCAAATTCCTCACTAATTTGCGACGGATTTGCGAGAGCTTATTCTTTTAATTTTAAAAAATAAATATATTTTTAAAATTTACATGACCATCGCAAATCCCTCACAACTTTGTGACGAATTTGCGAAGACTTAATTCCCTCGCAAATTTGTAATGGATTTGTGAGGGTTTATTTTTTAATTTAAAAAAATAAATTTATTTTTAAATTTTAGATGGCTATCGCAAATCCTTCGCAAATTTGCGACGGATTTGCGAGGGCTTATTTTTTCAATTTTAAAAAATTTAATTTATTTTTAAATTTTGGATGACCATTACATATCCCTTACTAATTGACGATGGATTTGCAAGGGCTTTTTTTATTTTAAAAAATAAATATATTTTTAAATTTTATATGGCCGTTGCAAATCCTTCGCAAATATGCAACGGATTTGCAAGGGCTTATTTTTCAATTTAAAAAAAATTAATTTATTTTCAAATTTTTTATGGCTATCTCAAATCTCTCGCACATTTGTGACAAATTTACAAGGGCTTATTTTTTTAATTTTAAAAAAAATTATTTATTTTTAAATTTTAGATGGCCATCGCAAATCCCTCACTAATTTATTACGAATTTGTGAGGGCTTATTTTTTTAATTTTAAAAAAATAAATATATTTTTAAATTTTACATGGTCGTCGTAAATCCCTAACAAATTTGTGACGGATTTACGAGGGTTTATATTTTTTAATTTTAAAAAAATAAATTTATATTTTTAAATTTTAGATGGTCGTCGCAAATCCCTCGCAAATTTGCAAGGGCATATTTCCCTCGTAAATTTGTAACAAATTTGTGACGGTTTATTTTTATAATTTTAAAAAAATTAATTTATTTTTAAATTTTGGATGACCATCATAAATCCTTCACTAATTAGCGACGAATTTTGAGGGCTTATTTTTTTATTTTAAAAAAATAAATATATTTTTAAATTTTACATGACTGTTGTAAATCTCTCACAAATTTGCAATAGGCAAGGGCTTTTTTTTTTAATTTAAAAAATTAATTTATTTTTAAATTTTGGATGGTCGTCACAAATCCCTCCCACATTTGAAACGGAATTGCGAGGGCTAATTTTTTTAATTTTAAAAAAATTAATTTATTTTTAAATTTTGAATGGCCTTCGCAAATCCCTCGCTATTTTGCGACGAATTTATGAAGGCTTATTTTTTTTTTAAAAAAAATAATTAAATTTTACATGACTGTCGCAAAATCTCTCGCAAATAAAAAATAATAATTAAATTTTACATGACTGTCGCAAAATCTCTTGCAAATTTGCAACGGATTTGCGAGGGGTTATTTCCCTTGCAAATTTGTGACGGCTTATTTTTTTAATTTTAAAAAAATTAATTTATTTTTAAATTTTAGATAGCCATTGCAAATTCCTTACAAATTTGTGAGGGCATATTTCCCTTGCAAATTTGCGACGGATTTGCGAAGGCTTATTTTTTCAATTTTTTAAAAAAATTTATTTTTAAATTTTGAATAGCCGTCACAAATTCCTCGCTAATTGGCTATGGATTTGCGATGACTTATTTTTTAATTTTGAAAAAATTAATATATTTTTAAATTTTATATGGCTGTCGCAAATTTGCGACGAATTTGTGAGGGCTTATTTTTTCAATTAAAAAAAATTGATTTATTTTTAAATTTTGGATGGCCATCGCAAATTCCTCTTACATTTGCGACGGATTTGCAAGGGCTTATTTTTTATTTTTAAAAAATTAATTTATTTTTAAATTTTACATGACCGTCGCAAATCATTCGTAAATTTGCAAGGGATTTGCGAGGGTTTATTTTTTTAATTTAAAAAAAATTAATTTATTTTTAAATTTTCGATAGCCGTTGAAAATCTCTCATAAATTTGTAATGGATTTGCAAGGGTTTATTTTTTATAATTTTAAAAAAATAAATTTATTTTTAAATTTTGAATGGCCGTCTCAAATCTTCACAAATTTGCGACGGATTTGCGAGGGCTTATCTTTTAATTTAAAAAAAGTAATTTATTTTTAAATTTTAAATGGTCGTCGCAAATTTCTCGCTAATTTGCAAGGGCTTATTTTTTAATTTAAAAAATTATATTTATTTTTAAATTTCAAAAGGCCATTGCAAATCCCTCTCTAATTGCGATGGATTTACTACGACACTTTAATTTTTTAGTGTTAATTAAATATAAAAAAAGGCCGTCGCAAATTAGTGATGAATTGTCAACTACTTTCAATTTAATTAGTGCTAATGAATAATTAAAAAAAAAGCAGTCGTAATTCCGTCTCTAATTTGAGACGGCTAGATTTCGGTCGCTAATCCGTCGGTAATAGCGACGGAAAATTTTTTTTAAAAAAATTTATTTTTAAAATTTTTGCTTCAGTTACTGTTCCGTCACAAAAATCCACGCTAATTTGTTTTTCCACGTAGAGGTATATGGGTGTGCCGAATGCAGCTGTTCAGAATTTTGAGCGCTGCATGGGTTTTGTCGGCTGTGTTTGGTTGCTGATGTGATATAGATGTCCTTTAATTTATCAAACAAGGGAGATATGCATGCGGGGTATTGAGAAGATGAGGGCTGATCAACAATTGCAGAATTTTCCGGTCAGCTGCAATAGGGAAAATAATAGAACAATTTCTCACAGCTTGTGAGGGTATGTTGTTGGCTATCCTTGCTGATGTAAAACAGCCGAAACCACAAGATGCTGTGTCGGTAGTTGATATTTTAATCAAAAGGAGAAAGGCATGACTTCAGCATTTTAGGGCCATCAGGACTTTATCTTCAGCTGCCAAGCTTTTCGGTCACCAAAGTGAAGACAAGCAGAAAATATTTCCAGCTTAAATAGCTCACCGAAACTTTGAAGAGAAAATAAGGAAAAACTCATGCAATTAGAATTCCAAGCTAATTAAAACACAGCGGTAAAGGCTGAATATTTAAACGAAAATCTAGCAAAACTATTCTCCATATAAAAGATTAAATAAGATATTTTCTTTTTATTTAATACTAAAAGAAGTTTATCTAATATAAATTTCAAGTTATAGATAAAATTTATATTATTATCCTTTAAAGCTAAATTGTAAGAGCTATATATATAGTGATTCATATATGTTTAAAATTATCTATCTAATTATTTAAATTATTATGTTTAAAACCATATTCACCTTTATATTTTGTTTCCTAACAATGTATACATGTATAGTGATTCATATATATATATATATATATATATATATATATATATATATATATGATTCCCTTTAAGAAATTCAAGCAAAAATAAAACTCCAAATAAATAGGAAAACCTAAATGGCGACTAGGAAGACGAATTTTGGCCAAGATGGAAAAGGAAGGGTAAAGAAAAAGGAAATAATTTGTTCTAGAGTTAGGATTCAATTTTGAGTCTATGAGAATTAGACTCCAACCAATAACCACTAGACCACAACTGCTCTTGAGCCTATGTCATACAATCAAATTCTCTTCACACTCAATCCAAGCACTTCATATGTCAATAAAATTTCTAAACTTTAGATAACTCATCTGTCCTAACAAGAAGGCATCATAAATTCACTAAGCGAACTAAAACACAAATATATATATATATGTATGTATGTATATGTATGTGTGTGTGTGTATATATATATATATATATATATATATATATGTATATATGAAGTAATATGGACATACATAAACACACATCCATTAAATACTTAGATATTCATACTATGATTTCATATGCACTTGCAAAATGTTATTAAATACTTCCATTCCCCAAGTGCCCAATCTAGGGTTTAGACGGGGTATTACATCCTCCTCTCCGTAAAAGAATTTCGTCTTAAAATTCACGGTACTGTACCTCTATAACAAATTCGGATACTTCCACCTTATCCAATCCTTGACCTCCTAGGTAGCATCTTGCCTACCGTGATGATCCATAGAACCTTTACCGTAGGACTCCACTTATTCCGAAGCATCTTAACATTTCTGTCCAAAATCCTTATTGGCTTCTTAACATAACTCAAATCGGGTTATAGTACTAGTGGTTCCTTGTTAAGCACATGCTCCGGATTAGGATAATATATCTTCAGTTGTGACACATAGAACACATCATCTATTCCAGTTAAGCTTTTCAGTAAGTCCAAGCGATAAGCCACTGGTCTAATTCTTCCAACAACTGGAAATAGTCCTTAGATATCTCAAACTCAATTTCTCTCCTTTCTGAAGCTTCAAATTCCTCGGCAAGGAGTCAACTTTAGGAATGTTTTGGTCTCTTACTTGAAACTCCAGTTCCCTTCTCATGTTATCCACATAACTCTTTTGATGACTCTGAGCTGTTTTCAATCTTTCTTTTATTACTCTAACCTTATCCATCATTTTTAGATATTTACCTCACTTGACTTGCTAACCTGACTATCTTTTGACCAACCCCAAAATAATGGTACTTGACACTTCCTTCTATAAAGAGGTTCATATGGAGCCATCCCTATCGATGACTAGTAACTTTTTTATACGCTAACTCCGCATAGGATAAGCTTTCAATCCACTTATCTCCAAAATCCAAAATACATGCTCTTAGCATGTCTTCCAAAACTTGAATAACCCTCTCAAATTGCCCATTAGTCTAAGGATGTGTTGTAGAACTAAACTTTAATGTCGAACCCGTAGACTCCTGAAATTTATTCCACAATCTCGAAGTGAACCTAGGTCTTGATCTAACATAAGACCCAACGGTACTCCGTAAAGCCTTACAACTTCTAACGGGCCACCTTCTCTATTAAGTCCTTCACGTTCACTGGTATAAAGTATGCAGACTTGGTTAACCAATCTACGACCACCAAAATAGCATCTTTCTATGACTTAGCCATTGGTAATCCTGTGACGAAGTCCATGGTTACCTTCTCCCATTTCTACTCGGGAATAGGTAAAGGTTGCAATAGTCTCACAGATTTCTTATGCTCTACCTTAACTTTTTGGCAAGTCAAGCACGTCATCACGAACCTCATCCTTCTTTATTCTAGACCACCAATATGCCTTCTTTAAATCCTGATACATTTTGACCTCTCCTGGGTGAATAGCATACTTATTTCTATGTGCCTCATGTAATATCCTCTTCTTTAACTCCTGATCCTGTAGTCCATATATCTGATTGCGAAAATATAATACCCTCTTCTCATCTGTTCGAGTGTCCTGTCCCCCACATCCGATCTCCTTATCCTTAAAAGCTTTGAATTCAGCACTGCACTTCTGTGCTTTAATAATTTCCTACTTCAAACCATGCACCAATCTCAAATTGCTACTATGGATTTTGTTCCCATATATGGTTGTTTCCTGTTCCAATAATTCCTGTACCACTCGAACTTCTTGTATTCTTATGCTAGCCATTTTAACCTTTCTGCTCAGTACATCTGCCACAATATTAGCTTTCCCTGGATGATAATTTATAGGACATCTGTACTCCTCTAGAAACTCCATCCACCTCCGTTGCCTAATGTTCAAATCCTTCTACGTGATAATAATCTTAAGGCTCTTATGATCGGTGAACACCTCATATTTTACTTCGTATAGGTAGTGTCGCCATTTCTTTAAGGCAAACACTATAGCTACTAGCTCCAAATCATGACTTAGATAATTGATTTCATGTGGTTTAAACTTCCTTGAAGCATTGGCTATGACTTTTCTTTCTTGCATTAGTACCCCTCCTAACCCTTTCTTTGACGTATCCATATATAAAGTATAGGGTTTATCCTTTTATGGTAGACTTAGTAAAGGGGCCGTCTTCAATCTTCTCTTAAGCTCTTAAAAGCTTTTCTCTCACTTCTCATTCCAAATAAACGGTATGCCCTTCCTCAAAAGTCGAGCCATCGGAGAGGTCAAGGTAGAAAAACTCTTAATGAATCGCGATAATACCCAACTAAAAACACCATTGCTATAGTCATTGAGGACATTAACAAATGTCATAATAGGTATACCTATTGTAACATGTATAACTATTATATAAGACACCGTATTACAACATTTTGTCATGTTACAAAAGGGTCTGATAACTACCAAAATTCAAATCTTATATTAACATTTTAAAATGTCATAATAAATAATATGTATAATAATATTTACAACTGTCAATCAAAGCTCTTCATATAACATTTGGTTGTGTTATATAAGTGCTTACCAGTGGTTGCCAACGGTTAAATTCAAATATACAAAAACGTTTACAAATATCATTATAACTTTTGACAATTTTAAATTATATTACACTTTATAAGCATTTATGACATTTTATACTGCCATTATTATATGTTATGATACTTATACATGTTGTTTAAACTTAATATAACAACATTTTTAAATTTCCATCATGTGTTGGGTATGTTTAGATTTCTTTGAAATGTTACCTACAATGATATTGTCAACCCGTCACTACATTTTTTTTTTTTTGACATTTTAGTTCTTACATATATTAATTACCTAATATAATAAAATAAATTTAAAGCTTTTAACATAATATAAACTCACATTAAAACCAAAATAAAATGTTTGCATGCAATACGAGGTATAGTACTGTGTATATATACATCAAGGAAGTCATCAAAACTATATAATCCAAAATAAAATCTCAATGTATCCATTAAGATAAAATCTTATTAATATCTAAATGCTTCCATTTAACCAAATGATATACTATACTTCCTTCATATGCAGTATCAGAATAACTTGTAGCAAAATATCCCCTTAGTCCCATTCGTCTTGAGACCTACGAACTTGCCATTACAGAATTTCTGCAACTATTATATTCCCATGTAGGATTTTTTATCTTTGCAAATATCAACTTTTGAAACTCTAAAATAGCACAATTTCAAGTGCAATATAGTGGTTTCTACACTTATATTAAATTAGATCTTTTAAACCAAACCAAATAATACGAGGGCCAAAACAATGCATTTGCTGTGCATATGTGTACTTTCAAAAAAAGTTTTTGAAAAGATGCAAATAAAGTGTATGATATGATTGCCAGCCAATTTTTTAGATGACATAGCCTCAAAGTTGATAGAGAAAGCCTAAGATCAAGTACTCAAGCCAAAATCAATAGAGAAAAACGTAAGATCAACTACTCAAGCTAATTTTTGAGTTCTATAAAGATGAAGAATCTTCAAGATCATATTATGAGCATATTGCAGCCATTATGAATTTTTTTTGTCTCTTTTGCAATAATTTGAAGAAAAAGAAGGAAGCTCATTAAACTTAATGA
This sequence comes from Voacanga thouarsii, assembly GCA_026120185.1. Classification (NCBI taxonomy): domain Eukaryota; kingdom Viridiplantae; phylum Streptophyta; class Magnoliopsida; order Gentianales; family Apocynaceae; genus Voacanga; species Voacanga thouarsii. The sequence goes on from JANUWF010002297.1 coordinate 307,910, forward strand.
ATTCAGACAAAGAAAAAGTAGGAAAATCATTAAAAGCAATGAATTCAGAAGAAAAAGTAACATAGCTAAAAATCACAAATAAAAATATAATTACACATATATTTTCTTGTTCAGCTTCTTAGGTAGAATTCATATATTATGGTTGAATAATAATGACCAGATGATAAAACTTTAAGAACGAATAGTTAAGGATTCTCCAACATGAAATCAATATGAAATTGAGCAATAAAATTGAGAAGCAACTTATTTGTAATTCATATTTCACTAAAATGAAGTATAACAGAAGAATTTTTTTGCATATCAACATCAAATGCTATAAAGCTAGACAAGTTTTTGCTACCGAAAGCTAATATAGCTGAGTGGCATGCGCATTAAGCAAAGATTTCAGCACTTATGGACCTATGATTAATCAAAAAGTTGGAGCTAAAAGTACAAATTCTAACATATATAATGTTTCTGACTTTAAAAAACACATCTATTAATCAAAACCAACATGGACTACCTACCACAAATTGGTTGATTTTGTTTCCAAAGCCATCATAAATTGAGAAAAACAACAAATTTCAACTATTATAGTAAACTAGTAAATTGACAAAAGCAACAAATTACAACTATTGTAATAGACTACTTACCCACTTAGTTAAGAGGAACACAGGGCCCTCAAACTCGGAGTAATGCAAATATAGATAACAATTCCAAGAGAAAAAAAAAAACAGCAATATCTAGCAACACTTTTTAAGATGATCTCTACCGTTTGATAAGTCCAAGAATTCATATCAAACAACTCAAAAATCAAACTTCAATAATAGTGTTGCAAAACAAATTTACAAAGCTTAAATTGTAGAGTAGCACACCACTGGTAAATAGGATAGAGGAAGGACAGGGAATTTGAAACTGATAGCAGGAAAAGATGCAAATTTTTGGGTTTTAGATTGCCATCTCAGAACCAAGTTCACAGTACTCTCTCCTTTTTGGTATAACAGTTAATTTTGGAGGTCTAATAGTGTGGGTTGCTAAAGCCAAGATGTTCTTCTTTAATTTAATTTAGTCAGTGGTACTGAACGTTTGAACAAGTACCTCTTGTGTACAAAAAAATTCTAGCTACTATAAAAAGTCAATAATGAACTAAATGCATGCATTGAAATGTGACAAAGTAGCTAACGTACTTTACAGAAATGATTCTTTACTCCTTATAGTAGCTACATATACAAATATTGCTCAAACAACCATGTCTATCTATATTGTGTTCCTATTTGTAACCAAAAAAGTGTATGTCTTTTTTACTCTATATCCTTCACCTTATATGCTGAAATACTATAAGAACCTTCAGATACAAAAACAAACAAAGAACTCCAACTCACACACAAATCACTAGTTGGATAGTTGAGTGAGTTGTAAATGTAATGTATTTATAATGATCCGTAACGTCATTAGCCAAGGCTATTAAATCATTTAGACAACTATACATTGGAAAAGGACAAAGTCACAACCATTGTCAACCATAGCCAAATATACAAACGGTTGTCACTACCATAAAATTACATGTTTATACATGAAATATGAGTACACTTATATGGGTAGGATTACAATTAACAAAGTGCATAAGGGAGTGGTACTCCCCTAAAGGTTACCAAAAATTATACTTGGGTGATCTTCTGAAGAGTAAGAGGCACAAATGTCAAGGATGGCGTAAGAATTGCTACAGTATTATGGATTAGAGTATTCTAAGTAGGGACTAATTTATAATTTCTGAAGAGGGTTACCTGTAGCTTTGTCTCGGGGAAATCTCAAGAAGTACAATTCTTCGTATTACAGTACTAATAACAGTCTATTGCATTCTATAATTGGCTTCTTCAGTCTCCTCGTGTCCCTTAAACAACAATAAAAATGAAAAGATGCTATTGTCAAAGAAAATATATAGGGATTTTTTCAAATAATGTACAGTTTTCTAAAATAAATTTTCCATCATCTTTACATTCATACTTCAGCGTGAGCACATACCAAGAGAATTAATAAGTGAAACCAGTGTACGAAAGAATAGAACAGAGGTCACAATCACAACAACCCGCTTCACTCAGTTGCCAACACAGTGGGTTACAGGAGATACCCTCTGTAGTATCATGTAAGAAACCTGCAAAAAATAAAAAACTCCCATGAGCAACAAGAAAAAACCATTTTACATTAATTCTCTCACTATTATTATCATAATCAAAATGTCCAGAAAGCTTAACTTTTATGCAAAGAATCTAGTAGGCCCTAAGAATAAATTTCCTTCTCGTTGATATATTCAAAGTTATTTATAGATGCCATAGGTTAGAGCAGTCATTTGCAATCAAAAGAATTCCAGTCTTTTTAGATATAAAGTTCTCTGCATTCCATATGGATTTGAGCAAGAAAGAACTAGAGCAAACCTCTCTTTCTTGTCCTTTCTACTCTATTCATTTTTTCTTCTCCAAAATGGGAAGGAGAACTTCTTCATCTGGAAAAGAAATCACAATTGTCTACCTAAGATGCATGCATTGTAAATCTAGTTTATATATTTTCTGAAAAATGTAAACATGCCAGATTCTGTCTTCTTATTTTGGTCTCATTCATCTCAACTATATCATAGGAATCATACCAACAAAAGGTCCTATCCACACAACATAATTACCAACCCATTGCAAAATTTTATAGTTGTGTTCCTGTCATTCCTGTTTGATTCTTTACTCCTACAGCTCTTATCAAAGTAACAATATTAGAATACAAACATCATTTAGCTCTTATCAAAATCCTTAAGATGCTTGATTAAGAATACAAACATCAAGCAGTTTGATCAAGAATCCATACAGATACAAGGATTTAGCCTATGCTTCTGAAAACCAGAGAATTATAAGGACATAAACCACAACAACTTTGTAAGAAACATGAATAATCTTAATCACTTCATATCTTTAACTCCTAAATACTCCTGAGTACTGACATCTAATTAAAATCCTACTAAAAGGACTAGGGAGCTATAACTAATGTAGGTGCACGTAAAACAGACCAAACTAAAACTTGTTCTTAAAAGGTGTCTTAGTGCTTGTGCATGAACCAATTCTCATGGTACCAGCTAAAACTTTGATCTGAAAGTGCAAAACATTTCTACACAATAACACATTTTAGGGATTTTAATAATTGATAACTTCATTTAAAGGAATGATTACTTTTCATTTCTTAAAAAGTGTCTTAGTGCTTGTGTAGGAACAACTTCTGTAGCATAATATACTCAAAGAATAGAACAAAAATATCAACAATGCCTTCAAAATCCTTTGATCAGAAAGCCAGCTGCTAAGAAAATATTAAATGCCAAAAGAAAATGGAGTCAAACCAACAACAAATCGCAGAAGATACTATATTGATGGAAATCTTTTGAAGGGAAAAATCGCATATCAGTAAAGAAAGGAAAATTTTGAAAATCCTACAGTAGCTAAGAAAGGGGAAAAAATTGCACCTTTGTTGTGCTCCGGCTCCACAATCGGTACATTCAGATCTTCTAAATTGACGGCGAGAAGAAATTCCAATTCAGAGGTTCGAGAGAGATAGCGAACAGGGATCGATAGGTTTGATGGGAAAAAATCCATCGACATTAGAAATAGGAACAACTTTCGTAGTATAACATACTCAAAGAAAAGAACAAAAATATTAACAATGCCCTCAAAATCCTTCGATTTGAAAGGTAGCAGCTAAGAACATATTAAATGCCAAAAGAAAATGAAGCCAAACTAACAACAAATCGCAAAAGATACTGTATTGATGGAAATCTTCTAAAGGGAAAAATCACACAGCAACTAAGAAAAGGAAAAATTGAAAACCAGACAACAGCTAAGAAAAGGGAAAAAATCGCATCTTTGTTGTGCTCGACTCCCTAACCGGCACTTCAGATCTTCTAGATCGACGATGGCAAGAAATTGCAATTCAAAGGTTTGAGAAAGACATAGAGTAGGGATCGATTGGCTTGACAGGAAAATGGGTAAAGTGAAAAGGAGGGGTTAATTTTTTTTGTTCACTCCTACAAAGAGAAGGGATGGGATTTTGACTTAGCGCCTTATTTTTTCTAGTCAAATTTCTTTTTCTTTTTCTTTTTTTTGAATTTGAACAACTATTGTGACAGTTTAATCATGTCAAAATAGATAATAGAACATCAAAGAACGAAAGTATCCCAATAAATTTTAGAAAATATCATAATATGATTCTAAAAAGACATTAAATTTTACATTGTTGGTAAAGTTAACAAAATGACATAGTTTTGCTTATATCAATTATGACATTTTTCAGCTAAATGTCACAAAATTATACTTCTAATTACATCTTTAAAAAAAATGTTGTAATCAATATGTCACAATAAGTCTAATTTCTAGTAGTGTTGGTTACACCAAATGGTATCACTACAAGATCATAGTGGCCATATCTTGTGTTAAAAACCGTCTTAGGTATATCATCCTTCTTAATCCTCACTTGAAAATATCCTTGTCATAGGTCCAGCTTGGAATAGCAACTAGAACCTTGTAATTGATCGAATAGTTCATCTATCAAAGGTAGCAGATACTTGTTCTTGATCATCAGGTTATTCAGACCTCTATAATCAATGCAAAGTCTCAGTGTCCCATCTTTTTTCTTCACGAATAGCACGGGTACTCCCCATGGCGACATACTTGGTCTAATATATCCCTGATTTATGAGTTCTTCCAACTATTCTTTTAATTCCTTCAACTCGGTAGGGGGCACTTGATAAGGTGTTCTCAATACCAACTCAGCTCCTAGTATCAGATCTATGGTGAACTCGACTTCTTGAAATAGTGGAAGTGACGTGAGCTAAGTAGGGAAAACGTCCTGAAATTCCTTTACTATCGCAGTATTCTCTAAGGTATACTGGTCCTTAGATTTATGTATCAGGTAGTTTAGGTACCCCGTGCATCCCTTCTTCAATATGTTTCGAGCCTTTGTCCTAACTATCAAAAATTTCAACTCCTTTACACGTTTCCCATTGATTTCTATCATACCACATCTCGGTCTAACAAACTGCACCATCTTAATCTTGCAATCTACTCTAGCTCCATGCTTAGCCAAGTAGTCCATACCCCAGATTAGGTCATAATCCTCAATAAGTAAGACTATGAGGTCCATCCTAAGAACTTCATTTCCCATCTTAATTTCATATTCCTCTATCAATTTCCCTACTTCTACCGTTTTTCCTAAAGGGGTACTCATTAACAGGGTATAGGGTAGTTCATCCCTATCCCAACCCAAATGATGTGCACGAGTTTCATTTACGTAAGAATGTGTGGATTTAGGGTCTATAAGTACATTAACAACAGAATTTTGAATAGAAAGCATACCTTCCACTACTGCTACATCGGCTTTAACTTCTTCTCGGTTTAATGCAAACACTTTAGCCTTCACTTAAGGATTTTGTCCATCGCTTCTAATAGCTCCAGTGGTTGTCCTTTTTTTAACACTAGTAGGTGGTGCTAGGCTCCTTATCCAATCTTCAATGGCTTAGGATAATTGTTTAGAAGATGATTTGGATCTCCGCAATTGTAACACTTCCTGACTACTTCTTTCGAACAACAATCTTTCTCCACATGATCCATCTTTTCATAGTACCGATGTGTTGGTAAATTCAAAGTTATACCTGCTGGAATAGTTTGCACCTACTTACCCTTCTTGCCCCACTATTGTGTAGCTAGGCATTTGTAGAACTGCTACCTTGTTGGCGGCCTTGTCTGCTGGTAAGGTTTAGGCACCACTCGATGCTTGTCTTCATTTTCCACTCTAGTAGTAGCATCCACCGTGGCTGAATAAGTTGCTGGTAGGGAAGTTGCTAAAGCTTTCCTGAGCTCCTGCCTTAATCCTTTGATAAATTGTTTTGTTCACTTCTATTCCGTATCTACCAAACACACACTTGTAGTATTTCAATAGTTGCTTGAATCAGGCAACATACTGTGCCACGGTTATACCACCCTGTCTCATACCTTAGAATTCATCCTCTCTCTTCTCCATTATCCACTATGGAATGTATTTTACCCTGAAAGCCTCACTGATGTTGCTCCATGTCCACTCCTAGTCAATCTTCCTCCATTATTCCTGGATGCATTTCCACCATGGTCTAGCAAGTCCTCTCAGTCGAAAGGCTACTAACTTAACCACCCTCTCTTCAGAGTACTGCTGAGTGGAGAATATATCCTCCATCTACTCAATCCATTATTCCACTTTCTCATCCTATTCTGTCTCTCCATAGAAAGTCAGTGGCTAGAACATCAGAAACCATTCCTAAGCGACATTGTTACCCGTAGGTGTCTTCTTTTCAACCTTCTATAATGGATAATGGAGGATCTCTGTCATCCTATGGAATTCTTGCCCAAGGGTCACCTCTGAAGGTCCCTCAGGTACTTCCTCATGCTTTTGCCCGTAGTCTCTTCCTATCTCGGGTGTGGAATGCTATATAGGCCCGAACTCTGGGGTCGAGGATGCACTCTCCCGAGTCATTTTGTTGTGTATGGTGGTTCTTCGCCTTGGTGCCATCTTAAGTCATGCAAAGTCGCTCAAATGTAAAGTTATACATGCTTATAATGATGGAATCATGTATGAACAAGTTATGAGTATTTTCACAATAGAAATTTCAAACTCAGCTTATGCCAGATAATAAATCAAATAATTTTGGAAATAAGTAATAATTTGAAAGAAGTAAACTTATTATTTATTCAAACTGCATAATTCAATAAAAGAAAAAAAAGGCATGCATAGCATTCTTGTTTACATAAACAAAAGTCCTAAAATAACTCATAGTTAAGGAAAACCTTTTTATTATCTTTAAGAAAGAATTACGGCTTCCTAATCTCCATCACAGAGTCAGTTCAACTATATCACTCACCATTTTCCCCCTTTTTATCCTCAGTATAGGGCTTATAAAGCCAACCCGTTGTATTTTTGGAAAAGTCTATCCCTTTCCCATCTATAAAACCCAAAGTCCAAAGTTCTTTGGTGACCCTACCAGAACTCCCCATAGTCCAAATAGGTCTCTTAGAACTCTCTGTCTCTGTAAGACCTATTCTCAGTCTCGCTTGCCTAACTCGTTCTCGGCGTTGTGCTATAAACTTTTCATATTTACTTCTTGGGGACTCAAATTTTAAGTCTCCCAAGTCATCACTATCTAGGGTCAAGTCCTCTTACTGCACTGGTGGGTCAGGGGGAGGCTCCTCCACTTCAGCTCCCACATCCTCACTTTCCAGTTCTAGCTCAGATTTAGACTCGCTATGTAAAGGTAGTGCGGGTGGTGGTGGTGGTGGTGGTGTATTAGGTCCACATATGAAAGGCCAATCCCTTTCTACTGGCACAAATCTCCTAGCCATCCTATTCACAAATGATGCACTAAATTTGGGTATATAAAAATCGTACAATTATGTATCCATTCCCAATCAAGTTTAATTAAAACATTAATCCCAAATTATACATATGAGCAATTACACTCATCATTACGCATAGTATAGGGATTAATGAGTATCAATCCTCAAAGAATAAGTATACACTAATTACTTTTCATTCTATGTTTAACCTACTAATTAGAGTGATAAAGAATAAAAATAAAGATAAAGAAAAAAATACACAACTCTTGGAGAGAAAAACATGTAATTAAATAGTTACTCTTGAAAATATGATAATAAATCATTAGCAATTGTTACAATTAGTCATTTTCCTTAGCATCATGAAGGAGTTTAATGTAGAATCCACTATCTCTTGAGTTATGGTTTCACTATCTCTTAGTCAATTCTAATAGACATCTTCGTCTTGCTAAAATAATAAAAAGATGCATAGAACACAAATCCTTAATAATTATCCCTATCTCTAGGTGACAATGGCATGAAATCATTAATTCTCCTATCTCTAGGTGAAATCAACAACGTTTCATTACTTAATCTTGACTTAACCTCTCTTTCTCTCGAGTTAGTTATGAAAATAAATCAAGAATTGAGTAACAAAGACTATCTCCTAACCTATTTCTCAAATTAATTAAAAGAATGGTCCAGTCTCATCAATTTACCATTGAAAACAAGTAATCAAATACCAAGAAAAATAATTAATTAAATAAAATACTAAATTAATTCATCATCACAAATCAAAAAATGATATTTAAATACACATAAAACATTAATCTCATTATTGTTCAAAGAAAAAGAAAATAAAGGTCTACGAATGAACTTATAGACAAGTCCTCTTCTTCCTCCTTTGAGAACCTTTTTGAAACAATGCTCATTTGAGTGATGAATTCACCTTCAATGATTGAGTGTAGCTTTGACTCCTTGAATTCATACATTAATCTTCACTTGTTCTTGGTTAAATAAGCCATTGGTTGCTAAAAATCGTCCTTCAGAAGCTCTGGGCTGAGTACATATTGGAAACAAGTATATCTCTTAGGCAATTCCTAATTTGATCTGAAAAAGAACTTTGAAATGCTATAGCAGAGTAGGGTCGACACTGGGGCTTTTTGTCTGGACCGGCACTGGTCCAACACTAGTTTGCTCCGGGTTTGCTTTGTTTTCCTATGTTTTTCTAGTATAGAACCACAACCGGTTCAACTACTTTGGGCAGGCGTCAGGTCATCTATGGAAATCTACAATTCTGCTCCAAATCATCCAATTTCTGTACAAATTTGCTAAAAACACTTTCTACAAGCAAAATATCAAATAGAAAAGGAAATGGCTAGTTATTGAATCAAAAGTATCACAAAACAACCTCAGATAACTAGGAAAATATAGACAAAATTAGGCCCTATTACATTCCCCGGCCCTTAAGCTTTGCTTATCCTGAAGCAAACAAAAATTAATCACTAAGCAAAGAGCTTATGAACAAGACTAAACAATTCAACGAACTTTATCCATAGCAAAAATTAATCTACAATAAAGCATAACCTTCTTCCACCTTAAACATAAACTTGTCATTTATTCAACCATTTCTTGCAAGCTAATGTATTAAACTAAATAATCTTAAGGCCATTCAAAGTTAAGTCAAACAAGCTCATATCTAATATAAGAAAATTATTTCACCCCTTAAGTAAAAATATAGACAACATAAATCATACAAGTCAAGTTATTTAACCAACTCAAGCGTCATGAACTCAAATTTGCACAACTCAAGTAGTAGAATAAGGAAATACCTCAATTTTTCAATGACTTAAGGATAGCCTCAAGTGAATGAATTCCTCTTCCTATACCATATTGGCCCCCTTATAGTCATTACCATTCTTTTCAGCATTTTGTCTTTCTTTCTTTCTTTTCTTTTCTTTTCTTTTTTCTTGCCTTCTTACCTTCTTTCCTTTGGGATAGCTTTAAGAGATTGCATCGAACAATACTTGCTACTTCTCTACATATTAATTCCCTTTTCAGCAAAAGGTCTACAAAAATTCAAAATAAAAGTATTTTTTTCTCTCAAGTTTTTTTTTTTAGCTCCCATAACAATGATTTTTTCACTCATTGCTTTTAGTTCCTCACATTCCTTATTCACAACTCAAAGTTAATCAAATTATAAATCCATAAAACAAGAATTAATCAATAACTTTTCCCACATTTCATCATATTATCCATATCCATACTTAAGGAAAAAAATAAAACTCAAATACCAAATATAACCAAGGTTAACTTAAATTTTCAAGACTTATCAAAATTCAACTTAATACACAAGTTTACTTTTTAATAAAAATTTAACCATAATGAATGACAAATCCATATCTCAAGTTGAAAAGAAAATCATAATTTTATTATAGACAAATTACTCAATTGTAAGCTCAAAAATCAATGTCAGTGAAAAAAATTTATCCCCAATATTATTAAAAAAGAAATCAAGATGAAAGCATAGAAAGTATTGAATTGAAATCCTCCTCCACACTTAAATTGGACATTGTCCACTATGGCCTAAAAGAGCACAATAAAGCATATCCAAATGGACTATTAAAGATAGTGGGAGAAGAAGGTAAGGCAGAGAGATACTTTTCATACTTAAGAAATGTGTTAACAAAATTTAATTCATCCCAAAAGTATATTTCCTTTGACAATGACGGAGTTCCCAAAATAAAAGAAACACAACAAAAAACATAAAATTAGAATAAAAGCAAAAATAAACAAACAGTTAAAAGATAACTAACACCTAAGAAAAGTCATTAAAATTCAAAGAGAATAATAACCAAAAGAAAAAAACTAAAAGTCAAAATACAAGTAGAAGATCATAAAGTCAGTCATCCGCAGAATCATCATCATCACCTTTAGTAGCGTGGCTAGTAGAAGTATTGTCCATGTGTCCAGAAAACTGCTGCATTCATGGGGACAATCGCTACTCCTGAGCATCCTACCTCCTATGCATATCGCTAGCAAATCTCAAAGTTGGAGCAAAATAGTAGTCTGAGTCTCCATCCTGAGTCTCAGCTGCTCCATTTGAGTGCACATCTCAGCCTCGAACCCAGTACTAGGATGTGATCTCGAACTACTGACACGAGCTCGAGGCTGTGTGGGCTGCTCCTCCTCCTTATCATTACCAGGGGATATCTCCTCCATCCTAGGGTATTGGACTTCAAAGGGTCTTATCCATCTCCTCTCTCGCTTATGATATACCAACACTGAACTAGGGTATACTCAGTCACAACATCTCACTCAGTAGTGGTCTCAATAAGCTCCCTATCACAATTCACTGCAAAGGCTTGAAGTATATGCATAATAACCAAAAGAAAGACAAAGGCCTTAGAGAAAAGGTGAGAATAGACTACTCCTCTCATAGACTGGATAATAAGAGGGGTAAGAGGGATAGGCTCACTCCGAAGCATTTTTTGAAGGATATGGAGATCAATCACTCTAGACTCATTGAAACTACAACCTTAGGTACAACATTAAATGAGAGGATATAAACTAAGGCATGTAGTTGAGCTTCAAGGTTATTGTTGGAATAATAGCTCACCTATCCCACAAGTCCCTTCTTATACATCCCCAGAGTAGTATGGGTGTCAGTCATTCTCCAAGTAGACTCAGAAATGATTTTCTGGTTATGATGGTCCACAACTATCTATGGACCGTCATTGGGTACACTCAAGATAGCAGCTAGTCTAGCCTTATCAAACTTAATTGAGACCCCCTTTACCATATTAGAAAAAGTCTCCAGGTTGTTTTTCTTTTTATCCTGCATGTTAGCATTGAACTCCTCAACCCTCGTTGGTCAATAAACACCCCCTAGAGTCTAATGATGGGCTCCAATCCCGATCTCCTAAACATGATAGATAACTGAAGTGTATTGTCAAGGGATGGTTTGAATGTCTTCTTTACTATGATTTTGTTGTTTACATGGGTTTGGTACCAAATCTGACATGTAGGCTCAAAGAACTAGGTAGGTTGTGTAGGAAATGGCTCGAAAGAGGGAGTAGAAGAAGATAAGGCTCTAGACCTCTTAGCACGTGGAGTCATAACTTTTGGTTAGATATGGTTACTTGCAAAAAAAAAAAAGAAAACGAGGTCAAGGGAGAAAGAATGGATCGCAATCACAAAACTACAACTCTCAACCAAGCATACCAATTAACAACCACAACTCTCAACTCAACACTGAACCACCACTCTCCACAAAATCACACCACTACAACACAATCACCTTACAATGCCTGCAAAAATAATTTCCCAATCTAAGTATAATATCAATATAACTTCTCAAGAAAGAAATGAAGACTATTGCACAATAGAGATCACAATCAAAATAACAGCCCAAAACAAGTATAATGTCATGATTATACTACAAAAAAAGTCACATTTGGCAACGCTTTTATTTGCAACATAGCAAAATCTGTGGTGAAAGCTTAGTTTTTACCATACTTTTGAATTCCGTGGCATATAAACTTTTTTTGTAACACTTTATTTTGTCACGGTCATGTTTCTGTAAGTAAAAGTTCTTTTTTACCACAAATTTAAAAATTGTGTAGGTAAAAATAATTTTTTGCCACAGAGATTTGAAATTGTAGGTAAAAAATTTTTATTAAACTTTGGAAAAAGTATATTTTTTCTTATTTTTATCAAATATTAAAAATTGTCAACATAAAATGGAAGCTTTCATTAGACACCATTGTTGAGATAATTGTATATATTCAAGTGGTTGTGTGTTCAAATCTTAATATTACTATTATATTAATTTTTATAAAGTTTTTTGGACTAACTACCTAGTTTTTTTCAAATAGTTTTCTAGATATTAAGCTAGATTATGTGTCAAAATATATCCGATTACCTTCAAATTTTGTCATAACACTTTTCTCGATAATTTTAACAAATCTAACGGTTGGATCATTAATTTGATATACCTATCTTTATAAATGCGTTTTGGTTTTGGATATTTTTCTAGATATTCTACTAGATAATGTGCCAAAATATATCTGACTGTCTTTGCATTTTCTCATAATACTATTCTTAGCAATTTTAACAAATTTAAAAACTGGATAGTTAATTTGATACGCCTATCTTTGTAAATGCGTTAGGTTTTGTATATTTTTTTTAGATATTATGCTAGATAATATACCAAAAAATATTCGTTTACCTTCAATTTTTGTCATATCATTTTTCTTAATAATTCTATCAAATGTTATGATTGGATCATTAATTTGATAAGCCTATCTCTATAAATACGTTAGGTTTTGGATATTTTTTTAGATGTTATGCTAGATTATGTACCAAATTATATCCGATTACCTTCAAATTTTGTCATAACATGTTTCTTAATGATTTTAATTAATCAAATGGTTAGATTGTTAATTTGATATGCATATATTTGTAAATGCGTTAGATTTTGGATATTTTTTTAGATATTATCATAAATGATATACCAAAATATATCTGATTACTTTCAAATTTTGTCATAACACTTTTTATAGTAATTTTAATAAATCTAACGGTTTGATTATTAATTTGATATGCCTATCTTTATAAATGCTTTAGGTTTTGGATTTTTTTTAGATATTATGCTAGATTATGTACCAAATTATATCCGATTACCTTAAAATTTTGTCATAATACTTTTATTAGTGATTTTAATAAATCTAATTATTGGATCATTAATTTGATACGCATGTCTTTGTAAATACGTTAGGTTTTAGATATTTTTTTAGATATTATTCTAGATTGTGTACCAAAATATATTCGATTACTTTCAAACTTTGTCATAACACTTTTAATAGTAGTTTTAACAAATTCAACGGTTGGATCGTTAATTTCATATGCCTATCTTTGTAAATGCATTAGGTTTTGAATTTTTTTTAGATATTATGCTTGATTATGTACCAAAATATATCCGATTAACTTCAAATTTTTCCATAACACTTTTTGTAGTGATTTTAACAAATTTAACGGTTGGATCATTAGTTTGACATGTCTATCTTTGTAAATGTATTAGGTTTTAGATATATTTTTTTAGATATTATGCTAGACTATGTACCAAAACATATCCGATTACATTCAAATTTTGTCATAACATTTTTCTTATTAATTTTAACAAATTTAATGGTTAGATCATTAATTTTATATGCCTATTTTTATAAATGCGTTAGGTTTTTGGTATTTTTTTTAGATATTATGCTGAATTGTATACCAAAATATATCAAATTACCTTAAATTTTTGTCATAGCACTTTTCTTAATAATTTTAACAAATTTAATGGTTGGATTATTAATTTGATATATCTATCTTTGAAAATACGTTAGGTTTTGGATAGTTTTTAAGATATTATGCTAAATTATATACCAAAATATATCTGATTACCTTCAAATTTTATCATAACATTTTTATTAGTGATTTTAACATGTCTAATGGTTGGATCATTAATTTTAAATGCCTATATTTGTAAATGTATTAGGTTTTGGATTTTGTTTTATAGATATTATTCTAGATTATGGACCAAATTATATCCAATTACCTTTAAATTTTGTCATAGCACTTTTCTTAGTGATTTTAACAAATCTAACGGCTGGATTATTAATTTGATATGTCTATCTTTGTAAATGCGTTAGATTTTGGATATTTTTCTAGATATTATGTAAATTGTGTGCCAAAATATATCTAATTACCTGCAAATTTTGTCTTAACACTTTTCTTAGTAATTTTAACAAATCTAACGATTGAATCATTAATTTGATATGCCTATCTTAGTAAATACTTTAGGTTTTGGATATTTTTCTAGATATTATGCTAGATTTTTTGCCAAAATATATCCGATTACCTTCAAATTTTGTCATAACACTTTTCATAATGATTTTAACAAATCTAATGGTTGGATCGTTAATTTGATATGTCAATATGTATTTAGTGTGTGTGTGTGTGTGTGTATTCATATGCTATATTAACACACACATATAAATAGACACACGTATATGTATATATGTATTTATTAATATATAAAAAAAGTTATGTGTGTGTGTGTGTGTAAACACACACACACACACACACACACACACACACATATATAGAGATAACAAATTCTTTTTTTTTGAATAAATAAAAAATTAGAAATAATAGAATCGATTTTAATTTGTTGCTTAATGAAAAAAATTAAGATTTATAACCAAATGAAAAAATTATATTTAAATTTAATATTACTATTTTTGGACTGATAATATTTCGTTTAATATGGTCTATTGAGATTTGGTCAATGAAAATTGATATCTTCTTTAATTATAGATCATTTCAAAAAATTTTATATATCATTTTCAGTTGTACCATGTATAAGATGAGATCATTAATAGTTTTAATTTTTTTAAATTTTTTTCAGTACAAGTTTTTTTAGAATTTTATAAAAAATCTATTATTCTAAATAAAATTTTAAAAAAATATTAAAATTTTATTTGTCAATGAATAAATTAATTTTATTTCACTTAATATTTATAAATTTATAACAATAATAATGTTAATAGTAAATAAATAAATTGATTAGCAAATATACTATTTCAAGTTTTAATATGTATATGGAGATTACACACACACACAAACACACATTCAATACTAATATAATATATGTAATAAATAATAAATATATAATATATTATATTTACACTATATATAAAAGGTTTATATTTATACTATAGTATATATATTTATTAATATTTAAAATAATATATATATATGTATGTATATATATATATATATATATGTTGTATTAATATACACACACACACACACACACATACATATATATGTACACACAAATAAATATGTTGTATTAATATATATACATCTATATATAGATGTATATATATTAATACAACATATTTATTTGTGTGTATATATAGATGTATATATATTAATACAACATATTTATTTGTGTGTATATATAGATGTATATATATACATCTATATATATGTATATATAAATATGTGTGTGTGTGTGTATATACATATACATATATATATATATATATATATATATATATATACATATATATATACAACATACATATCTGTATATATATGTATATATATATACACACATATATATGTATGTATTTTATACCGTATCTTGTTTAAATCTATGTATTCTGAGTATGTTGGGTGTTGAAACTGACGATTTCTAATGAGAAATCGGATTAGTGCAACATCGGCTTGCTGACAGAAGCCCACGTATGAAGAATATATGTTTATGATATTCATAGATCTGTAATTTATGTGGTATATATCGAATAGATCGGAGAAATCTGTGTAAGATCTGAATGAATTCGGAAGGAGATCTGGTATCCAGATCTACTCTACAGAATAGATTGAACTTTATGGCCATAGAGTTAAGGCCGCCAGTGGTTCCAGTATTGTGTTGAGACGAGAATTCAATTCTCAATGGCCGAATTCAGACAGATCTACACACAGACTTGACAGATCTAGTCTTTATATGTATAAGATAACTGAACCATAGATCCAAACTGGTTATTGTGTAAGATGACTGATAACTTGAATGTAATCAGTCTTATGGAATCTGACGGTGATGATTACCAAGTTAAGGGAAGTATTTAGACATTGATTAAATACTTGTTGTAATTTACTGTTTTCATAATCTTTGCATCATGTCTTTTTCAAAGCTTTTTAGTTCCCCATCTTCATCCTCTTGCTATCCTATTGCTCCTTCCATGTCTTCAAAGATCAAAGAAGAAGTCCACTTCTCGGATCTACAACAATCAATTGACAACTGGAAAATACCCAAATTTTCTGACAAAGAAATTTACAAAAATCCCCGGTAGTCACTCAGTAGTGACTATGTCATCAAAACTACTGAAGAAACAGTCCAGATAGACCCTGATACTCAGGAGATTAGACTCCTTACCCCAAGTGCTCTGGAGAAATTCAGACAAAAATACAAATACCTTCATTTTGGTCTTGTCCAAATTGCAGCAAAACCTTTGTCCAGAGAAGGTCTTGACACTTCTCTTCTTTTATGTCTTAAGGATACCAGATTCCTAAACTTCAATGATTCCTTCTTAGGCATGGTCAAAACTAGCCTATGTAATGGATCAGTCTACTTTGATTGTTTCCCAAATTTCACTGTCTCTCTTCAAGATAAAAATCTTATGGATTCCCTAACCTTGAATATACAGACTGCAAATTTCAAAATAAAAACTGGATCTCTTCCAGTAGAAATCCTATACAGAATTCAATACAAGGCTATGAATTCTGCTTTTAATACTGGTGCTATGAAAGTATCAAATAAAAGAGAAACAATCCTATTTTAAACAGATCTGTCAAGATCTCATATTTCAATTCCAAAGCCTATATCTCCTGGAATCAAGTAAGTCTCCTTTTAAACTGGTTATTAACCGGAGTCACTTCTTCTGAGAAACCAGAAAACACAATTGTCTCAGAAATACACCAATCCCCTTCTAGAAATGTGGAAATCACCTTCCAAAGGTCTCTTAGCCAAAGGATCTCATATCCCCCTTCAAGCACCGTATCTAAAATAGGCACATCATCTAGATTTCAACCTCCCAGACACTCTACATCTTCTGTAGCAACTCAGTTACAAGATATTGATCAGGATCGGAGGATTCCCCAAGCTAGGTATGTAGCTCAACCTGAATCTGATGATAAATCCTACATCTCTTACGCATTCTGCTATGATTGGAGATCTTAATGTTTTATAAAATAATTTTGTCATAGACAAAGAACATTTGCTAAAAGAATTCTATTCTGTTACAAATATTTTGAAAAGAATTGGTTCTTTACACATTATCAAGGATCTGAAAGACAAGAGATTCAAGATGCATATTATGAGTTTTTAAACTCAGTTCAAAGACAAATTGATTTCCTTTTATAGTTTGAAGCTTATGCTTCAATTAATAAAATTGATTATCCTTTTTCAAGTTCTGTTAATGTTTCAAAACTTTGGCAAACTTCCTAGGGAATAAATGTTTCTTCTGAGTTCCCTCGGGACAAAATTTTAAAATCCCATTAGGTGCAGAAACTATCACTACCGCCCCTTTCAAAAGAAGATTGGAAACTGACCTTGAAGAACCAATCAAGGTAAAGGAAGTTCTAAGTCTTTTTGAATAAAACAATTATACCAATAAGTATTTACAAACTATTGGTGAATATTTGATTTCAAAACCAAGTATGTCCAGTCTAGCAACTTCTAGGACATTAACTTCTTGTAACTCTTCAACTATTCCTCTCTTTAAACCTTATGAAATTCTTGTCCAATTTCGTGAGGAACTCAAAAAGACTTCTGCTCCACCAATGCTCACAGAATTACATAGAAGGATAACAGAAATAGAAAAATCTATTATACCTGACACTCCAAGCACAAGTGTTAAACAAAAATAGGTTATTCTAGGATCACCCTCTACTCCAGCAAAAACAACCACACAACAACCTGTTTCCGTTTTACAGAAACTGACTCTAATTCTGCTTCTGAACATATTCTAGAAGAACCCCATTCTATAGAAATTGCTCCTCTAAGAGTAGAAAGACTAAATAATTGGAGAAATCCCCCAAAACTCTATTATTCTAGAACCACTCATCCTGATGTAGCCCTAGAAGAAAGTCTAGCCATTTTGCAAAACTCTTACAATGCTAACAATATTTATGAATGGAACATAGATGGCTAGTCTGAATATAACATTATAGCTAAATTTCAACAAATGACCATGGTTGCCACTGCCTATAGAACAACCCATAGTAGTTCAGATCCTTTATCTGCTTATATTTTGATAGCAGGTTTCACAGGACAACTCAAAGGATGGTGGGATGAACATCTCACTAATATTGATAAATATAATATCCTTCATGCTGTCAAAACAGATGCTGATGGCCATCCCATCCTTCAAAATGGGGAACCCATCCCAGATGTAGTATCTACTTTGATCTTTACTCTAGTCAAAACCTTCATCTGAAATCCAGGTATTTTTTGAGAAATGTCCACCGAGAAATGTCCACCGAGATTCTCAATAATCTCAAATGCAAAACTTTGTCTAACTTTAGGTGGTATAAGGATACATTCCTTACCAGAATTTATGCTAGACCTAATAGAAATAGCCAGTATTGGAAAGAAAAATTCCTAGATGGCCTTCCCAAATCTCTTTGTGAACTTGTTCGTGAGGAATTGCAAACCCAGCATAATGGTAATGTGCCTTATGATAGAATCACATTTGGCCAGTTGACCAGTCAAATCCAACAAGTTGCCCTCAAGATTTGTCGGTAAGACAAAATGTTGAGACAATTAGCTAAGGATAGAGCCCAAAGAAGCCGAACCCTAGGCTCCTTTTGTGAACAGTTTGGTTTGCCTTCATGCAGTTCTAAACCTTATAAAAGATATAGGCATAAACAGTTGCAATCCAAGCCCACTTATCATAAAAGTAAGCCTAAATTCAGGAAATCCAAATATCTAGCCCTTCCTTCTTCTCACCAAAAAACTAAAAAAACCCAATCCTCCAAAGATAAATCCAGATCTGTTACTTGTTTCAAATGTGGTAAGCCAGGCCATATAGATAGATACTGCAGAGTCTCTAGAAAGATCCATGAACTTTCATTGGACCAAGATTTGCTTAGTAAAATCCAAAACCTTCTCCTTTTCGAGTTCGAATCTGAGCTTACTGATGATGAATATGACTAGAAATTCAATCAAATCCAAGAGGATGATATTCTTTCCTCCTCATCTTCTTCAGAATCTGACAAAGATTAGCCTTCAATTAATATTCTTTCTAAAGAACAGGACCTACTCCTTGAGCTTATAGGAAATCTTCCTGATAATGCTGATAGAAAAGAGTATCTAGAAAAATTCAAACAAACTCTTCATCAGCCAACTTTATCAAGATCCAATCCTTTTGACAATCATCCTAGGATTGTCAACACATACAACATTACAGACATTCTTAATAGGTTTCCATCTAAACTATAAAATTCGGTAACAATCCAAGATTTGCAATCTGAAATTGCTATCCTTAAAGAAGAAATCAGAGAAATCAAAGCCTCTTAAGAAATAGACAGGTGAGTTCTCCAACAACTCTGTTCCAAAGATGAAATACCGATTCTTCCAGATGCTTCAAATCCTCAAGAACCAAATCAATTTTTAAATCACCTTTCAAAACTATCCATTTAAAGATGGCACATCAGAATTACTTTGGTAATCAACAACTCCTTCATCCTTGAAGTCCCAGCTCTTCTTGAAACTGGAGCTGATCTCAATTGTATCAAAGAAGGACTCATTTTTACCAAATTCTTTGAAAAGACCAAAGAAAGTCTTTGATCAGCCAATGGTAAGAAATTGGGTATTAGTTTTAAACTTTCTGATGTTAAGGTTAAACATTCTTCTTTGTCTGTTATTATCTCATTCCTTTTGGTAAAAGATATCACTAACCCTGTTATCTTAGGCACTCCTTTCATCCAACAGATCATCCCTATCATGGTCCTCAAAGAAGGTATTCATGTTACTTATTTAAAACAACAAATCCCCATTCCTTTTGATAGGTCTCCTATTGAGAAGGAACTCCAATTTTTTGATAACAAAAAATCCCAAATAAATTTTCTAAAACAAGATAGCTTTCAAAAGACTTTAGCAACAATTGCAGGATCCAACTACCAAATCTAGAATCCAAGCTTTGGCAAATCATATTCAGCAACATCTTTGTTCTAACCTCCCTACTACTTTCTGGCATAAGAAAAAACATATTGTCCGTGTAATACCCCACCCAAAACTACCTTTGACTATGGGGAAAAGTCATGCATTGCATAGTATTTTGCATTTTATGTGGTAGCTTAGAATTATTTTATTTGCATGAATGCATGTGAATTTTTCCGTTGCTCTTGCATTTGAATTAATGGAGGTGAAATAGTGTGTTGCTAAAGATTTGGTTAAGGGAGGCTTGGTCGAAGATTTGGAGGGATGAGTGTTGGGGTGATAAGAACTTCTTGTAGGAAGAATTAGTATTGGAATTGATTTGGAATAGCGGGGAGGATGGTGATTTTTCTATAGTGGCCCGAGTTCGAATCCTATCTCTTGTGAATCCTGGCCTCTCTTCTTGAAGATTCTTTTCCTTAGAGTTTCCATGTCTTGGCCGAAAAAGATATAGCAAACCTAGAGAAATTTTAGTGCCAATATTCCAAGGAAATAAGTCTCCATATTTATTTCCTAAAATCAAGGACTTTGATGTGAATAAAGTTCACTCTTGATTTTCAGCTTTTATTCCTTAGGATTTTCGAAAAAAAAAACCCCTAGCTAATAATTAAAATTTCAGCTTGATTTTAGCTTAATAGATGTTGACATGGATAGTTGGAATTAAAGAGTCATTCTTCTAGTAGGAAACCTTATTGGTTTTAAACCTAGAACTTTAGCTAAAAATCTGAAAAATTTTCCAGCTAGTGCCGCCATTTCTTGAAGGAATTTTAGCTCAACCCAAACTCTTCCAAAGCTAGGAAATCTTATCCTAAATCATTTAACAAATCAGATTTTATTTCAATCCTAATTTAACTAGGTTTTGCTACCTTTTCCTAGCTGAAATTCGGCAGCCTTGTGCAAGCACAAGCTGTCCGAAAACTCCAGCACTCCTAGGTGCAATACAACACTCCAAACCCTAGCTCAAAACATCTAGAACACTCCTCATAAATTCAGATTACCTTAGCTGCACAAGACTATATTTTTATCTCCAAAAAAACTACAGATTTCGGCCAGCCTTGTACAGGAATTTTGGCCAGCTTGCACTCCTACACAAACCGAAATTCTGCACACCAAAACACACCAGAATCCTCAGTTGATCAAGCCAATTTTTTGCGCCTAAAACCCTCATCCTTTCTCTGAAAATTGCGGCAGAACCACAGCTACAACATACCAGAATTTCTCCTCTTATTGTTCAGCAATTTCGTACAGCAAAACCACTGCACGCGCACAAAAATTTCAGCTCTTCAAACCTTCTCAAACACTTCTTTGTTTGGCCCAAAATTCTGAACACATTCAGCCCTTCCCTTGAGTAATATTTTGGCCAGTACAAAGAAACAAATTACAGAATATTTTCTCCCTTAAACCCTCCCAAAGTCGGCAGCAATAAGGCACACCATAAGCTGCAATTTTTTCCCTTGTTGTCCAAGAAACCTAAAGCTATTAGGAGTCTTCCTAAACACCACCATCTAACCCTAAACCAATCTTTTCTAACCCTAAAGCATAGTAGCCGATTACCCTCTCTATTCTACACGAAAAATTCCAGCAAGAACTCCACAGCAATTTTCGAAAATCTTAAGAGCAATACCTAGCAAAAAATCGTACACACCATAAGGTAAGCAAAAATCCTCTCAATCTCTTGATGTCGTTCTCTCTAATGATTCTTTTCTCCTTCTTCTTCCCTTAAATCACTCCACATAGAGGCTAATTTCATCTTCTTCTTTAATTTTCGGTCAAAAGGAGCAAATGAGGTAGCTTTTCTCTTCTTTTCAAGCGAACTCGGGATGATCACCATAGGTGCATCGAGACCTCATTACCCGGCTGTTGCAATGTAAGGGAATACCCACCCTTGAAGCCAAAAGTAAGGTTTAATGATGTCTATTCGTTGGATGAGCATATGGTCATGGTATATGATCTTTGGGGATTGGATAGTTTACTTGGATTTAAATAGGGGATTGCGAATTGTTGTGAAAATAAATGAGATTAGAGCATGTTCGAATTAATTGAGACCCTAATCATGATATTATATGGTGTAGATCAGGAGGATAATTGAGGAAAGTAAGCTGTGATTTTATCTTATTTATCTGAGGCATATCAAGTAAGTCCTTGCATAAACTCTTTTTGTTAAATGTTGTGATGGTAAGTCCTTGTATGAACTCTTTGGTTAAATGTTGTCATGGCAAGTCTATGTTGTGAAGCTTTGTGAAGCTATTGTTGAACTATGATTATTTGGGTTGTAAACGTGGAAGATTATTCTTTAAACGGTTTTGTCAAACTAATGATTTTATCAAGAAAACTATTCTTTCCTAAAATTTTAGAAAACTCTTTTAGAGAAAAACCACGTTGTACAAAACCAAGGTGTGGAGATATTTTGAATCAGGAATTGACGGATATGTTCGTTGAGTACTCAATAAAGGTAGGCTAACAATACTAGTCTTGGAGGGCTAGCGTAAGTCTTCTGGGAGGAGGCCACATCCAAAAGATGAACTCTGCTTGAAAAGGCGACAGTGTTGGTTGGTCAGGCCAGTCCGAGCTAGCATTTGTACCTAGTAAGGTATTATTTATATTCTCGACATGGACACCCGAATGGTTTTGTTGGGTGTAGAGATGGAGGAGTATCTCACCCGATGAGCTGTACACTTACCTTGATCGGAACGCCCAACGTGTGGTAATCTGGTCCGGACAAGGTGCACAAAGTGTGGTGCCTTGGCCATTTTGTTCTTATGGAGCCCAATGTGTGGTGACATAAGTGTTTATTCGAGTGGAGGATTTATTTTGTACAAAGTGTGACAAATGGGAAAAACCCACTCCTTGCGAAAAGAGATTCTTTATGACTTTCCAAATTATTTCTACAAATGTTTTACACTTTGTATACACGTACTGTTCAAAACACCATGTGCACACACAGGACTTACTGAGATTTATTCTCACACGGTTTTGCATCATGTTTTTAGGAGATAGATTGTGTTGAGTCAGCGGAGCTTTGACAGTAGAGGCTTTTGCTATTTTTTCCTATGCTGTTCTAGGAGACTTTTGTCGTTTATACTTCTGAACAATATTTCCTTTATTTCGTATTGCTCGAGCCTGATGTAATAAGAGTATTTCTTCATTTATCAAAGTTGACTCTTTTGAAGATTACCTTTATATTTTATACCTCGTTTTAATGACCCCTTGTCCTACTGGACGGGGCGACATCCCCACCCTTTTTGGGTACGTAGTTGTGGGGTGTTACAATCCGACTCCCTTATGAGCCCGACTTTGATGAAAAATCTATCCCGACCAATGCTAGACCAATCCAAATGAATCATGAGCTAATCATTCTTTGTCAAAAGGAGATCAATGATCTCTTGCAAAAGAAAATCATCACTCCTTGTACATCTCTGTGGAGTTGTGCTGCATTTTATGTCTACAAAAATGCTGAGCTTGAGAGAGGTGCTCCGCGGTTGGTTAGCAATTACAAACCCCTCAACACAGCACTTAGGTGGATAAGGTATCCTATCCCTAGCAAAAAAGATTTGCTCAACAGGCTGCATGCGGCAGACATATTTTCAAATTTTGACTTGAAATCTGGATATTGGCAAATTCAAATTAATCCCAGAGATCGATACAAAACTGTATTTACAGTTCCATTTGGCCAGTTTGAATGGAATGTAATGCCTTTTGGACTGAAAAATACTCCTTCTGAATTTCAAAGAATCATGAATGAGATTTTCAACCCTTATTCCCAATTTATCATTGTCTATATTAATGATGTTTTAGTCTTCTCAAATAGTTTAGATCAACATTTTAAACATCTTAATGTTTTACTTTACATCATTAAGTATAATGGCCTAGTACTTTCAAAAACAAAATTTAGTGTTTTGCAAACAAATGTGCGATTCCTTAGACATAATATTCAACAAGGAACGATCACCTCTATTTCCTGCTCAATCCAATTTGTTGATAAATTTCCTGACCAAATTCTTCACAGGACTTAACTCCAAAGAATTCTTAGTTGTTTGAACTATGTTTTTTACTTCATTCCAGGGATAAAAAATCTGGTTAAGCCTCTGTATAATAGGCTTAAACAACCTCCTCCTCTATGGACTAATATCCATACTTCAATTGTTAGGCAGGTTAAGAACCAAGTCAAAAATCTTCCTTGTCTATCATTGCCTGATCCACAAGCTCCGAAAATTGTTGAAACGGATGCTTCTGACATAGGTTATAACGGCATCCTGAAGTAACAGAAAAATGACAAAGAGCATATAGTTGCATTTGCATCCAAGCATTAGAATAGTTCTCAGCAAAACTATCCTACCATTAAAAAAGAAATTTTAGCAATAGTTTTATGTATTCAAAAATTTCAAGCCAATTTACTAAAAAAGAAATTTTTATTACGTATTGATTACAAAGCTGCAAAATATGTTTTACAAAAAGATGCTAAAAATCTTGCTTCTAAACAAATATTTGCTAGATGGCAAGCTATTTTATCCATATTTGATTTTGATATAGAATATATCAAACGATCTTCAAACTTAATTCCTGATTTTTTAACTCAGAAATTCCTGCAGGGTCGATAAATTCATGGCTCCCAAGCAGAAAAATAAGAATCTAAAGCTCAAAGAGCTTCCAACCATCCCTATGCCTGTACACCAATAGGAACCAAAGAAAGAGTCCTTTGGACCATCCACTGATAAAACCCAATTCACAAGCCCAAAAGACTATGCAATGCCCATAGCCCCAACAATTGTACCACATCCTGTAAAAATTCAAGACCCAATTTCTTTTGGAAGCCTAACCTCTAGGAGTTGGGCCGATATTGTGGAATCTGAAGATTCACAAGATGCTCAAACACAATCTACATAGACTATTGCAGATATCCGCAATTAGTGCCAAAAAACGGGATTCCCGCTTCCCACTACAAGCTAACAAATGGGATTCCCATCAGCCAACCCAAGTCAGCTTACTCAAGCTGATTCAAAATAGGTAACTCAGGTAAAGCCTCATGAACTTAAAATTGTGGAGGTATCTAACCCCACAAACATTGGAAGTGCGACTTCCAAAACTACTAACACCAGCACGATGTAATCGGCATCATCAAAGGTTCTTTCTTGTGAACTAAAACCTGTTTCTTCCAAGCTCTCTTCCTCCCCAGAGCCTGCATACTTCAAAACTTTAGGGGTCCATAAACTCCTTCAAATGGAACCAGAATTATGAAATTCCAATCCTCAATTAGCAGCTCGGCAACTTTTTGGCCCAGATGTTAACTTTGTCCAAAAATCACTCAAAAATATTACGAGTTCATACTCGTAGACACAAAGAGTGCCTTTTTCTACCCTTACAAAGACAAAAATACTGAATCCTTTATAACAAATACTTCAGTCCAAATCCATTCGATCCATACCCCTTCAGTTTGGAAAGTTTCACCAAACACTTTCAAAAGATTTTCCCAACCTTTTGATCCCATAGTTTATAATTATTAGGACTATCAAACAACCTGGGTAAATGCTTTTACCTTTCAAAACAAACAACAAAGCCATTCATAGTTTTTCTATTTCAACAAAAAGAAGCCTGCACAGGTTATATTTCCCCATTGGTTTGTCAATCAGTGGTGGCCAGTCTATGGACCAACTGAGGAAATCCTTCCTCAGCTAGTTAAAGAAGGATTTGATTATTTTCAGTCCAAATATGTAAATACCCAGCCAGCAGTTCCCCTGCTACTCCAATTTTTCAGTATATTCAAGCTTACCTGGATATACTCACAGAAATTTGCATACCACAAAGAGGCCAATCAACACGGCCTACCTTATCTTGCCCTCTAAGAACATTGCAAATGGTGGAAGGATAGGGATGCAAAGAATACTTACATCCCTTCCATAGAAAAGTGGTTCAAAGCGAATCCAAAACATCTGTCCCTGACAGACAGTCAACAAACGGAGTTTCTCCAGCAGAAATCCATTACAGCTACTACTCTTACAACCTCTAAATCTAAGGAAGACTTTGTAGCTGCTATACAAATGATGCTACAATGGTTACAAGGACAACCCTCTACCACACCACATGCAGAAGGAGAAGTAGAAGAAGAAGAAGAAGAAGAAGAAGAAGAAGAAGAAGAAGAAGAAGAAGAAGAAGAAGAAGACGAAGATTATTATGGTGAATAATAATTAAACAACATGATGCAGGAATGACTTCACCTATGACATTATTGGTGATATCAGAATAACATCAGCATGCTATCACTTGTGACGTAAGTGATGACCTCAGCAAAATATTGTAGCAGCTTTATTAAAGTCACTATATACTGTAGCGGCTTTGTTAGGCTATTTTAGAACTACTTTTTGGCTATAAATAACCAATTCCAATTCATTGTAAGACACACTTGCACACCCCAGCACTTGTATCTTACATCTTGCACCCTTTGTATCCTAAAGACCTGCAAGACCCTTTCCAGTTAAAATTCAATTCTAATCTCCAATATTGTAATTTTATTTTAGCAATAGTAATATTTTATTTCAGTTTCACTTGCATATGGTCGGCTAAGCCGCCTCAGTTATTTTCAGTTTATCATTCATTTACTTATACTTTAATTTATTTGTGCATTCCGTATGCAACCTTATTTTCTTAAATTTACTTCTCGTTTTCCCATTTCCTTTTCGGGCAAAGCTTCCCGTACATATGTATTATGCTTCAAATAATATACATATGTATTTTGAGTATATTGGGTGTTGAAACTGACGATTTCTAATGAGAAATCGGACTAGTGCAACATCAGCTTGCTGATAGAAGCCCACGTATGAAGAATATATGTTTATGATATTCATAGATTTGTAATTTATGTGGTATATATCGAATAGATCGGAGAAATCTGTGTAAGATCTGAATGAATTCGGAAGGAGATCTGGTATCCAGATCTACTCTACAAAATAGACTGAACTTTATGGCAATAGAGTTAAGGCCGCCGGTGGTTCCAGCATTGTGTTGAGACGAGAATTCAATTCTCAATGGCCAGATTCAGACAGATCTACACACAGACTTGACAAATCTAGTCTTTATATAACACATAGATCACATCTCTAAGAACAGCATGAACCATAGATCCAAACTGGTTATTATGTAAGATGACTGATAACTTGAATGTAATCTGTCTTATGGAATCTGACGGTGATGATCACCAAGTTAAGGGAAGTATTTAGACATTGATTAAATACTTGTTGTAATTTACTGTTTTCATAATCTCTGCATTATGTCTTTTTCAAAGCTTTTTAGGTCCCCATCTTCATCCTCTTGCTATCCTATTGCTCCTTCCATGTCTTCAAAGATCAAAGAAGAAGTCCACTTCTCGGATCTACAACAATCAATTGACAACTGGAAAATACCCAAGTTTTCGGACAAAGAAATTTACAAAAATCCACGGTGGTCACTCAGTAGTAACTATGTTATCAAAACTATTAAAGAAACAGTCCAGATAGACCCTGATACTCAGGAGATTAGACTCCTTACCCCAAGTGCTCTGGAGAAATTCAGAGAAAATACAAATACTTTCATTTTGGTCTTGTCCAAATTGCAGCAAAACCTTTGTCTAGAGAAGGTCTTGACACTTCTCTTCTTTTATGTCTTAAGGATACCAGATTCCTAAACTTCAATGATTCCCTCTTAGGCATGGTTGAAACTAGCCTATATAATGGATCAGTCTACTTTGATTGTTTCCCAAATTTCACTGTCTCTCTTCAGGATAGAAATCTTTTAGATTCCCTAACCTTGAATATACAGACTGCAAATTTTAAAATAAAAACTGGATCTCTTCCAGTAGCAATCCTATACAGAATTCAATACAAGGATATGAACTCTACTTTTAATAATGGCGCTATGAAAGTATCAAACAAAAGAGAAACAATCCTATTTTAAACAGATCTGTCAAGATCTCATCTTTCAATTCTAAAACCTATCTCCTGGAATCAGGTAAGTTTCCTTTCAAACTAGTTATTAACCGGAGTCACTTCTTCTGAGAAACCAGAAAACACAATTGTCTAAAAAATACACCAATCCTCTTCTGAAAATGTGGAAATCGCCTTCCAAAGGTCTCTTGGCCAAAGGATCTTATATCCCCCTTCAAGCACCGTATCTAAAATAGGCACATCAGCTAGATTTCAACCTCCCAGACACTCTACATCTTCTGTAGCAACTCAGTTATAAGATATTGATCAAGATCTGAGGATTCCCCAAGCTAGGTATGTAGCTCAACCTGAATCTGATGATAAATCCTACATCTCCTACCCATTCTGCTATGATTGGAGATCTTAATGTTTTACAAAATAATTTTGTCATAGACAAAGAACATTTGCTAAAAGAATTCTATTCTGTTACAAATATTTTGAAAAGAAATTAGTTCTTTACACATTATCAAGAATCTGAAAGACAAGTGAGTCAAGATGCATATGAGTTTTTAAAC
The DNA here is from genome assembly GCA_026120185.1 of Voacanga thouarsii. Classification (NCBI taxonomy): domain Eukaryota; kingdom Viridiplantae; phylum Streptophyta; class Magnoliopsida; order Gentianales; family Apocynaceae; genus Voacanga; species Voacanga thouarsii. The sequence continues at coordinate 336,492 of JANUWF010002297.1, forward strand.
TCAGTTTACAGATAAATTAATTTCCTTTTATGGTTTGAAGCTTATGCTTCAATTAATGAAATTGATTATCCTTTTTCAAGTTCTGTTAATGTTTCAAAACTTTGGTAGACTTCCCAGGGAATAAATGTTTTTTCTGAGTTCCCTTTGGGACAAAATTTTAAAATCCTATTAGGTGCAGAAACTATTACTACCGCCCCTTTCAAAAGAAGATTGGAAACTGACCTTGAAGAACCAATCAAGGTAAAAGATGTTCAAAGGCTTTTTGAATAAAATAATTATACCAATAAGTATTTACAAACTATTAGTGAATATTTGATTTCAAATCCAAGTATCTCTAGTCCAGTAACTTCTGGGACATTAACTTCTCGTACCTCTTCAACTATTCATCTCTTTAAGCCTTATGAAATTCCTGTCCAATTTCGTGAGGAACTCAAAAAGACTTCTGCTCCACCAATGCTCACAGAATTACATAGAAGGATAGTAGAAATAGAAAAATCTATTATACCCGACACTCCTAGCACAAGTGTTAAACAAAAACAGGTTATTCCAGGATCACCCTCTACTCTAACAAAAACAACCACACAACAATCTGTTTCTGTTTTACAGGAAACTGACTCTAATTCTGCTTCTCAACATATTCTAGAAGAACCCTCCTCTATAGAAATTGCTCCTCTCAGAGTAGGAAGACCAAATAATTGGAAAAATCCCCCAAAATGCTATTATTTTAGAGCCACTCATCTTGATGTAGCCCTAGAAGAAAATCCAACCATTTTGCAAAACTCTTACAATGCTAACAACATCTATAAATGGAACATAGATGGCCAGTCAAAATATAACATTATGACTAAATTTCAACAAATGACCATGGTTGCCACTGCCTATAGAACAACCCATAGTAGTTCAGATCCATTATCTGCTCATGTTTTGATAGCAGGTTTCACAGGACAACTCAAAAGATGGTGGGATGAACATCTCACTGATACTGATAAATATAATATCCTTCATGCTGTCAAAATAGATGTTGATGGCCATCCCATCCTTCAAAATGGGGAACCCATCCCAGATGTAGTATCTACTTTGATCTTTACTCTAGTCAAAACCTTCATTTGAAATCCAGGTATTTTTCGAGAAAAGTCCATTGAGATTCTAAATAATCTCAAATGCAAAACTTTGTCTGACTTTAGGTGGTATAAGGATACCTTCCTTACCAGAATTTATGCTAGACCTGATGGAAATAGCCAGTATTGGAAAGAAAAATTCCTAGATGGCCTTCCCAAAACTCTTCGTGACCTTGTTCGTGAGGAATTGCAAACCCAGCATAATAGTAATGTACCTTATGATAGAATCACATTTGGCCAGTTGACCAGTCATGTAACACCCCGCTACCTAGGCCCGTTGGGCCGGGGATGTCGCCCCGTCCAAAGGACAAGGAGTCTTTATAACGAGGTCACACAAATAAAATAGCAGAATAAAATAATAAAATTAATACTTCAACTTAAGATTTATTACAACCCAAGAATAAATCCACGAATTCTCAAAAGGAAACAAATCCATAAATAAAATTATCCACTCTCGTTTCCCCAAAGTAAAACATAAAATCAAAAGACATATTCTCTTCCAAGGCAGATATCACTAGCTACTCATCCCCACAGCAGGTTCAACCTGAAATCATGATAAAAGGTGGTGAGACAGAAATCTTAGTAAGTCCGTGTGTGCTTTGGGTGTTTAGTGGAAACAGTTCGTGGATGCAAAGTGTGAAATCTTTATAAGAGAAATATTGGCAAGCAATAAACATTAGTCAAAAGCAAGAGTGGTGTTATCCTCTTTTTGAAACCATACAAGTGCCCAATAAAATCAACCACTCATAAAGATGGTCATGGGTTACCACACGTTGGGCCCCATAACCGGTCAGAATGCCTAACACTTTGTGCAGACTGACAAAAGGTAGGTGATCGGCCTACCGGGCAAGATACTCCTCCTTCTCTATACCCAAACAACAACCGGGTGTCCATTCCGACAAAACACAGTCACTTGACTGAAATAAAATAAACTGCTAGTTCGGATCGGCCTGACTAAGTAGTACTGACGTTTCTCTAAGTTGAGCTTATCTTCTGGAGGTGGCCTCCTGCCAGAAGACTCACTCTTGCTCTTCAAAACTAGTACTACTAGCCTACCCTTGTTGAGTACTCAACGTAATGTATCCCACTTGGGAGAAAATGAACAAAACATAGTTCCGCTTGAAAATTGGCAATTAAGGTTTTCCAAAGTTTGGGGAACAACTGGTTTTAGAAAGAATTTTAGGTTTTGAGTAAAACCGCCCCTTGATTTGCAAATAATTTATTTGTCTAAAATGAGAATGAAAATAATCCTCAATTGCCTTTACAGAAATGAGTGACCATGCACTCTACATTTGGCTTGCCATAAAAAAAAATCATTTTTCATTAAACAGGTTTTATGCAGGAGCTTACCTGATCCTTGCTCACAACAAAGGTCTCCAATAGCTGACCTAACCCCGCATAGGGTAAATACAAACCACAATCAAACTCAAGCCAAAGACTCACTTTCTCAAATAAAACCAACTCAACTTACTACAACCATATCCCTAGTGTCCCAAGCTTTAAGGCTCAATAATAAATAAAAATGTTTATAAAATAATTCTAGTTTGATATTAAAATAACTAGTGTTTAGGAAATAGGTACAAAAAGTTGAAGGTTTAAATCTTGCTAAAAATAAATTATGGTTTATTTGAAAAAGGGTCCAAGGTAGTATTAGGTAAAATAATGATTTATTAATAATTTAGTTGTTAGAAAATAATTGATAGCTAAAATTTGTTGAAAATAAATTTAATGAGTCTAGCTTGAAAAATAATAAGCAAATCCTTAATGCGTTTTGATTAAAAGATAATAATTAAATTTTTAGTAATAAATATTTTATTAATTATAATTATTTCCATAAAAGGCTTTAATTGATTTTATCATTTTCAATAATATATATATACATATATATTTTTCCAGCAAAAACTATTATTTATTTGACTAGAATATCACTATTTTATATAAAAGACCAAATCCACATTTTCCCATGGTTTCCAAAATTTTACTAGAAAAATCATATTATTAAATATTTTATTAATGAAATAAAATTTAGCTTAGGGACAACTAGATCATGATCATATTCCTATAGCCAACCACAATCATGAACATATACAACCCTTCAATTCATCAAATCATGCATACAAGCATAGATCTCAATTTATCAAAGCATGATCTAACCCCTACTAGCATAAATAAGATCATGGCTTCAATAATCCAACATGAATATAAATCCTATTCACCAAAGGTGACATAATCTCTAGCATACTTCATCACAAATACTACCTATGACATGGAGACATGCATTAAATCTCAAATCATCATACAATCGACCAAGATAATCCATCAATGCATAAATCCCATCTCCTTCATATTCATACATACATTCATGCTTCAATCTCAACAATATATATATATATATATATATATACTTAAATCCTATCGCCATCCACCTACAATCATCATCATCCTAGAGACATGAATCTACAGTTTAAAAGAAAGGTTGAAGGCACTTACTTGGTTGATGAATTCTTTGAAGAAGTTTAGAGTAGATCTCAACTCCTAGATATCTAACTTTGTCCATGGGAGATGGTGAAAACATGTTCATGGGAGAAAAAGTCATTCGGCTAAGAGAGGGGAATTTTCGGCCATGAGAGAGAGAGAGAGAGAGAGAGAGAAAGAAATCATTAGTATGTTTATTCGTATAGGTTCTCATTAGAGATCAAGATTGGAGAAGATGAAGTTATTAGAATAAATTTACCTTGAAGGTGTTCTTGACCTTAACAGAAATTTCTAGTTTTTGATCCAAAAGTGCAAGTTGGATTTTGGAGTTTGATGTTAAAAATGGTACGGATTGTTGGATTGTATGCCCTCTTAGACTAGGCTTCTGATGTAAAATCGAATTATTTAATAAAAGAATTTATTTTCAGAAATTGTTTGTGAATTTACTTTTTGTTTGTGCACGATTTTCGTTTGGAACAGACCCATTGTGTTTAAATAAGTGATCCATGTGAATGGTGGTCTTTCACAGTAAGGTATGGATCACGGGTTATTTAACACATAAACATTTGTTCTTAACCTATTGATGAGACTGGGAACCTCATCATGTTTAGGTTATTATGTTATGAATTCCGAATGGGGAATGGCTTACCTTTAGCCAGTGGGTAGTCCACTCACTTCATGACATAAGCGTATTTCGAATACGTAGAACATGACCTGTAGTAGTGGTTTCTCAAAGTACTATATGGTAGAAACCTAGACTACTACCGCTACAGCGTGGACTTGTACTCTACGACTTGAGTATGAGTTGGTGGTCTAGCGAAGCTGGAAGCATATACTTTGATTTGCTGTAGTTGAGGTTCTATCATAGGGCCAATATACTTGCATGTTGGGTATGTGTGACTAGTTAGTTAAGACAGACTTATACAAGATAGTTTCTGCACTATATTGCCCCTTGTGGTTGTCCGAATGATCTAAATTATCCAGGACCCTGGGAAACATGACTTGGATGTTTACTTTAGGGTAGCTCCCTCGGAAAGCGGAAACACTCCAGGAAGTCGTGGATCATTGGACTAGAAGCCTAATGATGGTAGATGTCATTTAGAGGGGTGTTAGTACACTTCTTCCTCTCTAAATGTACGGCGATGTGTAGAGGGGTATTTTAGTCATTTCACCTGTAGGTCGGAGACTTTGCGATTGCAGCATTGTCCTTGGAGTCAATATTTCCTTATGGTGATATTAGGAAATATTTAAAATGCAAAATACAGCTATTTATATAGCAGGGGTATTTTGGTCATTTTAGCAGCCAAGGCGATGTGTCTTTTTGGTCCTCGGGATAGCCCGTAAGTCCTAACTATTTTTGGGTTGAGGAATTGGTCTCAGTTGAAGAGGATTTTATTTTATTTTGTTTTATTTTATTTTATTCAGGAAGTCTAATTTATTATTGGACTGGAATAAAATAAATAAATAAATAAATAAAATAGAAGTTGAGAGAAATTAATTATCTAGTTTATTTGGTTAATTAATTATTCAAGGCCCAGGTCCAGTATGAATAATTAAGAAATTAACCTGGGCTTAAACTAGGAGAAATAATTGATGTTTAATTATTTATTGGGTTATTTATATAGGCCCAAGAAATAAATAATTAAAGATTAATTATTATGGTTCATTTGGGCTCATTAATTATTTATTGGGTTACTTATGTAAGCCCAGAAAATAAATAATTAATATTTATTATTTTGGGTCTTTTTGGGTCCAAGAAAAATAATAAATATTTATCTGGCCCAATAGCTTGGACCTTAGGGTTTTTTCCAGAGATGGTTAAGAGGAGTTTAAGATTAGGCCTAACTGTTTCTCATGATAACATCCGGGTGTTTTGAAATTCCGGGGAGATGTTTATCAGAGATTGAGAGACCTAGTTTAGGGAAAAGATAAACAATTCTTTGAAAAGAAAAAAACCCTAATTTTTCCTTACCCAAGCAACAAGACTCACGTGAGTCTCTCTCTCTCAAAAAGGCTCTCTCCTTCTTCTTGTTTTTCCCTTGTTCTTTGCTAACCAATAGCGAACGAACGAAGGAGAATTGAGACCCTTCCTCTTCACCATAGTATTCACCGACTAGAGGTTAGGCTGAGGAATATCCCAAGAGCTGGAGAGCTAAGCGTTAATGCAAACAAGACGAAGTCGAAGGCTAGCGGGTGTTCAACCGGAAGCTCCTTCAACTGTGCAAAGCGAGGCGATTCCAGCCGTTCAATCTGCTCTTACTCAACCTAGAAGGGTTAAGGAGCGCAAAGGTATGATCTTCACGCTTCCGCATGGCCTTTATGGCTCGTGTTTAATTTTTTCCCTCTGTTTTTTTCCCGTCCATGGCTCCCCTGTTACTGCATCCACCATCAAAGTGGTATCAGAGCCATTGGTTTTGATCAATATAGGGAGCATGGTAGTTAATAAAATGGAGAAGATGATTATACCTATGATTCTTCGCTGTTTTGGTATGGGATAGGCTTGATGTAAGCTTCACCGTAAAGCATAGGAGCTACTGTAAATTTTTTGGCTTTGGTGTTTTAATCGTGTAAACCCAATTTTAATGGGTATAGGCGGTTGTGGTTTGGTTCTGGATGTTTTTTGTAAGTAAAAATGTCCAAAGAAGCCAAAATTTTGAGCAAACTATGAAGAACAAAGGTTCTGTAATTTTCGCGCGAGAGAGAAAGAAAAACGAAGAAGAAAATTGTTCCTAAGCCGTGTGAGCCGAGCTGAGCCGCAGCCGACATTGTGAGTGAAGCCGCGCTGTTCACGCCTTGGAGCTGAGCCAATTTGGAGGAAAATTGAGCCGATGGAAATTGCGCAATTGAAATTCAATTGGCGCGCGGGTAATCGGGCGAGTTCGCGGGTCGGCAGCAGAGGAGAACCGGGCGCGGGCGCGGGGCACTCGGGCGGGCGGGTCGCGGCTTGGCGGGTTGAAGCTTCAGGAGATCTGGTGCGGTTGGCTCACAGCGGCCGCGGTGGACCACAGGCCAAATGGGCCCGGATCCGGTGCGGCCGGTGCAGTGGACCTCCAGTCAAATTTTTTTTATTTTTTTTCTTTTTCGTTTTGGGTCCCATACCAGGCGAAGTTAATATTTTTGCAATATTTATATTCTTGGAATATATTTGCATGAAAAATATTAGTAAGGGATTTTAGGATTAAACAAGATCATTAATTAATTAATTAATGTGTTTAATTCTATTATTTGTGCACTTAGGTTTAAAAAATAGAAAAGCATGAAAACGTTTATTGTTTTCTAGCATGCTATTTTTTTTATGTACCTATGTGTGCTTTTCTCAAAGACCAAAGTCTTTGGGAACCTTTTGTTTTGGCATGGAAAAATATTTTTCTTTAAAAACTAAATGGTTATTTTAATTGGTATAAAAATTAATCCTTAAAAATTTTCTCAAAGGATTTAATCCTTGACATAGAAAATATATTGGATTTAGCTATTTTTGTAAATTAAAATGGAGAGCCATTTTGTTTTGTTTTGGACTAGAAAAATGATTTTGTCAAATAAACTTGAGACCAAAGTCTCTAGAAAGTTTTAATTGGAAAATTTTTGAAATCATTAAGTTTTAACTTATATAAAATTAGTCCATGGAGGAAATCTCTCAAAGGATATAAGCCTTGACATAGAGATTTTATTGGACTTAGATATTTTATTTTTGAGTTAAGAAAAACTTAATGGAATTTTCAAAAGGATATTTTCCAGAAAACCTTTATTTTAAAAGACTAAGTGGGAGAGGGGTTCCAACGGCCCCACGGCTTCCATCACGGTCCTCATTAGAGATCGTGGATCCCCTCGCGTCACCCTGGGAGTGAACCCGTATAGGATGGGGATACCACAAGGATCTAGATCTAATGGAAGGATGTAATTAATAACCCGGGGCACGTACTATGATCGGCCAGCCCACGTTGGAGGTTACAGTGCGAGGTATGTCCATAGGAAATGAGAGGAAACGGCTATCCCACGATGGAGTTATTCTCTAGATCATTACCTAGAAGGGAAATTAATTTGTGGTGGTTAATACACTTAGCTTAGGAAACTGTTAATCTTCCCAAGAAGCTATGTCAGTTTTCCTAAGAGCCAAATTATTTTCAGTGCACAAATTTCATTTTGTTTTCACAAACTAATTTCTTTCTTTTATTTTCGATTTTCAAAAATGGTGGGAGGTTCTTTTAGTCCATTGGCCGTTATTCTCAGAGAGAATAAGTTAACGGGTCCAAACTATGTAGACTGGAAAAGGAATCTGGACATAATACTCACAGCCGAGGAGTATAAATATGTCCTTTACGAAACCTGCCCTGTTATCGGGAAAGATTCCACTGCTGAAGTGCGAGAGGCTGAAAAGGCATGAAAGAAAGCTGACGAAATGGCACGTTGCTATATGTTAGCTTCCATGTCTAATGTGCTCCAGTCAAAACACAAGCACATGGCTTCTGCATATGACATAAGTCAATCGTTGGCAACTATGTTCGCGGACAAGAGCCGGCCCGCAAGGCAGGAGGCTCTTCGAACAATTGTAAACACTAAGATGGCTGAGGGAGCATCAGTCCGAGAGCATATGCTCAAGATGATTGCTTCTTTCGAGGAGGCAGAAATCTTAGGGGCTGTCATTGACCCCGAGAGCCAAGTGGACATGGTTCTCGAATCTCTACCGGGCTCTTTCACTCAGTTCAAGTTAAACTATAACATGAACAAGTTGAACATGAGTTTGACTGAACTGATGAAGGAGCTCCAGATGGCGGAGAAGGTCATGAAGCCGCAGTCTAAGGCCATGATTGCTAAGGCCTCTTCTTCAAGAACTGGGCCTAAGCCCAGAAAGTTCAAGAAGAAGAAAGGGAATGCAGCAGCGTAGCCCAAGAACCAGCCCAAGGACAAACCAAAGGGCAAGTGCTTCAAGTGTGGAAAGAAGGGACACTGGAAAAAAGAGTGTCCAGATCTTCAGGCCAAGAAAAACCCCACAGGTAATATTTACTATCTAGAGTCCGTATCAATGGTAGGATCAACTTCCACTTGGATTGTTGATTCAGGAGCCACTGATCATATCTGTAACTCCTTGCAGGGGTTTAGGAAGATAAGAAGACTCAAGAAGGGCGAACATGGGCTTCGAGTGGGTAATGGAGCACAAGTCCGGGCCCTTGCAAGTGGGAGAGCTGGATCTTATTTTTTATTGTAATAAGATAGTGGTTTTAAAAGACATTTTATATGTACTCGATTTTCGTCGAATTTGATTTCAGCTTGCAAAACTTATTAATCAAGGATATTCTGTATCTTTCCATTCTGGTATTTCTATCAGTAGAGATGGAGAAATTTTATGTACTGGGCACATGTATGGAAATTTGTTCTTTTTAAACCCTATTAACAACCAATCAAATAACGCTCTGTCTGAACCTTTAACTAAGAAGAGAAAGACTAATATCAATGATTCATACCTTTGGCACCTGAGGTTGGGTCATATTAACTCAACCAGGATTCAGAGGCTAATCCATGATGGGCCTTTGGGCTCATTGAGATTGGAAAGTTGGCCTCAGTGTGAATCCTGCCTGATGGGAAAAATGACCAAAAGGTCTTTTACACCAAAGGCGGATAGAGCCAAGGAGGTGTTGAGTCTTGTTCACACTGATGTGTGCGGTCCATTGTCTACACTAGCTAGGGGAGGTTTTGAGTACTTCATCACGTTCACGGATGATTGTACGAGGTATGGTTACATTTACCTGATGAGACGCAAGTCCGACTCTTTTGACAAGTTCAAAGAGTTTAAGGTCGAAGTGGAGCGTCTGGACGGTAAATTAATCAAAACCTTACGATCGGATCGTGGTGGAGAGTACCTCCTAGGTGAATTCAAGGACTACATGGTACATCATGGGATAGTATCCCAGCTCTCTGCGCCGGGAAACCCCCAACAGAACGGAGTAGCTGAGAGAAGGAACATGACGTTGATGGAAATGGTCCGAAGTATGATGTCTCATGCTACTCTTCCAGATGTCCTTTGGGGATATGCCCCGGAAACAAGCGAGCATATATTCTGAACTTGGTGCCTTCCAAGTCAGTACCTAGGACTCCCTATGAGATGTGGACTGGGCGTAAGCCAAGTCTGAATCATCTCAGGATTTGGGGGTGTCCAGCTTATGTACTGATCAAGGGAGACAAGTTGGAACCAAGATCAGAATTATGCTATTTTGTTGGGTATCCAAAAGGGACAAAAGGAGGCTACTTTTATCATCCTAAGGAGCAGAAGGTACTAGTCAGTACCAATGCTAGATACTTGGAAGATGATCAAAGTACTTCCACTAAAGGTTCAACGAGGTTGGAACTGCAGGAGAAGTTATCTATGGAATCAACTTCTACTGACCCGATTTTGGAACAAGAAGAGGCACAACCTCAAGAGCCTGCACAAATGGAGCCTCGTCGTAGTGGGAGAGTGTCTAGGGTTCCTGGATAGATGGACTCGGAGAAGCCTTTGAGCTGGTTTCCGACCATCGTGAACAAGACCCCGCTAGATACGAGGAGGCTATTGCTGATGCCGATGCAAATCTGTGGCATGAAGCAATGAAAGCCGAGATTGAGTCTATGTACCTCAATCAGGTTTGGGATCTTGTAGCTTCACTTGAAGGGATAAAACCCATTGGGTGCAAGTGGGTATACAAGAGGAAGAGAGGAGCGGATGGGAAGGTGGAAACCTTCAAAGCTAGGCTTGTGGCGAAAGGGTATACTCGTAAAGAGGGTATCGACTATGAGGAAACCTTTTCCCGGTAGCCATGCTTAAATCCATTCGCATCCTCCTTGCCATCGCCTGTCACTATGACTACGAGATATGGCAAATGGATGTCAAGACGGCATTCTTGAATGGCCATCTTAGTGAAGACATCTATATGTCCCAACCGGAAGGCTTCATTGCTGAAGGCCAGGAACACATGGTTTGCAAGCTTAAGAAGTCCATTTATGGACTTAAGCTGGCATCAAGAGCATGGAACATTCGTTTTGATGAGACTGTAAAGTCTTATGGTTTTATTCAAAACGAAGATGAACCATGCGTGTACAGGAAACTTGAAGGTATTAATGTGGTTTTTCTTGTCCTCTATGTGGATGACATTCTACTCATTGGAAATGATGTAGGGACATTGTCATCTACAAAGGTTTGGCTGTCTAGTCAATTCAAGTATGAAGGACTTGGGAGAAGCCGACTACATTCTCGGGATTAGGCTTCTTAGAAATAGGAAGCAGAGAATGTTAGGATTATCCCAAGCGACATACAATGACAAGATGTCGGCCAAGTACAAAGATGGACTCATGCAAGGGAGCTCTTATCCCTTGCAGACATGGGTTGTCATTTTCTTCGAAGGACTGTCTTAAGTCTCAAGAAGAAAAGGACAGAATGAGTAGGATTCCCTACGCTTCGGCTATGGGAAGTCTCATGTACACCATGCTGTGTACTAGGCCGTATATCCGTTTGCCGTGGGCTTAGTTAGCAGATATCACTCAAATCTAGGGGAGGTTCATTGGCAAGTCAGTAAAGCATATTCTCAAGTACCTCAAGGGAACGAGAGATTATATGCTCGGTTTACTGTGGTCGATGATTTGGTTCCTACATGATACACGTACTCAGACTTCTAGGCGGATAAGGATGAGAGAAAATCCACTAGTGGATATGTCTTCACCTTGTCTGGAGGAGCAATTTCATGGAGGAGTATCAAGCAATCTAGTATTGCTGACTCAACTATGGAAGCTGAGTATATGGCAGCTTCGGAGGCGTCCAAGGAAGCAGTCTGGATCCGGAAGTTTCTTTCAGAACTTGGAGTCGTACCACATATGGATAGGCCGGTTGTGATGTATTGCGACAACACCGGAGCAAAGTGTCGCAATCTAAGGAGCCTCGGAACCACAAGAAGGGGAAACACATCGAGAGGAAGTACCACCCGATCCGGGATTTCATCCGGAGACGGGAAGTCGTGGTGGAGCATATTACCTCGTAAAACAATCTAGCAGTACCCATTCACCAAGCCTTTGGTCGAGAGAGTCTTCAAGAGACACTTAGACGCCATAGGGGTGGGCACCTATGGACTTACCTAGTCTTAGAGTGCAAGTGGGAGATTGTTGGATTGTATGCCCTCTTAGACTAGGTTTACGATGTAAAATCGAATTATTTAATAAAAGAATTTATTTTCGTAAATTGTTTGTGAATTTACTTTTTGTTTGTGCACGATTTTCGTTTGGAATGCACTCCATTGTGTTTAAATAAGTGATCCATGTGAATAGTGGTCTTTCACAGTAAGGTATGGATCATGGGTTATTTAACACATAAACATTTGTTCTTAACCTATTGATGAGACTGGGAACCTCATTATGTTTAGGTTATTATGTTATGAATTCCGAATGGGGAATGGCTTACCTTTAGCCAGTGGGTAGCCCACTCACTTCATGACATAAGCGTATTTCGAATACGTAGAACAGGACCTCGTAGTAGTGGTTTCTCAAAGTACTATATGGTAGAAACCTAGACTACTACCGCTACAGACGTGGACTAGTACTCTACGACTTGAGTATGAGTTGGTGGTCTAGCGAAGCTGGAAGCATATACTTTGATTTGCTGTAGTTGAGGTTCTATCATAGGGCTAATATACTTGCATGTTGGGTATGTGTGACTAGTTAGTTAAGACAGACTTATACAAGATAGTTTCTACACTATATCGCCCCTTGTGGTTGTCCGAATGGTCTAAATTATCCAGGGCCCTGGGAAACATGACTTGGATGTTTGCTTTAGGGTAGCTCCCTTGGAAAGCGGAAACACTCCAGGAAGTCGTGGATCATTGGACTAGAAGCCTAAGGATGGTAGATGTCATTTAGAGGGGTGTTAGTACACTTCTTCCTCTCTAAATGTACGGCGATGTATAGAGGGGTATTTTAGTCATTTCACCTGTAGGTCGGAGACTTTGCGAATGCAGCATTGTCCTTGGGGTCAATATTTCCTTTTGGTGATATTAGGAAATATTTAAAATGCAAAATACAGCTATTTATATAGCAGGGGTATTTTGGTCATTTTAGCAGCCAAGGCGATGTGTCTTTTTGGTCCTCGGGATAGCCCGTAAGTCCTAACTATTTTTGGGTTGAGGAATTGGTCTCAGTTGAAGAGGATTTTATTTTATTTTGTTTTATTTTATTTTATTCAGGAAGTCTAATTTATTATTGGACTGGAATAAAATAAATAAATAAATAAATAAAATAGAAGTTGAGAGAAATTAATTATCTAGTTTATTTGGTTAATTAATTATTCAGGGCCTAGGTCCAGTATGAATAATTAAGAAATTAACCTGGGCTTAAACTAGGGGAAATAATTTATGTTTAATTATTTATTGGGTTATTTATATAGGCCCAAGAAATAAATAATTAAAGATTAATTATTATGGTTCATTTGGGCTCATTAATTATTTATTGGGTTACTTATGTAAGCCCAGAAAATAAATAATTAATATTTATTATTTTGGGCCTTTTTGGTTTCAAGAAAAATAATAAATATTGATCTGGCCCAATAGCTTGGACCTTAGGGTTTTTTCCAGAGATGGTTAAGAGGAGTTTAAGATTAGGCCAAACTATTTCTCAGGATAACATCCGGGTGTTTTGAAATCTCGGGGAGATGTTTATCAGAGATTGAGAGACCTAGTTTAGGAAAAAGATAAACAACTCTTTGAAAAGAAAAAAACCCTAATTTTTCCTTGCCCAAGCAACAAGACTCACGTGAGTCTCTCTCTCTCAAAAAGGCTCTCTCCTTCTTCTTATTTTTCCCTTGTTCTTTGCTAACCAATAGCGAATGAACCAAGGAGAATTGAGACCCTTCCTCTTCACCATAGTGTTCACCGACTAGAGGTTAGGCTGAGGAATATCCCGAGAGCTGGAGAGCTAAGCGTTAATGCAAACAAGACGAAGTCGAAGGCTAGCGGGTGTTCAACCGGAAGCTCCTTCAACTGTGTAAAGCGAGGCGATTCCAGCCGTTCAATCCGCTCTTACTCAACCTAGAAGGGTTAAGGAGCGCAAATGTATGATCTTCACGCTTCCGCATGGCCTTTATGGTTCGCGTTTAATTTTTTTCCTCTGTTTTTTTCCCGTCCATGGCTCCCCTGTTACTGCATCCACCATCATGGATGGACTCACAGCAATGAATAGATGAAATCTGGAATTTTTAGAGGTAGTTTGAAGTGATTTGGAGAGGTATTAGGTGAAAGGAAGTAGTAGGTGTTCTTGGTGTAGTGTGTGTTCTTGAAGGTTGAAGAAAATCGAGAGATGGTAATGTGCAGCTGCTGAATTTTTGTGAGAGATAGGGATGGACGAATTTCTGTAGGGTTTAGGAGGTTGATTCTCTGATTTGGAAGGGAAAAGGAAAGGTTAGTTGTTACAATCTTTGAAGAATATTTTTAGGAAGTGAATTTGGAAACTAAATATTCCAAGAATATCTTGATTGTTGGACAGCTTTTGGAAATCTGCCATGGTCGACTGTTTGAGCAGAATTTCTGTGGGATTAAAGCTGGTTCAAGGGGGCTTATGGTGGCCAAAATTATGGAGCATAATGGTGAAGAAGAGGTCTGGACAATTGAGTGATATATTATGGAAGGTTGCTAAACAAGGGTGGCTGGAATTTTGGAAACCAAATCAAGGTATGATTGCAGAAATTTTTGAAAATCTTTTAGGCATCCATGGCTGGATTTTCGTGCAGAAATTTGGGAGGACAATGGAGTTCTGTTAATGGAGGTTTAAGGGTGGTTTTTGCAAAAAAATGATGGAGTTTCGGCTAGAAGAGAAATAGGAACCAAAGCTGGAAAAATTTTCCTGCACAGTTTTCGCTGAACAGCAATTTTCTGGGCAGATTTTCGGCTGCCATTTCCAGCCAACTTGCAGAGAGTTTGAAGGGGAATTTCTGGGGTATTCAAGGCTGGTTTCCAGCCTTCTTCATGGAGGCAAAACATGGCTAAGGTGCTGCACAAAATCTGGAAGGGAAGAAATCAGCTTGGTTTTGGACCTCCAAAGTAGCGATTTGTACAGGATTTTTTTCTGGTTTTGCACCATCTTTGTGCAGTCCGAAAATAGCCATAAAAATCCAGATTCTAAGCTGATCAAAAGGGCCATTTTCCGGCAGCATTTGGGAGGGAATAATGGTCAAGAATTTCGACACCTTGAAGGCACACAAAGCTGGAAAAATTTCAGTTCTATGTACAAAGAGAAATGAACCTAGCTAGAGTGAATTTTTAGAAAGTTCACTAAGGAATTTAATTCACTTGAAATCTTTCCCCCTCATCCATTGTTTCGGTCTATATGATATCTTTTACTAAGACATTTTGAACCTTCAAAGCCACAACACATTGCTGGAATTTTTCTAGAATAAAATTAGCTTGAACACAATGAACAAACTAATGAATTGAGAATTAGGAAAAACTAAGGATCAAGAGGAAATGAATTCCCCTCAGAAATTTTGTGTAGAGCAAAAGAGTAGGATTTGAAGACTCCTATCATGTCTCTCATAGGACAACATCTCTACCCTACTCCAAACACCACTAAGGCCGACAATGATACTTCCCAAGCAAAAATAAAATTTAATCATGCTATAGCTCTAATAATGGAATTTGAACCCAAGACCTCAAGAATCAATTCTAAGGCTCTGACCACTAAACCACAATAACTCTTGTTCTTATTTCCTCTCTAAAAATATTTTCCTATTCAATCCTCAAGCTATCTCCCTTTTTCCTCCTTAGGTAAAAATTACCATTTTACCCTTCCCACTCAATAATCACAATCAAGCCCTCTAGACTATAAAACACAAATTCAATGCATATAAAATCATATAAAAATATATTTAAACATGAAATAAATTATGATATGCATCCCAACCCCCTTACTCTAAGGTTGGTTTCGCCTGGGGTTTCACAAGTCAAATCGAACAAGTTGCCCTCAAGATTTGTCGGTAAGACAAAATGTTGAGACAATTAGCTAAGGATAGAGCCCAAAGAAGCCGAGACTTAGGCTCTTTTTGTGAATAGTTTGGATTGCCTTCTTGCGGTTCCAAACCTTATAAAAGATATAGGCATAAACAGTTGCAATCCAAGCCCACTTATCATAAAAGTAAGCCTAAATTCAGGAAGTCCAAATATCCAGCCCTTCCTCCTTCTCACCATAAAACTAAAAAAACCTAATCCTCCAAAGATAAATCTAGATCTGTTACTTGTTTCAAATGTGATAAGCAAGGTCATATAGACAGATACTGCAGAGTCTCCAGAAAGATCCATGAACTTTCATTGGACCAAGATTTGCTTAGCAAAATCCATAACCTACTCATTTCCGAGTCCGAATCAGAGCTTACTGATGATGAATATGACTAGCAATTTAATCAAATCCAAGAGGATGATATTCTTTCCTCCTCATCTTCTTCAGAATCTGACAAAGATCAGCCTTCAATCAATGTTCTTTCTAAAGAACAGGACCTACTCCTTGATCTTATAGGAAATCTTCCTGATAATGCTAACAGAAAAAAGTATCTAGACAGATTCAAACAAACTCTTCATCAGCCAGCTTCATCAAGATCCAATCCTTTCGATAATCATCCTAGGATTGTCAACACATACAACATTACAGACATTCTTAATAGGTTTCCAACTAAACCACAAAAGTCAGTAACTATCCAAGATTTGCAATCTGAAATTGCTATCCTTAAAAACGAAATCAGAAATATCAAAGCCTCTCAAGAAATAGACAGGTTAGTTCTCCAACAACTTTGTTCCAAAGATGAAATACTAGTTCTTCCAGAAGCTTCAAATCCTCAGGAACCAAATCAATTTTTAAATCACCTTTCAAAAATATCCATTTAAAGATGGCACATCATAATTACTCTGGTAATCAACAACTCCTTCATCCTTGAAGTCCCAGCTCTTTTTGATACAGGAGCTGATCTTAATTGCATTCAAGAAGGACTCATTCCTACCAAATTCATTGAAAAGACCAAAGAAAGTCTTTGATCAGCCAATGGTAAGAAACTGGGTATTAGTTTTAAACTTTCTGATGTTGAGGTTAAACATTCTTCTTTGTCTGTTATTATCTCATTCCTTTTGGTAAAAGATATCACTAACCCTGTTATCTTAGGCACTCCTTTCATCCAACAGATCATCCCTTTCATGGTCCTCAAAGAAGGTATTTAAGTTACTTATTTAAATCAACATAGCCTAATTCCTTTTGATAGACCACATCTAGAACAACATGAACCATAGATTCAAACTGGTTATTGTGTAAGATGACTGATAACTTGAATGTATTCCATCTTATGGAATCTGACGGTGATGATTACCAAGTTAAGGGAAGTATTTAGACATTGATTAAATACTTGTTGTAATTTACTGTTTTCATAATCTCTGCATAATGTCTTTTTCTAAGCTTTTCAGGTCCCCATCTTCATCTTCCTCCTATCCTATTGCTCCTTCCATATCTTCAAAGATCAAAGAAGAAGTCCACTTCTTAGATTTACAACAATCAATTGAAAACTGGAAAATATCCAAGTTTTCTGACAAAGAAATTTACAAAAATCCCCGGTGGTCACTCAGTAGTGACTATGTCATCAAAACTATTGAAGAAACAGTCCAGATAGACCCTGATACTCAGGAGATTAGACTCCTTACCCCAAGTGCTCTGGGAGAAATTTAGACAAAAATACAAATGTCTTCATTTTGGTCTTGTCCAAATTGCAGCAAAACCTTTGTCCATAGAAGGCCTTGACACTTCTCTTCTTTTATGTCTTAGGGATACCAGATTCCTAAACTTCAATGATTCCCTCTTAGGCATGGTCGAAACTAGCCTATGTAATGGACCAGTCTACTTTGATTGTTTCCCAAATTTCATTGTCTCTCTTTAGGATAGAAATCTTTTAGATTCCCTAACCTTGAATGTACAGACTGCAAATTTCAAAATAAAAACTGGATCTCTTCCAGTAGCAATCCTATACAAAATTCAATATAAGGCTATGAACTCTACTTTTAATACTGGTGCTATGAAAGTATCAAACAAATGAGAAACAATCCTATTTCAAACAGATCTATCAAGATCTCATCTTTCAATTCCAAAGCCTATCTTTTGGAATCAGGTAAGTCTCCCTGCAAAGTGGTTATTAACCGGAGTCACTACTTCTAAGAAACCAAAAAGCACAATTGTCTCAAAAATACACCAATTCCCTTCTGGAAATGTGGAAATCGCCTATCAAAGGTCTCTTAGCCAAAGGATCTCATATCCCCCTTCAAGCACCATATCTAGAATAGGCACATCATCTAGATTCCAACCTCCCAGACACTCTACATCTTTTGTAGCAACCCAATTACATGCTATTGATCAGGATCTGAGGATTCCCCAAGCTAGGTATGTAGCTCAACCTGAATCTGATGATAATCCTACATCTCCTACCCATTCTGCTATGATTGGAGATCTTAATGTTTTACAAAATAATTTTATCATAGACAAAGAACATTTACGAAAAGAATTATATTCTGTTACAAATATTTTGCAAAGAAATTAGTTCTTTACACATTATCAAGGATCTGAAAGACAAGAGATTCAAGATGCATATTATGAGTTTTTAAACTCAGTTCAAAGATAAATTGATTTCTTTTTATGATTTAAAGCTTATGCTTCAAACCATAAGCTTCAAACAATACACACACACACACACACATATGTATATATATATATATATATATATATATATATATATATATATACATATGTATATACATATCTGTATATATGTATATATACAGATATGTATATACACACACACATATGTATGTATGTATGTATACATACACATACATATATGTGTATGTATACATACATATGTATGTATACATACATATGTATGTATACATACACATACATATAATACATACACATATATGTATGTGTATGTATACATACATATGTGTATACATATATATGTATGTGTATGTGTACACATACATATATACATATGTATACACATATGTATGTGTATACACATACATATACATGATACCACTTTGTACATATGTGTATAATTTATACATACATATACAAAGTGTATAAGTGTACACTTTGTACAAATTATACATGATTCAATCAAGCTTTTTTCGTTGGGCAAAATGTACAAATTTCTTCAAGAACATTGCTTACAAAATTCAAAATCTCGGAACTCTTAATCTAGTATTTTTGTTAGCTATAGAATTCAAATCTTTGCCATTTACTTACTGCGAAGTTATTTCTTGATATTAAGTTGATCGTATTAGGAATTAAATTTGCTTGTGAACTTTGAGTATCGAATAGTTACAAGGGTGAAATTTCTTGCTTGTCTTGAGTGACGAATTAGTGCACACCAAGTGTTTAACATAGTGTCTTATGCCTTAGGAATGCACTTATGAGTCTTCCATTGCTTTCATCCTTGAAATATCATTGTTTCCTTGCTTATTAACTTATTCTTAGTGGGATAAAACTTTTTGTTTGCTACCAGGAAGTTTTTTCATTTGTGCTCTATGCTAAAGCATGAAAACAATTGGTGCATCTTTAGCTCATATCAATTTATCTCTTAAATCCTAAATTCCTTGTATTGTCATTGCCTTGGGTGCATATGTTGATCATCAAACTATTCCCTTGAGGTTGTGATGGCATCACATTACTTGATTACCCTTATTTGAACTACTTGCCTATCAACTGTTTGATAAAATACTTAAATATTTCTACAATGCTATATATGAATTCTTAGCTTTTATCTATCATTTTCTTTTGACTTTTTTGTTATATTTCTTGTTATTGGTGGGTTGTATACCTAGATTAAAATTTCCTTATGATATTCGGGATTAATTTGAACATTATCCATCTTTGAGTTATAGTTTTCTATGTTAACAATCAAGATAAATGTATATGTACAAAAGAATATAACGAAGAACATATAATATTATGTCTATATGTGGATGATATTCTAAATTTTGAGACAAACCTAGACATTATTCACAAAGTGAAAAGTTATTTATCAGACAAATTTGAAATGAAAGATTTGGTAGAAGCTCAATTTTAGGTATGAGATTGAGAAGAACTCAATGACAAATATATTTAGATCAATCTATTGCTTTTGAAATGATGTTGGAAAAGTTTAAATTTTATGATGTTAAACATGTGTCCACTCTATTATTTTCCTAGATCAAGAATTGAGTTGCTTTTTTTGTTTTTAAATAAATTCCACCTTTTTCTTTTCCTTTTCATGTCAAGGCAATTTCTTGAAAGCCACTCATTTATATATAGAAATAGTTGAACAAAATATGGATTTCAAAGACAGAAAATGCAACATTTATGTAGTTTTTGTTTTATATCTTGCTTTTGTGCTTTTCTGGCTTTTGTGCAACATGTTGGCTGAATTATATCTGGCTTTTGTGCTTTTCTGGTAATGATATGTAGTTTTTGTTTTATAAAATTTTCTTCTTGTGTCTTCTTCCAATTTCTTCTCCAAAAGATAAGGCATTATGGTGTTTCTACCAATAGAAATTAAATAGGAATTAAAGTGAGTACATATAAACTTTTGGAATTTTCAGGATTTTTTTGACATTTTTTTCATCCTCTTGTGGGATGGTATTCTTAGAAGTTTCAAAGTTATTTACAAAAGTGAGTTTGCCAGTGTACGCCAACCAGTTTTGTTCCTTGTCATCTTTAACTTCAAGGAACTCTGCGATTGAAAATGATCATGATTATGAATTTTATGTTAAAGTGGATGATTACATATATCTGAAACCAGATTTGTAGTGACTTTGGAAATTCAGATTTGTAGCTTTATTAAGAAGTAATCTTGTCCTTTTTTTTTTCTTAATGACAGGAGGAATGAAAATCAAGGTGGTCGAAGGTTTATTTAATTATAACATTGTTTGTTGTCCTCAATGAATTTTTATGACTTCTGATGGATGTCATGGTTAGAATTGTGGTTTTGCTTTGGACTATTTTGAACTAATATCAATGATTAGATTTATGATACTTATTAGACTCTATTTAGTTTTTTTGGTGTATATTAAGTTATTATTAATGGAAGATGGCATTTTGAATGTTCATTCAATGGATGATAGTTGATTGTTAATATTAGAGGTTTTCATAGTTCTATATGTATAGTAGATGATCTTGTTAACGTAGAAGGAAAACAAAAAGTTGTCAATATCATCATATTGAATTCAATGTTCATTCACTACGGATGTAAAAAATATGAAAATTTGTCCAAAATTTGCGTACTATTTTTTCTGAAGCTTTTAAGCGTGGCAAAAAGTATTAATTACAACAACAAGAAAATCGTAGAAATGGACATTACCCACGGTTATGTCAATTTGGAAAAGAACCGTAACAAAAAGGATTATTTCCAATAGAAATTTAATTGTAACAAATAATATTCCTCACAGTTGTAAAATATTAAAAAATCATGACAAAAAATTGAAATATTTTCCAACAATTAATAACTGTTACAAAAAACTGTGGCAAAAGTCCGTAAACAAATACCACACTTTATTTACAACGACTCCAAAACTGTGGTAAATCCGTTGCAAAAAGGTATTTCCCACGGCTATACAACTATGCCAAACTTTTTGCAACAGCCGTAACGCTCACGCCTCGAAAACCGTGGCGTTTATGTGGCAAAAACGTATTCGCCACAGTTTTGGCCAATTTCGCCACACTTTATCTGGCATTGCCAAAAGTAACTTTTTATGTAGTTAGTAACATTCCACAACCGATGTAACCTAGGAAATTTTCTCCGTTAAGTGATACCACATGGGGTATGTGCAATTGGCCATATGGAAGTGTAAGTATGAATTTTTATCACAAAATAACATTGCCAATCATGAATCCATGCTATTTGATTTACAAAGAATGCAAAAATTCCATTAAATCAAGAAGAACATCGAATTTTCGGCCAAAAATAACCCAAAAAATACTAAAAATGAAATACTTAAATGTGAACCGTAGAAAGTTTAGAAAAAAGCATACCACAATGTTCTTCAAGGTATGGACAATCATTCAATGCAAAGTGAGTGAAGAAATCGAGCACCAATTGGATGGATTAAAAACTTGCAACTTTGAAGAAAAATGAGATTTTTCTTGATTTCAATCCCAATCTTCAAAAAGGAATAAAGGATTTGTTGTTTAGAAGGTGTTTTTGGAATGTTTACAGTGATCCGGCAGTGGGTATGTTAAAAATCAGGGGGCGGGTTGAGAGAAAAAACGAGAAAAATTGATATGGTTTCAAAAAAATGAGCCGAAAATTAGCCTTTGAATTGCTATATCCGATGTGACCCAATGCCTCTTCAAAGAACCTAGACCGGTGCCACCTTGTGCCTATTTTTGTGAAATTTTTCCCGAGCTAACCCAGCACCAGGTTAGAGCACTTAGACCAGCACCTGGTTAGCTCTGTCTAGAACAAAAGTCTTTTCGTGTTTGATCTTTTTTTTTCTTTCTTTTTTCTAGTAAAAAGAAAAATAAAATGAACATACTAACTCTTAAAGCATGCATGAATTTCAACACAAAGTAAGCAAAAAATATGAATACTGAAATGAAAGATTGTTCAAACTGAAAATAGGAAAGCAAGTAAACTTCATCATTTTCCATGATCTTGGTCACGTGGATTGTTCTCCCTGTTCCCAGGCAGAGATCCAGTTTGAAAATTACAAAGAAACTTGGCTAGTTGACCAATTTGATTCTCTAGATTGTGCATTGAAGCCACCAAATTTCTAGTCACTGTTTCCATTCCTTAAAACTGATTTCTATAAAACTTACCATTCTGTTAACCAGTTCTTCTAATGGTTTCTTTGGTGGTAGTGAATTGTAAGGCAAGGAAGGTGGGGTTCTTTGATTTCCATTAAAGTTGGGGGGGGTTTTGCCTTCGTTGGTTTTGATTGGTCTAACAAAAGTTAGGATGATATTTCCACCTAGGGTTATACGTAGCGCCGTATGTGTTATTACCTTGTCATTCATTCCCTATAAAAGCAGCTTGCTCTAAGGACTCTAAAGAAGAACCCATGTTTGGGCACTCATGATTAGGGTACCTTTCTCTACAAAAATCACATGTACCATTCATTACCTTTGAATGGGTTACTATTTGTTCTAGCTTTTGGGCTAGTACCTCAACTTTAGCTTCCAAGGCAACTACAACATCAACTTTGTGGACTCCCTGAATACGAGTCTTAGACCTTGCATTGCGTCATGAGTAACTATTTATAGTAATTTCTTCAATCAGTTCATACAACTCCTCCGGGGTTTTAGAATTAATTATACCTCCTGCAGACGCATCAATCAATTGTTTTGAGGCAAAAGCCAATCCACTAGTAAAAATATGCATTTGTATACCTAATTCGAATCCATGGTGTGGACATTTTCTTAGCATCTCCTTCCACCTTTCCCTATAGTCATATAGGCTTTTGGACTCTAACTGTTGGAAAGCAAAAATGTCGGTTCTAAGCTTGGCTGTCCTTGCTGGAGGGAAATATTTTGCTAAAAAATTTTCAACTAACCCGTTCCAAGTAGTGATAGATCCTACTGGCAAAGATTTTAACCAAGATTTGGCTCTATTCCTAAGAGAGAAAGGAAAGAGTCTCAATTTAATAGCATTTTCCGACACACATTTATTTAATTTGAAGGTATCACAAATCTCTAAGAAACTAGGAAGGTAGGAATTAGGGTCCTCATTAGGTAGCCCATCAATCTGGACCATGTTTTGGATCATTTAGATAATGTTATATTTGATTTCAAAATTATTAGCTTCTATCTTTGATCTAGTTATACTCGAATCTATACTTGAAATTGCTGGCTTAGCAAAATCACCCATAGTTCTTTTATTATTTCCACCATTACCACCATTATTGTTTTGGTTAACTTCCATCTCTTCTGTTAAACTAAATTAGTTTGCCCGACTTTTATATGCTTGCCGAATCCTTGTGAGCGTTCTTTTGATTTCTAGATCAAAGTCCACAATATCTCCTACGGTTTGTCTGTCATAAACCAAGAAGTCTTCCTGTAGATAAAAAACTAAGGCTATAAGAATTTGGATTTTACACATATACAACAAACAACTATCATTGTATACAATAGTTAACCTATACAACTACATACATCATACACCAACTTATGGCACCTATTTAAACAAAGAACATATATATATATATATATATATATATATATATATATTTATATATAGACATATAGATTTGGCTAAATTAATGAATTCCAAACTTTCATGATAGTGTTCCCCGACAATAGCGCCAAAAACTTGATACGTTAAATTTGGGTATATAAAAATCATACAATTCTAGGATTTAGCTACGGCCATGTGAAATTTTGAAAAAAAAAGTTGGAGGGAAATTGTTTTGATACATCCGTTGCTAAGCCCTAGCTATTTGCTAGGGTTTAGCTATGGATGTCTAAATTTTCATATTTTATTCAAAATTTAAATTTATATGATCACCAGATTTGTGTATAATTATGTATTTTGATATATTTTAAAATATACATGTCATTATGCAATAATGACATATAGATATATTTTCTCAAAATATTAAATAATTAAAATATATGCATGTTTAATCTAGTTATATGCTATACTGATATATTAATAGTATTGTATACGCATATATGTATATTATAGCTATACATATTATGTATTAATGCTTACATATGTGTATGCATCAGTTATAGTTATATAGTATATATATTGATGCGTTAACAGTTATTATTATATATGCATATATATATATATATATATATATATATGCATTTGTATTTATATAATTATATATGTTGACGCACTCTAAATTATATTTATAAATATATAAACATATGCATATATATATATATATATATATATATTTATAAATATATATACATATACATACACACACATACACACACACACACACACACACACACATATATATATATATATATATATATATATATATAGATATATATTTATATATGTTGACGCACACTAAGAGAGAGTTTGGTTGGAGTGAAAGTGGAAAGGAAAAGAGGAGGGGAAGTAAAATAGGAAGTAAATGTGTGATTTACTTAATTTAGTTGGAGTGATTGGAGGGCGGAAGTATATGTGGAAGGGATGAATTGGATCCCTTCCACCTTAGATTTTTCTTCCTCTCCATTTTAGATGGTTTGGGAAGTAAATGAGGGTTAAAAGACCCTCTTGTCCTAGAGTATTTATTTTTATTACAATTCTACCATACTTTGCAATTTTTTATGAATTAGCCTTAAGGGTATAATAGTAATTCAATAATTATTTCCTCCCTATATACCTTACAACCAAACAATGTGAGGTAAATCATATTTACTTCCCTTCCATTCCATCCATTCCAACTAAATAGGATGAAAGTAATTACATTTACTTTCCTCTGATAGAAGTAAAATATTCCACCCCCTCTCCTTTCCCTTTCCCTTTCCCCTTCCCTTTGCGAACCAAACTCACCCTAAATTATATAAATATAAATGCATATGTATATATATATATATATATATATATATATATATATATGACATTAATATTAACAAGTAAATAATACTTGAACTCATGTTAAATTTTAACTAAATTAATATTAACCAGTAAATATTAACAACTTAATTATAACTTGATTAAATGTTTAGCTCTTTATAACATAATTTTTTGGAAAAAAGATTAAAATTGGAAAAGTTTATTGGCAATTAACATATCTAATAAATAGGTAATTGTTTAAATTTGAGTTTAGTTTTATTAAAAATTCTAACAACCTACATGAAATTGAGTAAAATTAATATCTAGCCTTTTGTATTAATATAAAATGAAATTATATAATATAGAGATGAAAAATAAATTATAGAATTCCGTCACTGTATGGGTTGTTAGCTACGAAACATCACCGTCGCTAATCCGTCTCAAATGGAGAGAGCTTTGTATCGGGGTTAGGCCGTAGCTAAACTCAGGACTAAAATTAGAACAGTGCATTTTTTTTTCCATTTTTCATCGTCCCTCAGAACAATCCTTGCGACCTTCCACTTCCATTCTACTGCATTTCCCGGCAAACTTCCCCTCCCTCAACACTGCCAACGCCCAGTCAAACCAATCCTTTTCCAGAACATCCCGAAGTCCCCAACCGTTGCCCTTATTTCGAACACCCCTTGCCCCCATCAGTTTCCTATTGATTTTGGGCACCCCCGACGCCGCGCTCCTCTGCCGCTGCCTCGCTTCTCTACTGCCGATGTGCTCCTCTGCCGCGCGCTCCTCTACCGCTGCCGCGCTACAAGCTGCTTCATTTTGAAATCACAACTCGTGATCGCACTTCGAGCTGCTATTTCAGAGATTAGTGGCGGAAAATTTTGGTGCTCCATTTGGGTGACTACTAAACTTTGGGAGCTTTGATTTTACTTCTAATTAACTATATTGAGGTATATTGCTATATTACATTGTGGTTGAATTGGTTGTGACGAAGAAATTTTGAATTGCTTTGTCTTTGTTAAGCTTTGTCTTTGAATTGAATTGGTTGTTGTGAATCTGTGGTTAAATGTATCTGCAATTATTTGTCTCTCTCATTTTTCACCCGATTATTACTGATTTTGTGTGAGGGCAAAATTTTCTACTTGACTATTGTAGGTGGAAATTTGGATAATTTGGATTATTTAATTTATTCATCATGATTCTGCTATGCATAGTTTGTATAATTTGATCTTTGAGAAACTATTATTTAGATAGAGCCTTGAAATATCCTTCTTTTTTGCTCAATGGGATGTGAGGTATTAGTTCGATCCCATTAGATGCTGTATAAGTATGGGGGAGAATGGACTGTTCTTTTTACCGTAGACTTGAAACACTACTTAGAATTTACTTCCATGATATGACTTCCAGCACTACTTATATTTTTTTTGAGAATGTCTTTGATGCCTTCTTTGCCAATGATTAAGATTGCATTAAATTAAGAAACCTAAAGTTATAAGCTTTGTTCTTATGCAAACCATATATGACTATAGATTGTATAAATTTCATTTTTGGATAGGAATTGCATGAGGAAAATGAAAGATTATTTGACAAATCGACTGGCATTTATTAGTTTATCTGGATCACCACAGGTATAAATGATTTTTCTTAGAAGTTATGCTCTTAATATGTTGTAAATAGTTTTCCATTTCGTTTCTCTGTGAGAAAATATTTTGCGGTTTCTATTAGCTCATATCCTCTTATAAAGTTTTAGGCACCTAATGCTGATTAAGGGTGCTTAAGTAATAGGTTAATTGAGGTTAATAAAGTTAAATCGAAATTTATATGTTAAGTGAGATTAATCGAATTAAGTGGATATTACGAGAAATTATGGGAAATTAACCATTTCTTAGTTTTAATTACTATTTGCATGTGAAAGGACCATTAAGCTCTTACTAAGGTCATGTAACAAGGCGCCCTCCTTTAATTCCTTGCTCCTAGAGTATTCCTAAACTTATCAAGTTTTATAGGATATTCAGCTGAGAGAGAAGAGGGAGCAAGAGAAAGGGGTTTCAGCCATTGTTTAGCTCAAATAGGCAGGTAAAACCTCTCCCCCTACAATAAAAAATCTTCTAGGCATCACATGGTTTCATTTGATATAAATTTTTCTTGGTGAAAATTTCAAAACAAAAGATGGACTTCATGAACAACGTTCCTGTTTGCATGTTGATTGTGTGTTTGGAAAAGCTGGTTAAAAGAAACTTGTTTTGTGATCTTTAAACCTTCAATTGAAGTGTTAGAAAGTAAAGGAAACAAAGAGTGTATGGCCAAAAATCAGATTATGCAAAGTTAATGTGGGAAAGAAAAACAAGCTGAATATATGTTAGTAAAGAAATGTTAAAATAGTTTTCTTTCCATGGTTTGCATAAATTGAATTGCTATGGTTGCAGGGTACTGAGTTGAAATGACTAAACATAACCTTGCTTTAGGATGTTAAGAAAGGTTTAGGATGAATTCTGTGGGGCTTTAGATGCAATGAAGTCAACAAAACAATACATAGATAGCAATTGTGAGCAATTGTGAATGCATGAACACACTGTTTAATGGTGGCTGCTTGGATGTGTTTAAAAGAGTTGAGGGGAAAGGCTAGCCAAAACTCCCTCATTCAGATGTTGAAAAAGTCTTAGGGAAGGTTATACATAATAGTTTGTATAGGAAAATTTATAGAAACCACCTCTGTGAATTTGTGATCACAAATGGTGACTGTTTTGTGCATTCCAGATGTGCTATCTGTTCACTGATTAAACTGTACCAAACGGCAAGTAATTATGAAGTTTTATAAACTTGAACTTGTAGATAAATTTCTTAGGGACATTTTGGGATAGATTTTGCATAATTTGGACCAGTACATAAGAATTTATGTAGTAAACATAGAAGGCTGCCATTGTGTAGTTGCTGGAAATGCTGTTTTGCTCAACTAAAATATGCAGGCTGTTTTGGTCCATGATGGCCTAAGGGACGGTTGTGAACCCTGAGGAACTAAACCTACATCAAGCCCTTGATGTAAGGAAGAAAACGGTATAGGCTTTATGGGATGTTTGTTGCCTAGATAGCCTTAACAAAGTAAAACTAAAAAACTGCCAAGTTCAATTTTGTACCTCTACCTACAAGAGGACTCCTCAATCAGAGGACTTACACCATCCCTAACTACTAAACCTCCCCAAACCCTATATAACAATGAGCTATTTTAAGCCAAGGAAAACAAGAAAAAGAAAGTTGCCTTCCCTTACTTGAATTCAAAAGCTCAAATTTTTCTATTTCATTTCACTTTTGTCTTTACCCTCCCTCCCTCTTTCCCAAAACTCATGCCCTCTCTCCCTTTTTATCTTTCATTTCTCTTCCCCATTTCAAATCAAATCTAGGTATTTTTTTTTTCTTTTCTCTTTTTTGCTCGATGTGTCTTAGGCAGCATTTGTTGGATTGCTAAAATTTAAGCTTTGTTTTGAGGGGCTATGTGGTATGAATTTTCTGCATTCTTGTTAAAGGCATTAGTTTGGGTGATCTTCAGTGTTTACTTGCTCAAGATTTAATTTTTGTAGGTTTTTTAGTTTTTCTTTTGCCTTTCTTGGTTGAGTTTGAACTTCTAGATTGCTCCTCTTGTAGATTTTAGTTTTTTTTTTCCCGTGATTTCTGCTAATATGATGAAGTCAAATGACTGAACCTGCTTTGGGATATGTGCATGGAGCTAGTTTTTCAATGTTTTTTGGGATTCATGAATAATTTGGAACCTTGGTGAATTGAATCTCCTATAAACATTTAAGATTAAGAAGAGATGGTTTAGCACCATGGTGATCTTTCAATATTGATTCTAGTTTAGCAGCATGAATAATTTGGAACCTTGGTGATCTTTCAATTTGGAGAAATTTGGATTTACTTGTCTAATTGAATAACACGATCAATAAGATGTTTTCTAAGTTTGCTCCTAAACTTTAAATAATTTTGTTTTCTAAGCTTCCAGACTGTGTTTTCTTTTTTCTGATACGAAATTCTTCTTCTGTAGATATACAAAATATATTGAGTGCTTTTTTAGTCTATAGTATCAACTTTCTCTTAAGTGTCCATGTGGGGTTTATATCTTCCTTTAGTCACCTGTGTCCATTTGGGATTTATTTTATGGGTTTCTGGAAAGTTTGCCTAGAAGTTGATTAAATCAACTTTTCTTACAGTACAGGGGATTATATTTATTGAGGTGCTTTGTCTTGTAGCTTTGCTCATCAAGGAAAAAGGTACATGAGTTTCTATGTTTCAACTTAAAATTTTAATATGTTTAACTTATATGAAATCAATCCCCGTGAAAGATGGGTGATCATTCCTTGTGGGTAATGGGTGGTTATCCTTAGGTTAGTTTTATTGAATAGTTGTTGTGGTATTTATTAGTTTTTGTGTATTTCGCTCAATGTTGGTTGATTTTGTGGTGGCCTAGTTGCCTAGAAAACGTTCAGTTTATAAGAGAAACTTTACCAAAATTTTCATTGCTCATCTTAAACCATGTAGATAAATAGTCATAACCTCAAGCATCCTTAGATGTTCTTGCAAATTGGGTTAACACTAAACTTCAGGGTTATCTCCCTAAACCCCACTAAACCCTAGCTAAAACCCTAAATTCTAAAAATCCTAAACCCTAAACCTGAACCCTAACCCCTAAATCTTAAACCCTAGCTAAAACCTTAAACCCTAAACCCCCTACACCCTAAACCCTAACTAAAACCCTAAACCCTAAACCTTAAACCCTAACCCTAGCTAAAACCTTAAACTTTGAAAGAAGCTAAGTAGTCGAACTCTTTCTTGAGGTTTTTCGTTCTATCATATTTTCCAACTAGATATTTGTGTGTTGTCTCTCATGCCATATAGTTGTTTTGCCAAGTTTCATTTTGATTAGTATTTTGTGTGTCCACTTATATTTTTTGGTTTTGTACTTTCTACTATTGTTATGCTTTAGTTTGATGTGCCTATTGCTGGTTTATCTTAAGAATGCTCTATTTGATATATTGAGTTCATTTGGTGGTAGCTACATCGGTAGTGATAAATTTTGAATGTTGGTACATTATGTTTTTTTTTTTTCTTAATGTTGGTTGATTTTGTGGTGCCTTTAGTGCCTGAAAAATGTCTAGTTTATAGAGGAAACTCTGTCAAAATTTTCATTGGTCATCTTGATACACCAGATTCGTTGATTAGCCTTAAGCTTGATTTTATCCAATAGATTATAATGCCTAACCATCTTCTTAATGTAAAGAAAAATTGGAAAAAGATCATAAACTTGACCTTATGTAACCAAAACAATTATACTAACATCCGCACTCTCATAATCCTTCTCCTTTCCTGATAGGTCACATAGTATTCACTTTTCTATCTTCCACTTAGTGAAATAGAATTTTATTTTCCCTAACCACACAAAATAAACAGTTGTAGGTCACCGACAATTTCTACCACAAAATCCTATGTAACTCATTCCCAAAGTATTATGGTTATCGACAACATAGCAGTTTAAATTTAAAAATATTATAAACACTAAACCTAAACTTAAGTAAGGTAAGTAGTCATGTATAAACCCAAACAACATGAACATATCTAGTAATTCAACTGACTCCTCATTTCTTCTCTCATATTCCATTGCTTCAATACTCTTTTAACCAGCAGAGATCATAAAACCTTCTATATTCTTCATTAATTTCTAAAAGTAGAATGTTGACTGTTAAGAGGAAAAAAAAAACTTACTAGTTGTATCAAAAAGCAAAAGCTATTAGATCTTTACAACCCTTCTTCGTCTTTTTCATGTACCCTTTATATGTATCTACCATTCTTCGTCTGGTAATTAGACTAACCACTTGTCTTGGCAGTTTTCATTAGTGGCAACTATTTTTTGTCATTCAATTAATCTCTTAAAGACCACATGGATTATTGTTCTTTTTTTCCCAACTTTTCCTACTAGATTTGTGAATGATTGCCTCACTACAAAAGAAGAATGTGAGTCCATACTTCCAGTCTCCGGAAAGACAAGAAAATAGCCAGTTACAATTCTGACTCTCTGTCATTGGTACAACTGTTCTTATACTAGAGAGTCGAATAATTTCTGGCAAATTTCTTGTCTTTTCAGAGACTTGAAGCATGAACTCATGTTCATCCTTCGTAGTGAAGTAGTCATTCACAAATCTAGCAGGAAAAGTCTGGAAAAAAAAGGACAATTGTCCATGTTATCTTTGAGATTTGAATTAAATGATGAAAAGTAGTTGCCACTTGATGATAAATGCCAAGACAAGTGGGTAGTCTAATTGCCAGATAACAGAAATAATATATTCATATGAAAAGTACATGAAAGAGATGAAGAAGGGTTTTGAAGGTCTAAAGGCATATCTTTTTTTATATGTTTTGAACTTTTTTTTTTTAACGATCACCATTTCAAGGATGTTACTCCATTTCTTGTTGGCTCTTTCAACAATGAGCCCAATGACCAAGTTTTTTTACGTCTATCTTTACTCCTATTCTTCTTCAAAATCGAGTCTTTTACATGATTGGTTTGCATTATTTTTGGTGTTGATTTTAGATGGACGATCGAGATTGGATGTATAGAAGGCTTGTTCCCAACATTAAGGGTATTACTATTGAATTTGAACGGGGGATTAAAGAATTTTTTACATTTGCAACTTCGAATGCTGTCTCATCCAAGATAAGATGTTCATGCTCAAAGTGTATGAATAAGAAGTATATTTGGCCCCACCCGAAGTCAAAATTCATTTATACAAATATAGATTTGTTGGTAACTACCAACGATTTACTTGTGATGGTGAATCGTATCATATAGCATTAAGAGAACCCGTAATGGTTTTGATGAATGCTGGTGGTGAAACTTGTTCCAGCAACCCCTTTTGAGAAATGGTTTTAGATGCTGTAGGGCCTGAGTTTGTGGAGATTGGGCCATCTGAAGATTCTGTTGATGAGCCTCCAAATGCAGAAGCACAGAAGTTCTATGACATGTTGCGAGCTATTGACATGCCAATATCTGAAGAGTGTTCGAGCCACTCACAGCTTTCACTTGTCTCTCAGCTGTTAAATATCAAGTCCAAAAATAATGTCCGAAAAATGTTTTAATCAAGTGGTGCAGCTCATGAAAGAGGTCGTACCAAGCTCCAACAAAATTCCCGATGATTTCTATTAGTTTAAGAAATTAGTATCTGGTTTTGGTTTACCTATTCAAAAAGTAGATGTATGCACAAATGGATGTATACTTTATTAGAAATACGATATTTTCTGTATAGATTGTAAGTTTTGCGGTCATCATCGTATGTGCAAAGGAGGGGTCTGGGAAGTAGTAGGCAGAAAAAGATACCTGTTAAGAAGATGTATTATTTTCCAATAACATCTTGATTGCAGTGGTTGTATGCATCTAAAACGACTGTATCACAAATGAGATGGCATGTAGAGAACATTGGGAAGGATGGGTACATGAGTCATCCTTGTGATGGCAAGGTTTGGAAATAGTTTGATGCGTATCATCCTGAATTTTCAAATGAGGTGCGGAATGTAAGGCTTGGAATGTGCACAAATGGGTTTGCTCCATTCGGGATGTCTGGAAAATAGTTTTCATATTGGCCAATTATACTTACTCTATATAATCTTACCTTATAGATGTGCATGAAGGATCTGGTAATGTTCTTGACTGTCATTATTCGGGGCCTAAAGAATCCTAAACACAAAGTTGATGTTTGTTTATAACCATTGATAGATGAACTGAGTAACTTATGGTTTGTTGGTGTCCCCATATTTGACATATCCAAGAAACAAAATTTTCAATTATGGACTGCACTTTTGTGGACATTAAATGATTTTCTAACTTATGGAATGCTAAGCGAGTGGAGCACTGCAGGTAGATTTGTATGTCCATATTGCATGGAGTGTACCAAGTTTTTTCAGTTGCAGTTCGGGGGTATAACTTCTTGGTTAGATTGTCATCATCGTTTCTTACCACTAGATCATCCATTTGGGAGAGACACACGGTCATTTCGAAGGTACAAATGCCAAGAAACCTCACTGTTGGCGACCTATCTAATAGGGGACCAAGTGTGGGAAAGAATGTGCCATTTTCCAAAATGATATATTTAGGATGTAAATTAAGAAGGTGCGATGGTAGATGAGTAAATCATAATTGGGTGAAGAAGAGCATTTTCTGGGACTTGCCTTACTGGCGCACTCTATAGGTGCCCCATAACATGTACATTATGCGTAATGAAAAAAACGTGTTCGACAATGTTTTTAACACTATAATGGATGTGAAGGGAAAAACAAAAGATAATTTAAAGGTACGACATGATGTTGAGACGTATTACCATAAGCCTGAACTAAGAGTTTGTGGAGCAGGCAAAGGAAGGGTGTCCATGCCAAAAGTATGTTATTTATTGGCTGTAGAGGCTAAACAACCGCTACTTGAATAGGTGAAAGAGTTGCAACTTCTAGATGGATATGTTTCAAACTTATCAAGATGCGTTGATTTGAAAGAGTTAAAGATGTCCGACATGAAAAGTCATGATTGCCATGTGTGTATGGAACGTTTCCTTCCAATTGCTTTAAGAGAATTTCTTCCGGTCAATGTTTGGAACATGTTGACAGAATTGAATATTTTTTTATAGGGATTTGCGCTCACCTAAATTGTCAATGGCTCATATGAAGAAATTGGAGAATGAAATTCCTATGCTAATATGTAAACTTGAAAAAATATTTTCCCATGGTTTCTTTGATGTGATGGAGCATCTAATAGTTCACTTGCCTTATGAAGCCAGGGTTTGTGGTCCAACTCAATACTGAGGGATGTATCCCTTTGAAAGATACATAGGAATTAACTACAAGTTGATGACGCTATACTATATGATAGTAATATGGTCTTCAAAATTGTGATCAATTTTGTCTTGTTTCAAATAACAGGTTCTTGCATCGTTTAAAGGTCAAAGTGAAAAATAAGGCTAGGGTAGAAAGATAAACTTGTAATGCATATCTAGTCGAAGAAGCATTAACGTTTTTTTCCTACTACTTTGAGTTGCATGTTCAAACAAGACATACACAAGTGGCATGTAATGAAGAGGAAATAATTGAGTACGTGCATGGACAATCTTTACTCTCAATCTACAATGTTATAGAAAGGGCCTTGGGGAGGATACAAACTCGATTCTTGACATCCGAGGAATTCCATGCTGCCATAAATTACATTTTGTTGAACTGTGATGAGGTGCAGCCATATGTTAGGATTTTTTCTACTTTATTGTGATCCCATCACATAGTTGTTACAAAGTTGGAAGTGGAGAGGAGCATCGAGAACAAGTTTGTTGGATAGTTCAAAAATTATATAAGTTCTTACAGGTTTCGAAATGTCAGTGAGTGTATGATTATGTAATTGACTTCTATATCTATATCTCGGACACAAACTTATGAAAGCCTGGCTTTCTTGTAGGTGTGTGACCTAACTAATGAGTGACAAACAAATGTTTGCAAAACCTTTCGTGAGGACTATTGAGAGTGGTGAAATCATTTCAAGGATATGTTATTGTTGGAATGTATGCTCTTTTAGATTAGGTTTCAGATGTAATTTTGACTTGTATTAACAAAAGTATTTTTTTTCAGAATTTGTTTGTGAAATCTTCTTTATATTTATGCGTGATTTTATTGGAAAAGACCCATTGTATTTAAGTAAATAGTTCATGTGAATGGTGGTCTTTCACAATAAGATATGGACAATGTGATACTTAACACATAAACTATTGTTCTTAACTGGATGATGAGAATGAGAATCTCATCATGGCAAGGTTATTGTGTTGAATTCTAAACTAAATAGGGAATAGCTTACCTTTAGCTAATGAGAAGTATACTCATTTTATAAAATAGGCATATTTCAAATACGTAGAATATGACTTATAGTAGTGGTTTCTAAAAAGTACTATGTGATAGAAACGCAGATTACTATTGCTACATCGTGTACTTGTACTCTACAGCTTGAGTATAAGTTGGTGGTCTAACGAAGTTGGAAGCGTATACCTTAATATACTATAGTTGAGGTTCTTGAGAAGGACTAATATACTTGTATATTGGGTATATGTAACTAGATAGTGAAGACAAACTTGTATAAGATAGTGTCTATATTATATCGCCTTTTGTGGTTGTCCGAATGATCTAATTATCTAGGGTCTTGGGGAACATGACTTGGATATTGACCCTTGGAGAGCTGAAATATTCTAAGAAGTCGTGGATCATTGGACTAGAAGCCTAAGGATGATAGATGTCGTTTAAAGAGGTGTTAGTACACTTTTTTCTTTTTAAATGAACGGCGATGTGTAGAGGGGTATTTTAGTCATTTTACCTGTGGATCGAAGACATAGCTAACACAACATTGTCCTTGGGGTTAATATTTTTTTATGATGATATTAGAAAATATTTAAAATACAAAATACAACTATTTATATAATAAGGGCATTTGATCATTTTAGTAGCCAAGACGATGTGTCTTTTTATCCCTCGGAATAGCCCGTAAGTCTTAATTATTTTAGGTCGAGGAAATGGTCACAATGAAAAAAAAATTTATTTTATTCAGGAAGTCTAATTTATTTTTGGACTGAAATAAAATAAAGGAACGAGAGAAATTAAATTTAGTATCAAGTTTAATTAGTTAATTAATTATTAAGGGCCTAAGCCCAGATTGAATAATTAAAAAAATTAATTTGGACTTAAATTAGTTAATAAAAGGCTTAATAATTATTTTAGTTTATTTGGGCTTATTAATTAATTATTGGGTTATTTTAATGGACTCAGAAAATAAATAATTAATGATTATTATTTTTGAGCTCATTGGGTCTAAGAAAAAATAATAAATTATTTTAGCTCAATAGTTTGGACTAAAGGATTTTTTTATTATTCATGGTACAGAAAAGTTAAGGATAACCAAAACTATTGATAACCTCTGGATGTTTGAAATATCAAAACACCAGGGTTGGGTTATCTGGTGATGTTAATAGGAGTTGTAAAGTAGTTCAGTTGGAAAAAGACAGAACGCTCACATCACAGGAAAAAGAAAAAACAGAGTTGTCTCTGTTCTCTCCCTCTCGTTCATTTCCTTTCCTTCTGTGTTCAATAGCAAGAAATCAAGAAGTGTCTTTCTTCGCCTAGGTTGTTTCACCAATATAGATTAGGTGGAGGAATATTTTGAGAAGCGAAAAGCTTCGTGTATATGCCAAGGAGAAGCCGACAGATCGTTGGTTTCTCGTCGGAATCGTCATCGAGACAAGTAGCCGCTCCAGTGGTTAGTGTCTCTTCTTCCCAGCCAAGCACTCAAAGGACACGTAAAGGTATTGATTTTCACCTTCTGTTGTGTTGTGTCTTTGTTTTCTGGGTTTTGTTTCCTTGCGTGCATGGCGTCCCCTATTTTTCAATGCTTCAAGTGGTATCAGAGAGTTTGCTTTGAAAGGCTTAGAATTCATGCATGCTAGTTAATAAAACCCAACAAGACTATTTATAATGGGATCCTTCATTGTTTTGATATGGGTAGATTGTCTGTACACTTCACGTTGAGGTATAGGAGTCTCTGTAAAATTTTCTTTCCTGCTTTGTTTAGCTTCGTGTAAACCCAATTTGAAAGGGTATAGGTAGTAGTCATGTTTTTTGGTGAAAAAATGTAACAAGAAATGGTCTTGGACGATTGCAAAGCATTGTAGAGGTGCCCAACGGAAGTTGCAGAAGAAAAATGCAGCGAAAGAAATTTTTTCTTAAGAAAGAAGATGGGCCAAGCCGCAAGTCGAGCTGAGCTGGACCGTGGTGTGAGGGGAGCTGAGGATGCCTAGGCCAACCATGGCTTGAAGCCGTAGCTAGGCCCAAGTGTTCCTCGGCTTTGGGCACGCGCGAGGAAGGCATCCTAGCCACCTGCCCACGGACCGTGGTCCATGGGTCTTCCTGGGGCCATGATTCAGTGTGGAGGATGAATTGGACCAGCAAAGAGAGAGGGAGAGAGAGAGATATATATATATATATATATATAATTCCTTTTGGTTCCATATTAGACGAAGTTATTTTTATTGCAATAGTTAATATTCATTGAATATTTTGCATGAAAAATAATAGTAAAGGATATTAGGATTAAACAAGATCATTAATTAATTTAATTAATGTGTTTAATTCTTTTATTTGGGCACTTATGATTAGAAATAAAAAAGTATGAAAACGTTTACAGTTTTTTAGTATGCTAATTATTTTAATTCTTGTGTGTACTTTTCTCAAAGACCAAAGTTTTTAAAAATTTTTATTTGACAAGGAAAAATATTTTTCTTTAATTGAATGGTTATTTTAACTTAAACAAAAATTAATCATTGGTTATTTTCTTAAAGATTTTTTATCTTTGACATAGAAAATATTTTGGATTTAGAAATTTTTGTAAGTTAAAATGGAAAGCCATTTTAATTCATTTTAGTAAAGGAAAAATTATTTTTGTTAAATAAAACCTTGAGATCAAAATCTTTAGGAATTTTTAAATGGAAAAGTTTTGAAATTATTAAGTTTTTGACTTAAATAAAATTAATCCATGAAGAAAAATTTATCAAAGGGTATAAACCTTGACATAAATTTTTTTTTTATATAGATTTAGACATTTTATTTTAAGTTAAAGGAGAATTTAATTAAAAATTTTCAAATGATAGTTTTTCAAGAAAACCCTTATTTAAAACACTAACTGAGAGAGGGGTTTCAATGACCCCACGGCTTCCATCATGATCCTCATTAGAGATCGTGAGTCTTCTCCCATCACCCTGGGAGTGAACCCGTATAGGATGTGGATACTACAAGGATCTAGAACTAATGGAATGATATAATTAATAGCCTGTGACACGTAATATGATCGGTCAAACTACGTTGGAGGTTATAGTACAAGACATGTTTGTAAGAAATGAGAATAAACGACTATCCTCTCGATGGAGTTATCTTCTAGATTATTATCTAGAAGGAAAATTAATTTGTGGTGGTTAACACACTTAGTTTAAGAAATTGTTAATCTTTCCAAGAAGCTATGTCAATTTTCTTAGGAGTTAAATTAATCATGTTAAAGATAATAGTAATGAGGTTAGTAATTATCAAGTTTAATATGAGAATAAAGTGTACAAAATTATTTTTGTTTTACAAATATTGAGAATTTTTTTTTATTTTAAAATTTCAGAAATGATTGGTGTTGGTTCTTTCAGTTCCTTAGCCGTTATTCTCTGTGATAATAAGCTAACGGGTCCAAATTATGTGGACGGGAAAAGGAACCTGGACATAATACTTACAGTCGAATAGTATAAGCATGTCCTATATGAAACCTGCCCAGTAATCGGGAAAGGTTCTACCGCTGAGAAGTGTGAGGATAAAAATGCGTGGAAGAAGGTTGATGAAATGGCCTGGTGCTATATGTTAGCCTCTATGTTAAATGTGCTACAGTCCAAACACGAGCACATGGCTACTGCATATGACATTAGCACATCACTAGCCACAATGTTCGTAGATAAGAGTCGGTCCGCAAGGCATGAGGCTCTTAGAACAATCATAAACACCAAAATAGCTAAGGGAGCATCAGTCAAAGAGTATATGTTTAAGATGATTGCTGCTTTCTAGGTAACAGAAGTCTTGAGGGCTGTTATTGACCTCGAGAGCCAAGTAGATATGGTTCGTGAATCTTTGCCGAGCTCATTCACTTAATTCAAGTTGAATTACAGTATGAATAAATTAAATATGAGTTTAACGGAGTTGATGAATGAGCTCTAGGTGGCAGAGAAGGACATGAAGCCACAGACTAGAGCTATGATGGACTCTTTTTTGAGAACTAGGCTCAAGCCTAGAAAGTTCAAGAAAAAAAAGGGTAATGTAGTGCATCAGCCTAAGTTCTAGCCCAAAGACAAACTCAAGAGCAAGTGCTTCAAATGTGGAAAGAAGGGACATTGGAAAAATGAGTGTTCAGATCTTCAGGCCAAGAAAAACACCACAGGTAATGTTCTCTATCTAGAGTCTATATTAATGATTGGATCAACTTTCACTTAAATTATTGATTCAAGAGCCACTGATTATATCTGTAACTCCTTGCAGGAGTTTATGAAGGTTAGAAGACTCCAGAAGGGTAAACATGGATTACGTGGGAAATGGAGCACAAGTTTAGGTCCTTGTTGTGGAAGAACTGGAACTTACTTTGGATTGTAATAGAATAGTTGTTTTGAAGAATATTTTATTTGTTCATAGTTTTAGACAAAATTTGGTTTCAGTTGCAAAATTTATAAATTAAGGATATTCTGTTTTTTTTCATTCTGGTATTACTATCAGTAGAAATGAAGAAAAATTATATGTACTGGGCACATGTATGGAAATATATTATTCATTAATCCTATTAATAATCAATTGAATAATGCTTAATCAGAATCTTTAAAGAGGAAGAGAAAGACCAATGTCAATGACTCCTATCTTTGACATATAAGGTTGGGTTACATTAACTCAATTAGGATTCAGAAGTTAATCCATAATGGGCCTTTAGGCTCATTGAGATTAGAAAGTTAGTCTTAGTGTGAATCCTGTCTTATGAGAAAAAGGACAAAAAATGTCCTTTACCCATAGGTAGATAGAGCCAAAGAAGTATTGAGTCTTGTTCACACTGACGTGTGTGGTCATTTGTCTACACCAGCAAAAAGAGAGTTTGAGTATTTCATCACTTTCACAAATAATTATACGAGGTATAGTTA
This sequence comes from Voacanga thouarsii, assembly GCA_026120185.1. Classification (NCBI taxonomy): domain Eukaryota; kingdom Viridiplantae; phylum Streptophyta; class Magnoliopsida; order Gentianales; family Apocynaceae; genus Voacanga; species Voacanga thouarsii. The sequence continues at coordinate 376,358 of JANUWF010002297.1, forward strand.
CATTTATCTAATGAGACGCAAGTCTGACTCTTTTGATAAGTTTAAAGAGTTTAAGGCTAAAATGGAGTGTCGAACAGGTAAGCTAATCAAAACTTTATGATCGGATCGTGGTGGAGAATACCTCCTTGGTGAATTCAAGGACTACATGGTACATCATGGGATAGTATTCCAGTTCTCTGTGCCGGGGACATCCCAACAGAATAGAGTGGTTGAGAGAAGGAACAGGACATTGATGGAAATAGTCCGAAGAATGATGTCTCATGCTACTCTTCTAGTGTCTTTTTGAGGATATGCCCTAGAAACAGCAGCATATATTCTGAACTTGGTACTTTTCAAGTCAGTACTTAGGACTCCTTATGAGATGTGGATTGAGTGTAAGCCAAGTTTAAATCATCTCAAGATATGGGGTTGTCCAACTTATGTATTGATCAAGTGAGACAAGTTAGAATTAAGATCAGAATTATGCTATTTGGTAGGGTATCCAAAATGTACAAAGGGTAGTTACTTTTATTATCCCATGGAGTAGAAGGTACTTGTGAGTATTAATGCTAAATATTTGGAGGATGAACAAAGTATATCCACTAAAGATTCAACAAGGTTGAAACTCGAAGAGAAGTTATATTCTGAATCAATTTTTCCTAACTCGATTATAGAACAAGAAGAGGCACAACCTCAGGAACCTATACAAATGGAGCCTCGTTGTAGTAGGAGAATATCTAGAGTTCTAGAAAGATGGATTGGAGAGGCTTTTGGTCTAGTTTCGACCAAAAAACAAGATACCACTAAATACGAGGAGGTGATTGCTGATGCCGATGTAGACCTATGGCATGAAGCAATTAAAGCCAAGATTGAATCTATGTACTTCAATCGAGTTTGAGATCTTGTAGCTTCACCAGAAGGGATAAAACCTATTGGATGTAAGTGGGTGTACAAGAGGAAGAGGGGAGCGGATGGGAAGGTAGAAACCTTTAAAGTTAGACTTGTGACGAAAGGGTATACTCAGAAAGAAGGGATCGATTATGAGGAAACCTTTTCTCCGGTAGCCATGCTTAAGTCCATTCGTATCCTCCTTGTCATTGCATGTTATTATGATTATGAAATATGGTAAATGGATTTTAAGATAGTATTTTTAAATGGTCATCTTAGTAAAGACACACTACAAGAAAACTGTGAATCTGTCATGGATTTTTGTCATGGAAAATTTTTCGTGACAATCAGCGATGGAATTTGGCACGAAACAACAAAATACAAGCAACTTGCTAGAATTACAAAGTTACCACTTATTCCGTGGTAGATTGTCATGGAATTTTTTCTTTTTTTTTCTAATTTATTAATTATATTGATTTTTAATAAATTTTGTTCCATGCCTTTAAAATAACAATGACGTAATGTTTTGTAAGTATCTTAGTTTATTTATTGTCTAATGCGTTCATTCTTGAAATTAAATTGAAATTAAGATGTATTATTTTTTAGTATCGAAATATATGTTTGTATTAAATTAAAAAAATTTAGTTAACCGATATAATTTTTTTCGGCTAAAAAAGGCATTGAAAATTGTTATGAAGAACTATATTATCATTGAGAATATCTAAAAAAATATGTTATGCAAATTAGTGTTAAAAAAAGGTTTAAATTTTTGTTATGTGTTTCGTGGCAAATCCGTGGCAACCTGCCACGGATTTACCATGAAATTACAAAATTACCACTTATTTCGTGGTAGATTACTACGGATTTGTCACGAAAATTTTCCTCTTGTTTTGTTCTAATTTATTAATTATATTGGTTTGTAATAATTTTTGTTCCATGCTTTTTAATTAACAACGATGAAATGTTTTGTAAGTATATTGATTTATTTATTTTCTAATGCGTTCATTCTTGAAATGGAATTGAAAATAAGATATATTATTTTTTAGTATTGAAATATATGTTTGTATTAAATTAAAAAAATTTAAAGAAACAATATAATTTTTTTTATTTCGACTATAAAAGCCATTGAAAATGATTGTGAAGAACTATATTATCATTGAGAGTATCTAGAAAAGTATGTTACGTAAAGTAGTGATGAAAAAAAAGGGGTTAAATTTTTGTTATGTGTTCTTTGGCAAATCCGTGGCAATCTACCACAGATTTGCCACGAAAATTTTTCCTTTTTTTTTGTTCTAATTTATTAATCATATTGATTTGTAATAATTTTTGTTTCATACCTTTTAAATAACAACGACGAAATGTTTTGTAAGTATCTTGATTTGTTTATTTTCTAATGCGTTTATTCTTGAAATAGAATTGAAAATAAGATGTATTATTTTTTAGTATCGAAATTTATGTTTGTATTAAATTAAAAAATTTTAAAGAAACGATATAATTTTTTTTTATTTCGATTATAAAAGCCATTGAAAATTGTTGTGAAAAAACTATATTATTTTTTAGAGTACCTAGAAAAGTATGTTATGCAAAGTAGTGATAAAAAAAAAGGTTAACTTTTTGTTATGTGTTCCATGGCAAAGATTGCCACGGATTTTTCACGAAATTACAAAATTATCACCTATTTTGTATGAAACAATAACATACTCAATTATTCCGTGGCTAATCCGTGGCAATCTGCCACGGATTAGCCATAGAATAAATTAAAACGATATCGTTTTGATATTCTTTGCAAAAATCTGTCTTGCCCATTTCATATTTAGGTAAAAATCATCTTCCCACGGATGATTTTGCAGTTCCCTCTCATTTCACACTCCATTGCCCATCGTAGTCTAAGCCATGTTCTTGATCCTTCAAATTGGCTAGCCGAAGTTGCAACTTTTTTGAAGTAAAAACGATACCATGCTCCTGAGGACTTCTCTATTAGCATCAATTTCTGTACTTTCCCTTTAAATTCCTGACCTCGCCGGCGCCATTACCTTCTTCTCAGTTTAATCTCCCAAATAGAGCCTAAAACTTAAAGCTGCAAGCTGCAATTGTTGGCATCCTGGCTAGAATTCCTACTCTGATGCCCATTTGCTGCTCCCATTTTGCATAAAGATACAAGCATCGCCATCTTCTGCTTCAACATTTGACTATTCACCGTCCTCACCCGGTAGCTGCTGCAACTGTAAGTCTTCAGAAGTCACAATATTTATCTTCTTTTCTGTGGCAATTTGTGGTTAAGTGAAGCATTTTCTGTTTTTCTCTGTCTTTCTTTCTTCTGGCTTTGGTTCATTTGTTCTTTATTTGTGGAATTTGAATCTCATGGTTGTAAGAGAAGGGTTTTTCTTTTTTATCTTCATTAGTTAGAGCCCATGTTGTATTGGATACAATTACAGTGCTCATGTTGAACATTGAAACATTAGAGACCATGTTGAACATTGAAAACTTTCCTTCCTTGTGCTACGAAGAGTGCAGCATTGATGTGTGGTTTGTTTGAGCTTTGCAACTGAAAGATCAACTTGCATAGTACTATTAGTAAATGAAGGTTGATGAAGAGGATTGTAATTCCCAGCTAGATATGATGGATCGAGTATCTTGTCAACTAGGTGATCATCAACACCTGTTTGTTAGAGGAGTGCTTTACTTAGAACATAGCATAGAGTTGGAAGGAAGTCTAGATAGCTAAAAGTGATAGCTAGATAACTTTAGACTGTTAAGCAGTGATAGCTAAAAGTAAATTTGGAGCATAAGTACTCCAATAGGACAACAAGACCTATAATGATGGGGGTTTCTTCGTGATATTTCTACATAAATACTCCCTATATTTTACGTAAAGTCCCTGTTAGTGGGTGGATGATTTTTCTTGAAATATCTAGTCAAATATAGGTTTCCATTTCACAATATTATTTGTCGTTAAACAAGCACAACATGCTATAAATATGAGAAGTTAGGAGAAGATAAAGATGGCCATTTTTATATTCAGGGGTGAACAAGAATCATCCAATTTCATGATTCTATTTTCTCAATATACATTTTTTTTTAAACCAAAAAATTAGATGATTTGTTAGATTTTATTATCTGTTTTTTGACATCCAAGTTCATGAGATATAGCATTAACATCTGCCCTATAAAGAACAATAACACAAATTTTGGTCACCAGATTTTTCATTTCTTCTATGAGAGAGAGAGGCTGCCAAAATAACTTTTTCAACTGCAGGCAAGCTGCAAATGTCTTTCATCCATTGTTAAGGTAAAACCTACTCCTCTTAGAGTAAAAAGAGTTCAAGGTTGTGGAGCTTCATTTTGATAACAATCTTGTTGGGAAAGGCTTTAAAAGAAAAGGTTGTGATTTTATGATGGAAATTTCTATTTAAATTCTATTTGTGTGGGATATATATCAGTTTGTTTGTAGAGTTTCTAGGTATGATTTTTAGTTCATTTAATGTGTTTTTGTGTGAAGAAAAATATAGGAAAGAGAGCTGAGGAAGTATGCGTTGATGTGTGGTCTGAAATTGTAGAAGGAAAGCTGGAAATTTGATTAAATGCTTGTGAGGAAGATTTTGTTGTTTAGTTTGTAGCTATGAAAATTGCTGTGTTGAAGGGATGATTTTGGTCCACAACTGTAAGCCTTCACTTGGTGAGGAATGTTTGTGAGGAAAAAGGTGGAGAAATTACATAAATGATTTGTGGTCAATTGAAGAAGAAACTAGAAATTAAAATTGGCTATATTGTAGATTATTATCAGAATTTTATTTGAGCAATTTTTCTTTCACAAATTTAGGTGCCTATTTGATGTAGGGACATGGCTATGTATTAGTCTATATGATCCTAGGCATGTCTTAATATGTTAGGACAGGAGGGGAGTTAGATTTCTGAAATTTGTGATGCAAATGAATACAATATCTTAATGTATGCTATTACTGCCTAGAAATTGTTCGACACAAGGTAAAAAGATTTTCTCCATGAATTAAAGATGTTCTATAGCTTATGTAGATTATTTTGATGTATATTTTTCATGAAAATTAGCATGATTTATAAAATATGCTTGATGAATAAGTGGTTGTTGTGATGTTGTTTGCTAGAATTGTGTGGCGGTGGAATAGTGGTGTGATTTGTTATGATTTGTATGGTGTTTGATGATGCTTTTGAGGAGTCATGAAAGGTTGATCATGGCTGTAATTGTGTGAGAAAAATGAATAAGAGTAGAAACGGAAGAAACAAGTTATTATTGTAGAAAACTAAAGCATTAACATGTTTTATTCATGACTGTAATTTTTTGTTGCATACAAACCATGCTAGTTTTGTTTCTTCCATGGCTGAAGGCGTGCTGCTTTGATGATGTCATGATGCAGGATTTAAGTAAATGGATTGATAATTAAGTACTAAGAGAAGAATGGAACAAGAAAAGATAATATTTTGCAAGAAAAATACATATATGCTGGAAAATAGCAAGATTTTGCTTGTAGTAAATCTGTAACAAAGGCAAATATAGCTATAGTGACTTATAGTTTTGTAGCTAAAGGTCTAAAGAGTAGTTTGGCACAAATTTGAGGTCATTTAAACTTGTATACAAAATAATAATAATAATAATAATAAAATATCAAAGGATGTCATGAAATAAAAATGCAGAACTTGTTGAGCAAATGATATTATGTTATGTGCCTTTGGATTTAATGAAATTAAGAGAAGTGGTTAGAGGTATTGGGCTATAACAGATTCAAGTAATATTGTTTGATTGAATTAAAAGAAAAGAAAAGAAAAGAAACACTCTTTAAGATATATCAAACTAATTTTTCTTTAGTGCAGGTGCTGCATGCGGGTGGGAAGTTTGGAGGTGCCAGTAGTGGTTACAGTATGTCAGGAGGATTACATGGAGTAGGCTTGTCAGTTGTGAATGCTTTGTCAGAGGTATTTTACCCTGATGTTGAAATTTTTTTGGTCATGTTCTTTAATGTTTACTGGGAAATATTTTTTGCTTCTCTTCATAGATATGAACACTAAGTTGTTTGATGACCTTTGATATCTACTTGGACACAACAGGTAGCTACAAAACTGTAAGTCACAATAGCTAGATTTGCCTTCATTACAGATTTACTGGAAGAAAAATCTTGTTGTTTGGCATAAATTTGAGGTCATTTAAACTTGTATACCAAAAAAAAAAAAAAAATCAAAGGATGTCACGAAATAAAAATTCAGAACTTGTTGAGCAAATGATATTATGTTTTGTTCCTTTAGATTTAATGAAATTAAGAGAAGTGGTTAGAGGTATTGGGCTATAACAGATTTAAGTAATATTGTTTGATTCAATTAAAAGAAAAGAAAAGAAAGGAAATACTCTTTAAGATATATCAAACTAATTTTTCCTTAGTGCAGGTGCTGCATGCAGGTGGGAAGTTTGGAGGTGCCAGTAGTGGTTACAATGTGTCAGGAGGATTACATGGAGTAGGTTTGTCAGTTGTGAATGCTTTGTCAGAGGTATTTTACCCTGATGTTGAAATTTTTTTGGTCATGTTCTTTAATGTTTATTGGGAAATATTTTTTTGCTCCTATTCATAAATATGAACACAAGTTGTTTGATGACTTTTGATATCTCCTTGGATACAATAGGTTCACTGTAGAACCCAGTGTGTTTGTGGACCTTTTTTGGTCCTTGGATATCTGGTTTGGTCATGGATTTGCCATAGATTTGTCCGTGGCAAATTGGTAGATTTCTTGTAGTGACATCTATATATCCCAACCAGAAGGCTTTATTATTAAAGGCCAAGAACATATGGTTTGTAAGTTTAAGAAATCTATTTATGGACTTTAGCACGGATTAAGAGTATGGAACATTCGTTTTGATAAAACTGTAAAGTCTCACAGTTTCATTCAAAACGAGGATGAATCATGTGTATATAGGAAATTGGAAGACATAAATATAGTTTTTCTTGTCCTGTATGTAGATGATATTCTACTCATTGAAAATGATATAGAGACACTGTCATCTACTAAGGTTTGACTATCTAGTCAATTTAGTATGAAGGACTTGGGTGAAGCCAATTACATTCTCGAAATAAATCTTCTTAGAAATAGGAAGTAGAGAATGTTAGATTTATCCCAAGCTACATACATTGACAAGATGTTAGCCAAATTCAAAATGGACTCATGCAAGAGGGCATTGATCCCTTGCAGACATGAGTTGTCTTTTTCTTCAAATGACTGTCTAAAGTTTTCAAAAGAAAAAGGTAAAATGAGTAGGATTCCCTATGCTTTAGCTGTGAGAAGTTTCATGTATGCCATGTTGTGTACTAGGCTAGATATCTACTTTACCGTAGACTTAGTCAGCAGATATCAGTTAAACTCTGGGGAGGTTCATTGGCAGGTTGTAAATCATATTCTTAAATATCTCAAAGGTACAAGAGATTATATGCTGGTTTACAAGGTTGATGAATTAGTTCCTACAGGATACACGGACTTAGACTTTTAGGCGGATAAGAATGAGAGAAAATCCACTAGTGGATATATCTTCACCTTGTCTGGAGGAGCCATTTTATAGAGGAGTATCAAACAACCTTACATTGTTGACTCATCTATGGAAGCTGAGTATGTGGCAGCTTTGGAGGAGTCCAAGGAAACAATGTGGCTCTAGAAGTTCCTTTTGGAACTTGGAGTTGTGCCACAAATAGACAAACCGATTGTGATATATTGCGACAACACTGATGCAGTCTCACAATCCAAAGAACCTAGGAACCATAAAAAGGGAAAGAACATAAAGAGAAAGTACCATATGATCCGAGATTTCATCCAGAGACGGGAAGTCGTGGTGGAATAGATTGCCTCCAAGAATAATCTAATAGATCCTTTCACCAAGCCTTTGGCGGAGAGAGTCTTTAGAAGACACTTAGACGCCATAAGGGTGGGCACTTGTGGACTTAGTCTTAAAGTGCAAGTGGGAGATTGTTGGAATGTATTCTCTCTTAGATTATGTTTCTGATGTAATTTTAACTTGTATTAATAAAAGTATTTTTCTCAGAATTTGTTTGCGAAATCTTATTTATATTTGTGCACGATTTTATTAGAAAAGACTCATTGTGTTTAAGTAAATGGTTCATATAAATGATGGTCTTTCACAGTAAGATATGAACCATGTGATACTTAAAATATAAACTATTGTTCTTAACCGGAAGATGAGAATAAGAATCTCATCATGACAAGGTTATCGTGTTGAATTCTAAATATGGAATAACTTACCTTTAGCCTATAAGTAGTATACTCATTTTATAACACAAGTATTTCGAATACGTAGAATATGACCTGTAGTAGTGGTTTCTAAAAAGTACTATGTGATAGAAACTCAAACTACTACTGCTATAACGTGGACTTGTACTCCACAACTTGAGTATAAGTTAGTGGTCTAACGAAGCTCGAAGCGTATGCTTTGATATATTATAGTTGAGTTCTTGAGAATGACCTATATACTTGTATATTGGGTATATGTGACTAGTTAGTCAAGACAGACTTGTACAAGATAGTGTCTATACTATATTGGTCTTTGTGGTTGTTCGAACGATCTAATTATCTAGGGTCTTGGAGAACATGACTTGGATATTGGCTTTAAGGTAACTCCCCTGGAGAGCTGAAATATTCCAAGAATTCGTGGATCATTGAATTAGAAGCCTAAGGACGGTAGATGTCGTTTAGAGATGTATTAGTACATTCTTTCCTTTCTAAATGAACAGTGATGTGTAAATGGGTATTTTAGTTATTTCACTTGTGGGTCGAAGACAGAGCTAACGCATCATTGTCCTTGGGGTTAATATTTTCTTATAGTGATATTAAGAAATATTTAAAATATAAAATATGGCTATTTATATAATAAGGGTATTTTAGTCATTTTAGTAGCCAAGGCGATGTGTTTTTTTGTCCTCGAAATAGCTCGTAAATCCTAATTATTTTAGGGCGAGGAAATGGTTACAATGAGAAAGGATTTTATTTTATTCAGAAAGTCTAATTTATTTTTAGATTGGAATAAAATAAAGGAACGAGAGAAATTAAATTTATTATCTAGTTTAATTAGTTAATTAATTATTTAGGGCTTAAGCCCAGATTGAATAATTAGAAAAATTAATCTGGACTTAAATTGGTTAATAAAATGTTTAATAATTATTTTAGTTCATTTGGACTTATTAATTATTTATTGGGTTATTTTAATAGACCCAGAAAATAAATAATTAATGGTTATTATTGTTGGGCTCATTGGGTCCAAGAAAAAATAATAAATTATTTTGGCCTAATAGCCTAGACTAAAGGGTTTTTTATTATTCACGATACAAAAGAGTTAAGGATAACCAAAACATCTTCTATTGATAACCTCCGAATGTTTGAAATATAAAACACCAGGGTTGGGTTATCTGGTGATATGAATAGGAGTCGTGAAGTAGTTCAGTTGGAAAAACACATAACACTCACGTCACAGGAAAAACAAAAAAAAAAAAGAGTTGTTGTCTCTATTCTCTCCCTCGCGTTCATCTCCCCCTCTCATTCATCTCCTTTCCTTCTGTGTTCTTCTTGATCTTGCTAATCAATAGCAAGGAATTAAGAAGTGTCTTCCTCGCCTAGGTTGTCTCACCAATATAGATTAGGTAGAGGAATATTTTGAGAAGCGAAAAGCTTCACGTACATGCCAATGAGAAGTCGATGGATTGTTGGTTTCTTGCTGGAATCGTTGTCGAGACAAGTAGCTGCTCCCGTGATTAGTGCCTCTTCTTCCCAGCTAAACTCTCAAAGGACATGTATAGGTATTGATTTTCACCTTCCATTGTGCCATGTCTTTGTTTTCTGGGTTTTGTTTCCTCGCATGCATGACGTCCCCTATTTTTGAAGCAATGGTTATAGATTTCGCACAAGTGACCATGCAGAACATAGAAAAAGTGCCATCCACGGAGTTTGTGTTAAAAGTGTCGAGAACGAGCATGGCAGTGTTGATTATTATGGGGTCTTAAAGAAGGTTCTTGAACTTCAATTTCCTGGTCATCTAATCTAGAACATTGTGTTTTTCAAGTGTGATTGGTTTGACCTTACACCAAATCGGGGATTGAAGGTACACCCTCAATATAAGTTAGTTGATATTAAGCATAAGAGGCAATATCCTAAATATGACTCTTTTGTATTGGCCTAACAAGCACATCAAGTATACTATGCTATATATCCTTCCATTAAAAAAATAAAAATCTGAATGGATGGCAATTTGCAAAATAAAAGCTCGACATGTGTTTGATGCACCTATTGCTGATAAGGCTTATCAAGAAGAAGTTAATGAGAATGCCGCAATGACTATAGCTTTGGTGGTCGATCTTAGGCCCTTAACACACGTGGAAGGCATAAATGAGATTGTGGATGTTCAGGAAGAGATATTAGATCAGGATCGAAACCATGATAAGGATGATGATGAGGGTAATTGGGAGACAGATTTTGAGACAGAAGTTGATAAGGAGGAGTTCAAGTCAGAAAACAACATAGCCGAATAGTACAGCATGACAACAATCGATCGTTTTTTAATATGCTTTTTGTCATCTTATTTACTTATTACACTAACAAAATACGAGATTACAATTTGTTGAACTTTTTAAGTGTGAGAATATGTTATTAAATTCTTTATACCGAAATACATCATTGTAACAATTGTTTTCCTCTATGTAGATATGTCTACTGAAGAGCAGCTGCCTACTGATGACTCACACGTACTCGGTCAGGGGACTGAACGCCATCACCCCCGCTTGCTCCTCGGATACCACTAGTCGAGTAGGACAAAGATTCCCTTGTAGTTCCATCATCTTCAGCATCACATCATATTGGATCACATGCAAAGGATCCCCGACCATTGATTATACCACGAGCGAACGGGTGAGAAATATTCATGTATATTATAACTTTATGAGTCTTTGCTTTTCAATTTAATAGCATTTGATTTATATGTTTAATGCTTTTTTTTATTTTATTTTGATGTGAACTCAAGACATCATTTATTACGTTATTTTTCATATTAAATGAGTCTTTTGCTACTAATTCGTTTCATTTTCATATTTTGTTTATAACATGTTCCAGTTGTTGTTTCACTTGTTTGACCACCGAAGATTTGCTGGTTCTGACAAATGTGTACAGGAGATTACATCCATATTCCATAGGTACTTCGACGGGCCGTACACGATGTATGCTAATATCCCAATGAGTGTGAAGAACGTCTGGCTTGAGGATTTTAGGGTAAGTTACTAACTATTCAATATATTGTTCTAAATTATTATTTTTTACTTCATATATATTTTTAATGAATTGTTTTGACATAACAACTTCGATATATAAATTAATTTTTTTTGTAAAAACTATTTCGTTGGACCGATGAGCATAGTGCTAAGATCCGGTCCAACTAGGAGTATAAGTGCTTGACTCGCTTTTTTGACAGCCTATTGAGGCTATTAAGGATGACCCCAACTAGCCAGACTCCCTCGTCGATCGACTCTTAGTATTAGGAGCCGATGCAGCAGCCCTGGAGCACACAGGAGTTTCAGCGGCTCTCCTCCATTGCTCAGAGGAATTGGGTCATGGTATCACCACTTATACTGGAGGCTCAGTCTCATTTACAGTGCACGAAGAGCGTATGGTAAATTAATTAAAATATTACACATTTTGTAATTTTAATGTGCTTTTTCAATTTTCAGGACACTATTTTTATGGATTAAAATTTTAATTGCAACGATAGAAAATGGGTGATGGCTTCAACCACATCGAGTGGTACAAGATGTGTTAGGGATATGCCTTAGAGTTAATTTGTACTTGTACTATTGTCGTTATGTATTATGTAATAATACGAGGCATTTCTTTCTATGTGTAGTACATTTAGTTTTGTGGTCATCAATTACGTGACTTGATAGTAAAATTCTACAATCAATACAATGACTATTCTTAAACTGTCTTTGATCGATTATTATTAGTGAAACAATAATAAATTAAGATTAGTATGTTTGTGACTTGATGGCTATATTTTATTAGTCATGGATATATATCATATCAAGTCAAAACATAAATAAATATTAGAAAATATTGTATTAAACATGACCCATTGTGAAAGTACTTCATGGCATGTCATAAGTACTTTATAGTCATAATGATATATTAAAAGTCTTTCGACCTAAATTCATCATAATTTCCTACTTGATAAATTCTATATTTTAACGTTGTCTAAAGTTGTCTTTAACTAGATAATAAATTAGATCACTGTTAGATATAGAATAAACTAGAGAGAGGAATATGATTGATAGTGAAGGAATTTGTCCCTCTAAATTATGGGAGAAATATTCATAGGCTTTTTGATAAGTTAGACTGTTAAAATACATGGCTGTGCCCAAATATATCAATTTGATATATTGATATCATTTGTTTGAACCGTCAACTATAAGATCAAAAAATAATTGATTAAACTTAATAAGGATGACATGCTCCTTACCTTATGCTTAATCTGGATATTCTGTGACAAAAAGACTAAATATAAAGTTATGGTTTGGTTCAATGAGATCACTGATCTTCATTTAACTTGGATAGTTATAATATTTTTCTAGAAATCGCTTATAATTTGTGGTCCATTTAAATGTGATTTGGGTACACTGCCAGTATTAAATGAATCTATAAGGTCATACAATAAGCAAACTCGTTATGTTATTTTTCTAATAATCAGGTTTGATGAATCTGAAAATATGTCTAAGTTAATCAAACCTAAAAAATTGACCAGATACACTGAATTTGGAAATATATCCACATTCGATGTATCTGAATGATATCCAGATTGTAAGAATCTAACTTGATAAATTAATTAGTTAAATTATCGAGATAATGACAAAATCTTATCATATCAGTTTTAATTTAATTTAAATTTAAAATAAAATATGATAATATATTATCAGAATTGGACTCTAAGAGGTTCGGGTGGTTTTAAAAGAAAACCCTAACTGTTTTCTCAAAAGTGCTCTCTATTAATAGTCGTACCTCCATTCACCAGAAAAATTTAAGTCTCTTAAACCCTAGGCGCTAGGACTCTCGGGGTAATGAGTTGGTTTGCCGTGTGTATCCGATAGAGGGCGTTTGTACATTGTAGCATTTGGTAATCGTTCGAGTTTCACGTACGACAGAAAAATCAGAATTCAAAGATCTTGATTACGCCGAACAAAGGTAATTTTATAATCCTTAGATCGTCTTAATCATTTAGCTTGGGTCATCGGAAGGGATTCGTGGATATTTTTCGTGTTTAGGAGTCCACAAATCCTAACAAGATGTTGCACACATTTCAGGGTAGGGAGAGACAGGGACAGCATGTTAGCGAGTGCTCTTGCAAAATACTGGTAATGATTTATAAATTCAATACTTTAAAATACTTTTCGATTATTTACACTTTACCTGCAATTGAAATGACTTCGAATTTGATTTCAGGAGGACATGAAGGCTGAAAGGGAGCGTCTTACTCAGGCATCTTCCTCCTCATCTACTAGTGTTACGTCTTCAGTCATCCCGGATGATAGGACACTATTTCTCAAAGCGGTAGGTGCATACAATCGAGGACGCGTGTATGGACTGTGTTATGAGACTTCGCGTGTTAGACAGCAGCTCGACCAGGGTTCTTTGCCATCCACATTATCTACACCTGCTGAGATAGAGGACATAGTAGAGAGGAAGGTTGAGGAGAGGGTACATGCAGTGGGAGATGAGTTGAAGAAGGATTTCGTCAAGAAGGTTGATCAGATGCAACATCAGATTAGTGGATTTATGACCATGATGTCAAAGAAGCTTGGGATAGAGCTTCCACCATTCCAGTCGATTCAAGAGGATGATGAGGTGGACGGGACGGATGGCAGCTTTATTCCGCCACCAGATCCCCATCCTTCAAGATACTCTCGTCCATGTTCTCCACCCTCATCTCCTTCAGCTGGCGCCACTACTTCCGTAGTGTAGGATTTTATGATAGATGTTATTACATACATTACATTTACTTCATTTTATACATTTTACGTTGAATAAGTGTATTTTCCATTATTGAGATGATTGTTTGTTATGTTGAATTTTAATGAAATCGGAATTACATTTTATTGTAAATTTAAATTTGTGTGGTATATATATATATTTTATATATGGTTCAGGGGTTGAAAATAAGAACAAAATGGGTCTTGTAATAGGGAAACAAATTAACGACGATTTAGCTACGGATTAGCTAGGCTACAAATTAGCAATGATTTAGCTACCACAAAAAACTTGTCTTAGTTGGCAATGCCGTTGCTAAACACTAGCACATTAGCGACGATTTAGCTATGGATTAGCTAGGATAACATTATCGACGGTTTAGCTATGGCAACAAAACTAATTTTAGCTAGAAAATGTCGTTGTTAAACACTAGCCAATTACCTATGATTAAGCGCAAGCCGTCACTACACCGTAGCTAATCTTGCAAGCATTTAGCGATGGTAGGGCATTTTGACTTGCAAATTTGGCTAAGGTTTGCAACAGTAAGAAATCATCGGCACACCGTTGCAAATATAGCAACGGATTAGAGATAGTGTAATTATACTTCCAATTATTTGTTATTCGAAAAGTATTCCTCGCCGTCTCTATCCCGTCACTATTTTGAACTTTGACCTGACACTGGTCTTGCTGTTTCCCGTCTTAAATCCGTCGCTACTAGCGACAGTTTTTATGTCCTATCACAAAAAACTCATTTAGCTACTAGGATTTCAACTACTGCTTCATCAGCATGCCGTCACTAAATATGTTTAGAGACGGTTTAGCTATGGCACTTGTCATCGCTAATTTACTGTTTTCTTGTAGTGTAATATTAAGTCCATCCATGCAAAATTCACACAATAAGTGTACTACCAAGTAGAGAGATAATAATAATAATAATAATAATAATAATAATAATAATAATAATAATAATAATAATAATAATAATAATAATAATAATAATAATAATAATAATAATAATAATAATAATAATCAAACCACATGTTCTGAACATCAATCGGAACCTGTGAGAAGGTAGCATAGGCTCCAGTGTAGTGTCGTCTAAAAATTTCAACTATCTCCCTCACACATCGAACCGAATGTGTGAACTTGTTCTGAGAAAATAGATATGTAATATAAGACAAAGTTATAATTTTGCGAGATAAAATAAGCAATTATGTAGTCAGCTTACGAGTCATCAACTGGCTTAATCATCAGTCGCGTATCCTCAGTATGAGGAGCACCAACTGTGGATCCCGAAGAACCTGGAATTGGGCTAGGGACCTGCTCTGATCAATCCTCGTCTGGGAGTAACGGCTGTGGAGCAGGTATATGTGACGCGATGCTCGGGGATGGTGTCTCATCCTCCCTCAACGACTCACGAGTCATCGACTTATCACTGGGTGAGGTATCGGAAGCCATATGTGATTGGAATTATTTAAAAACATAAAAATGGTTATATTTTGGGAGAAGAAAAAAATAATAAATTTAAAAGTATAAAGCAAATTAAAACGCTTGTAATGTAACAATAGCAGAACTAATAATTGTTTCTATACATTAGTTAAACTTGGTCCTAGTCTATGGACTTCCATTATTATCAGATGAGTAGCCTTCCACATCGTCGTCTATAGAGGATCTTGTCTCCCATTCTTCTTTCTCATCATCATTTTCATTGTTTGGTTGTGCTTCCTCCATCATTAAGCCCAAACCCATAACATCGACTATATCTCCAATACCAGACTCATCTGCTAACCTTCCAAAGTTGTCATCCTCAACACATAGATTGATTGCCAGTGTGTGATCTACTTCCTCTTGATATGGTGCCTCGACAACGTGTGCATCAATGACATGTCGAGCTTTCGATTTACAAATAGATACCCAATCAGATTTTGGTATTTTGCTCCTCGGGTAGGATATGAAATATACTTGAATTGCTTGTTGAGCTAACACAAATGGATCATATTTTGGGTAATTCCTCTTGTAGTTGATGTCAACGAGTTTGTAGTGAGGATGAATTTTAACCCCTCGATTTAGCGTTGGATCAAACCAATTACACTTGAATAGGACAACTTTTAAACAAGGAGTCCTAGGGAACTAAAGTTCGACAATCTCCTCCAACACTCCATAATAATCGTTGCCACTATTTTCATCGCCTTTAACACAAACTCTGCTATTAATTGTTTTTTTTCCAAATGACCGAATATTTTTATGGAACCTAAAACCATTTATAAAATAGCCATGGAACTATTTCACTTGTCTCGAAGGTCCTCAGGCCAAGCTTTTTAAATGTTGATTAATAACTTGATTTTGTAGATCATGAACCTAGCAAAAACAAAGTGTTAATGCACCTTTATTATCAATGTAATTTATTTTAAAGTCCCATTTTGGATTTGCTCAACTCACATAAGTCCTAAACCATCCAGAAAACTTCGACTCTATTCTCCTATCAACTTCAGGGTCTATTATACTCAGCGCATGCAACTGCAAGTCGTTTTTGAATTTCCTAAAATGACCAAAACGAACACATAAGGATACTTATTCTAAGTATTGCCGTAAAAAATCCAGAAATGTGCAATAAGTATACTTATGTAATGTATGGTTGAACATTTTCATAGTTTAGGTATATGTAATTTATGGCAACCTTAAATTCATTCGGAGTAAGATATCTATTCTGAATATTTCCCAAACCCTCCTTGGAACGGCACATATAGTTAACACACAATCACTTGAGTTTGTATCGAGAACACCTTCATCATTTTGAGCCATAGTTGTATGTCGAGTGTGCATATGCGACTCAAAATAATAGGAGAAGAATATAGATGCCTCTTCAATTAAATAAGTATTACAAATTAATCCCTCCACTCTCGCCTTATTTTTAACTTTGGCCTTCAAACGATATAAGAACCTAATGCATTTTTTACAATCAGAACTGCTTCACATAGTGGATGTATATATGGATATAATAATGCACAATATTTTTCATCTCAAATAGATACATCCATCTATATTGAACAGGGCCACCAACCTTGGCCTTGTATGGCAAGTGGATCATAAGGTGCTCCATCACGTTAAAGAAGACGGGTAGGAAGATCTTTTCTAATTTATAGATGAGTAATGTAATTAATATTATCTTTCAATTGCTTCATATGAGTTGTGGAAATTTTAGGAGAACATAAGTCGTGATAAAAGAGACCGACTTTAGTTAAAACGTTCCAAATTAACACCGGTAGTAATTCTTTAAATGCAGTTGGAAGTAACCTTTCCATAAACACATGGCAGTCATAGCTTTTCATACCCGACATTTTGAGCTCATTCAAATCAACACACCTTCTTAAATTCGAAGCATATCCATCTGAAAGTCACAAATCTCTAACCTTCTCAAGTAGAAATCTCTTTTGTTCGGGTATAATAGAGTATTTAGCCTTTAGCATTGTTGCCCTCCTATCACCCAATCCAATCACATATAATTCAGGTCTATTACAATATATCTCTAGATCACGTCGCGCCTTTACATTGCCTTTTATTTTTTCCTTTACATTCATGACTGTGTTAAAGACATTATTGAACATATTTTTTTCATTGTGCATCACATCTATGTTATGACGAGTTAAATGTGTTCTCCAATATGGCAAATCCCAAAAGATACTCCTTTTGGCCCAATTATGGTAGATGCCTCTGCCATCATCCCTACCAAGCTCCACAGATATCTCGATTATTTTTGGTAAATGGCATACTCTATCCCACATACTATCTCTAGAAGCGCGTTGTACAGAGTGTGCAGTCTCACGACTTTTATCCTTTCTAAAAGACCTAGCGTCTCTTCTGTATGGATGATCTAAAGGCAAGAAGAGCCGATGGCAGTTAAACCAAAATTGTTTACCTCCATTTTGCAAGTGAAAATCCATCTGTTCAACTTAAGCCGCATATTACGAACTTCGGCTGCAAATTCAGGATAACTATGGTCGAAGTGTTTCCGAGCTTCACCATCACGTGGATAGCTCATAACGTCCTCTTTCAATCGACTTTTCACATGCCATCTCATGTGCTCCGCTGTTGTGGAGGATGCAAACGGTCTCTACAATCTGGGTATTAATGGGAAGTAATTCATCTTTTTGAAAGGAACATCTTTTTGTTATTTGTCCTTTGCAACTTTCTTCTTCACCATATATCTACCATGTCCACAGAATTTGCAGTTCCTCCTATCACTGTCGTCTTTTCAATAGAGCAAACATCCATTTGGGCAGACATCTATCTTCTGAACAGGTAGCCCTAGACTGGATACCAACTTATTTGTTTGATAGAAGTCATCCGGAAGCTTATTACTACTTAGTAATACCTTCTTCATCAATTGCATCACCTTATTAAAGCATTTCTCCGATACGTTGTTTTCGGATTTAATATTCAAAAGTTGAGAAACAACTGATAACGTACTATGATTCTTGCATCCATCCCATATAGGAGTTTTTGAAGCTCTCAACATGTCATAAAATTTCTGCGTGTCTGAGTTAGGTGGTTCCTCAACATTCTCGAATGATGGAGGTTCAGTTGAAAATTGATGTCCCACTGCATCAATCACCATATCTCAAAATTGATTATCAGAGCCTGACTCGACTGCAGTAGTACAAGTGCCGGTAAAATCACACGGTGACGGATTAATACCCTCACCATAACTAGTCCATCTTGGGTAATTAGCAACAAAGCCAAATCTGTACATGTGCAGCTCCACTTTATCAGGTGAAAGGTACAATTTGTTTTTACACTTTCCACATGGACACCTTATAACTAAGGCTTGACCAATTGACAAATAATACACAATGAATCACTTGATCCCTTGTTCAAACTCAGATGTAATTCCTTTAATCCTCTGTACATGTCTTCTGTACATCCAACTATGATCATCCATCTATATTTAGGCCATAACCATGTAGCTTATTAGCACTTGTATAATTCGAATAAAGAACCTTGGTGATTGTGGAGGTCGAGGACCTTAATATACTCATTATGAATTATGGAAGAAAGATTGAATAATGATACCAAAGAAATACTATCAACTATCAAGTTGTGTATTCTAAATCCTTTAAAAAAAATTTGATAGAGTTTTCCTTATAACTTGAACGTTTTCTAGGCACAAAGCCACCTCCATTCATCCAAAATTCATTGTAAAAAACACACAAAACACACATAATCTCATAACAATTAATCAAGACAATAAGGTATTCTACATAAGGAAGTTTGGACAAATTTGTGAGGATGATGGTGGAGAACGTTTGCTAAGATTGAGAGGCAACTAAAGCTATGGGTGTACTTGTATAGAAAGTTTGCTAAGGATGGTTATGTCAATAGAACGATATCTCCATCCATGAGAGAGATTTGCCATAGGTGTATTTGTATAGAAATTTTTCTCGAAAATGATTTCTCAACTCAATTGAAAAAAAAAAAATCAATGGAGGAGAACGTTTGCTAAGATTGAGAGGGAACTAAAGCGGAGGACATTTGCTACGACTACATGGCGGTAACTTAGTAGACTGTTTTGTAGTGAATTTTTGTGTTGTATGATGGTGTTTTGAATGAATTATGAAAGGTTGATTATGGCTGTAATCATAAAAGAAAAGAATATAAGAGAAAAATGAAGAGGAGACGTAGTATCTGTGAAGAAAAATATGGAAAATTTGAGATATTAAAATGAAGGATTTTGTGGATTAAGTGTTGGTCATGTGCTAAAACAAGAAAAGAACATATGGAAATACACTAGGTAAGAAACAATAAGAATTTCTTGGCATTAAGCCACCTCAATTTAAAAAAAAAAATGACAGAGTTTCCCTTATAACTTTAATGTTTTCCAAGCACAAAGATACCTCAATTCACCCAACATTCATTGTAAAAAACATAAAAAACAAAAATAACCTCAAAATAATTAATCAACAACACTAATTATGAGGGTAATCACCCATTGCCTATAGGGAATGATTACCCATCACTCACGGGATTCTAAAGATGCAATTGGAGAGTTTTCTTACCTAAGAAGAGCTCGTCTGTCCAGTCAAATCAATGAAGAACTGTATGTCTAACCTGTGCGTAACAGCAACATAAGGTTACTATAGAACAAATTATAAGTGTAACATAGTCTCAGCATAAGATGGAACGAAATCTTAATCAGTTAAGTAAACAAAATGAGATTAAAAAGCATTATCCATTAGTGAACTTTTGAGTTTAAAAAGGCAAAATGAGGCTAAAACAAAGGATTAGAGACAAATTCATACCTTTTACACTTAGAAAGTTAATAAAGTTGTAAGTAAATAATCCATCAAGTTTCAGTTACAAATGATGTTTCATTTTCACTTAATTCCATCATTTTTATCTATTTCCTAGCTATATCACAGCTTATGAATACATTCCTCCAAATTTCATTCTTATGCCTACTCATTTATGCCTTCATGAAATAAATACATTACTCCTAATAAAAACTCAAGAATATGAACATGGTAGAGATCATATCCTTTCCCTTCAACAATAGAAAATAACTCAACATTTATTCAATCAAGAAGATTTTAGAAAACTCCCATATTAGTTCAACTATGGTTAAGGTCATTATAGTTTTAGCTAAAGTATAGTTAAGTCCAAAAGAAGTAAAGGAAATAAAAAGGAAGAAAGCTTTAGGTATAGTTAGCATCTTAATTAACTCAATCATAGCACCACTATAAACTCATTAGGTAAATGCGCACAAAACAAAATAATCAAATGTACACATATAAATGTAAGTTAAGAACCCTTACAAGACTTTGTAAAAGATACTTAAGCATTTCATCAAACACTTGGTAGGTAAGTAGTTCAAATGAGGATTTTCAACAATTGGGATGTTATCACAACATTAAAAATTCAATTTGTTGATCAATCAACTCAAATATGGAAAATATATCACAGGAAATTCAAAAGTCCGAGGAGATAAATTGATATGAGCCAAGATGCACCAACTTGCTTCCCAATCTCAAGTTGAGTTCAAGGAGAAATTCATGGCATTCATAAAGTGTCATAACAATTTGTAGCTATCTCAACCCTAAAGAAATATGTTTTTAGATATTCAATACTCAAATCAAGAAAATTTATCATAAGGAGTTCAAGTTACCAAGAGACACATTAGTATGAATTCAATAAAACACCAATTGTTCCCAAGCAATTATCAAGTTCACAATGAAAAATTTCTGGTAGCAAATGGATAATAAAATCCCACTAAAACACCTTGTTTACACCTTGTTTGCAAATAAAGCCCCCATAAAGAGGAACAAATTTCCCAACTCTTCTACATAATTCACACCATCTAAACTTTCGTAATCATTGTTTAACATCTTAATTATGATGTTTCAATTAGTTTTTTTCTCACAGCACTTCCCAACCATCCAAACCGTATCATTTTTCCCAAAAGTAAGAAACCAGAATTTTTATCCTTCCAAATGACAACTTTTGATAGTCTTGACACCATGTGATCCTTAGCCACCAAAAACTTATAAAGTTTACTTCAAACCTTTCTTATCATCCCAACACATACTTAGCATTAATTATTTCAATTCATAACTCTCTCAATTCAAAGAATATTCACAAGTTGCTAAACAACTATTTATTTTGTTTATTTCCACAAGAAATGGTTTTATAGTATTTCTTCCTACCAACTTTCTACTTTTTTTTCTTTAGCTAATTTCCAACATTTAACTACTTTAAGGTACTTCATGCAAGCTACAGAATATCACAGATACCTCTCTTTAGCAACCGATCACCATTCTAACAACAACAACAACAACAAATTCCAATTCAACTTTCTTTCAAGGATTTATGTATTCAAACACAAAATTAACATCATAATAAATTTCCATTATGCATAAATAAACTCTAAGTAGAGAATTCTTACATACTTAATAGAGTAAAATCAAGCTTGCAAATTCATTCTTCTTCCTCTCTTTTCTCCCATTTTCTCGATTTTTTTTTTTTTGCTATATTCCTTTTCCTGATTTTCCTCTTTTTTCTCCCGCTTCCTTTTTCCTTTCTTTCTCTTTCTCTCTTCTTCTTCTATTCTCTCCCTATCTTAATCTCATTAACAACTCTTGTTAACAACTAACATGAATGAATCATATGATGTCTTAAAACATAAAACAAACAAACAGTATAATGTAGTTCTTCTATTCTCTTTCTCTTTCTCAATCCAATTAAAATATTCGGAATCCCAAAAGAAACAAACAATATAATGCAAAGCCCTTAAACGAATTAAAATGCCATTTTCTTTGACCATCTTCGAAGAACTCAAGACCCCATATCAATTTTCTCTTTATCTTCAACCCAATTCATCACAAAGATTGAATAACGATCAACCCGAACATGCCTACGATTATGTACATCCAACAGAATCACAGAAGTTCCCAGTACCCAAAAGGATGAAAAGACAAACCCAAAACAATAAAAAGGTAAAACCAATTTCTTTTACCTGTTACGTTGGTAGTTAGGTTAATCACACTTGAAGTTCCCAGTAAGGTAAATCGTCGGTAGTCAACTCTGATGGGTGATTGTGGAGGTCGAGCTACTGCGGTGGATAGAAGGAATGAAGGTACTGTGTTAAGAGGTACTGTGGAGGTCAAGCTACTACGGCAAATCCCTCGCTACTGTGTTTAGATGAAGGTCGCCGGTGGTTTGGTTGATGCAAGGGATTGGAAGGGGTTTGAGAGGGATTAGCCAGAGAAAAGGGGAAAAGACATAACGAAAGGGAAGATAGAATAGGGATGTTATAGTTGTTGGGATTTGCGAGAGAACTTTCCGTCGCTAATCCCTCTCTATTAGCAAGGAATTTGCGATGAAAATTAAAAAATAAAATAAATATAATCCCTCACTAATCCCTCGCAAAATAGCGTGCAAATAACGAGAGAATTATTTAGCGACGGATTAGCGAGGGTAAGCCTCAACGGATTTTTTAGTGCCCTTCTGATCCCTCGCTAATTGCATTGTATTAGAAAGGGATTAGCGAGGGATTTTTTGAATTTCAGATTCCGCTCAAAATTTTCGCGTGGTTTTAAATTATAAGTCTTGAATCCCTCACTAATCCTTCTCAAATCCCTCGCTGTTATAATCCGTCGCTATTTAGAGACGGATTAGCGACGGATATGACATTTTTTCCACTCTTTTCAATACTCTATTGGGAAAACATATGTATTTCTATCAACACTTAGCTACATATTAAGAGCAGAAATATTTCGCCAGTGAATAATTCTAAATAATCATCATGGTGTTTGTAAATAATCATCATGGTGTTTGTTTAGGTTTAATTAACATCGATCCTGTTACGCTTACTAATATGAGAGGTTTAATTAGCATTGTCGTGTTTTCATATCCCAAAATTGTATTTATTATCCAAATAAAATTTTATAAAACGCAATATATAGAACTTCAATTGTATATATAAATTCTCATAGTAATTAAATGTGTGTTTATATTTGCAAAATTATACATCGACCATATGATGCATCAAATATATATATATATATATATATATATAAAGTGATCAAGGTATTATATATATACTACACATGACGAATTTGTACAGAGGTATAATGTATGCATATCATTTAATTATAATCTATATTTCATAACTTGTCGATGGTAATTACACATTTATTGAATGCAAATACATTGGTTATAATTCAACAAATAATAAAGAATCTAGTATTTGTAAGGATATTACATAAAAAAATTTATCACACACAAAAGTATTGTGAGGAAAAAAATTGAGAATCCACAAAATGGGAAATCCCTCGCAAATCCCTTGGAAATTAGTGAGGGATTTGTGATGGATTTATTCAACGATGGATTAGCGAGGGATAATAATTATCCCTCGTCAATAAAACTCCAATTCGTCGCAAATCAACCAATGAATTGTGACAAAAAATTCATATTCTAATCCCTTGTAAAACTATGAGCGATTAGCTAGGGATTATAATTTTATTATAATTTAGAAATTTTAAGAATTCGGTCGCTATTCCCTCGCAAATTAGCGTGGAATTAACTTGGGTTTAGTCGCAAATTCGAAGCTAAAATTTTACAATGAATATTAAGTCAAAATTAAAAATCTGTCGCAAATCCCTATCAAATTTGTGACAGATTAGAATATAATTTTATGATCCCTCGCTAATTTGAAAAGGATTCTCATTAATGCTGATCCGTCGCTAATCAGCTAGGGATTAGCGATAGAAAGTCAATCTGTGTGCCTAACTCATTTTCCCCTTGATAATCCCTCATAGATTTAGTGAGAGATATATCCCTCGCTAATTTCCCTTGCTAATTCCTGCCTTTCTTGTAGTGAGATCCTTTCACCAAGCCTTTGACTGAGAGAGTCTTCAAGAGATACTTAGATGCCATAGGGGTGGGCACTTACGGGGTTTCTTAGTCTTAGAGTGCAAGTGGGAGATTGTTGGAATATATGTCCTCTAGATTAATTTTATCTTATATAATTCTCGAATTTATTAATAAAAGAATTTATTCTCAAATTTTATTTGGGAATTTACATTTTATTTGTCACAATTTTCGTTTGAAAAGGATCCATTATATTTAAGTAAGTGATTCATGTGAATGGTGGTCTTTCACAGTAAGGTATGGATCACGGGTTACTTAACACATAAATGTTTGTTCTTAACTGATTGATGAGAATGAGAATCTCATCATGTTTATGCTATTGTGTTATGAATTTCAAATGGAGAATGTCTTACCTTTAGCTAGTGAGTAGTCCACTCACTTTATAGTATGAGCGTATTTCGAATACGTAGAATATGACCTGTAATAGTGATTTTTAAAAGTACTATTTAGAAGAAACCAAGACTATTACTGCTATAGTGTGGACTTTTACTCTACTGCTTAAGTATGAGTTGGTGGTCTAACGAAGCTAGAAGTATATATTTTGATATGATGTAGCTGAAATTCTTTCGTAGAGCTGATATACTTGTATGTTGGGTATATGTGACTAGTTAGTTAAGATAGATTTCTACAAGATAGTTTATGTGCTATATTGTCCCTTGTAACTGTTCAAATGATCTAATTATCCAAGGCCCTGGGGAACATGACTTGGATGTTTACTTTAGGGTAACTCCCTTGGAAAGTGGAAACATTCCAAGAGTCGTAGATCATTAGATTAGAAGTCTAAGGATGGTAGATGTCTATTAGAGATGTGTTAGTACACTCATCCTCTCTAAATGCACGGTGATGTGTAGAGAGGTATTTTAGTCATTACACCTGTAGGTCGAAAATTTTGCTAATGCAGCATTATCCTTGAGATCAATATTTTCTTATGGTAATATTAGAAAATATTTAAAATGTAAAATATAGCTATTTATATAGTATGAGTATTTTGGTCATTTTAGTAGCCAAGGCGATGTGTTTTTTGGTCCCCGGAATAGCCCTTAAGTCCTGACAGATTTAGATTAAGGAATTGGTCTTGATAATTATGGGTTTTATTTTATTTTATTTAAGTAGTCTAATTTATTATTGGATTAGAATAAAATAAAAGGTTCGAGTGAGAGTATACATTTTTTCCAGTTTAATTGGTAAATTAATTATTCAGGGCCCAAAACCCAAATTGAATAATTAGAAAATTAATCTAGATATAAACTAGATAAAAGGCATGAAATTTTATATTTATCTATTTGGACTTGTTAATTATTTATTGGACTGTTTAATGAAGTCCAGAAAATAAATAATTGAGTCTTGTTATTTATGGGTGTTCAAGTTCAAGAGTAAATAATTTTATTTGGCCCAATGAATAAGACTAAGGGTAAAATAAATTTTTTTTTAAAATTATTAATTATTAAATTAATTAATTAATTAAAAAAATAATACGGAATGGATCTCGTATTGTTTTGCGTGAAGGATAACAGAAAGTATAGTGCTTTCTGTTTTCATGCTGTTGGTCACTCTCTTGGTGAAGATATGAAAAGAAATAAAGAGAAAAAGCTCTTCAATTTGGATTCACAGAGCAAACCTATTTTTCTCAGTACGTTTACACAGAGGCCAAAGAGAAGCTATTTACATAGCAAACCTAGATTTTGTGAGCTTCGCCGGCAGAGGAAAGGGCACCATTTCGGAAGCTCAAAAGCTTCGTATGAATGAGACGAAATTGACGTTTACAAGGATGTGGTCCAATAGCTTTAAGCATCTTTGTACATACATCTTCTTTAGTGTCAATAAGGTCATCCAAACACAGAGGTAAATTTTTCATTGTGTAAGCATGCTATCGGTTTGATGATTTTTCCATTTTCGACCTTCAGTTTTGAGTAGATGTTCCAACACAGTAAAACTCAGAGACTAACTCAAAGACATCTGCAGAAACTAGCCCAGCTCTAGATTTACTCAATAGTATGGAAATTCATATATCAGAAAACTTGAACATTGGAAAATTACAAGACTAGAAATAGCAATCATGTTTCATATATCAAAAAACTATAGGGAAATTACCTGTGACATAGCAGTTCCCATTAGAGAAGACTTTAGGCTATTGTAAAGTCCTCCCAAGCCTCACTGTTTCTAATAACCTGGTAACCAGAAGTGAAGCACCAATTCATGGATGGAAAGATTTCTCAGGTTCAAAATGCATTAACTATTATTATCTTCGTATTTTAGTTCTTACTTTATGTATACATGCCAATGTATCATTCACTGAAATCGTAGGTTCAAATAATGTATCCTTGTTAAGAATGATACAATTTCTTCTTTCAAGAAAGAAACAACAATAATTCTATGTTACAAAAGCCATTTGCCTTATGGTTCTTACAGGTCAAAATCTTCCATTCATTGGAAAAGTAGATATGTATAGTCAGATTAAATGTATAAGGAAAATCTAAACACACATGACTTGTTCTCAACTAATTTGACTCATTTGTCTCTGATTATCTAATATGAATTTGGGGTGTTTTAGCTGTTGAAGAGTTTCTGATTTATTGAATTGGCCAGAGAACATTCAATACTTCAACTTCAAAATTGATACAGTAATCACTTTGAAGAAACTGCTTTACTTTTCTGCATTATTATCTCTTGTAGTACAAAGTACAAAACATCAAATCACATAATGCTATAAAGCCACTGCTTTTCAACTTCATTTTATGATATCAGGCTTATATTTCTAAAATTTTATAAAGGCCTTAAAAAATTTCACATAAATAAAAAGTGGAGCATACATTTATAGATTTGAATGACTTTAGAGAACTACCTAAAACTAGTTAAGAAAACATTGAAACAACTACTTCACCGGCCAACTCCATCATTACAAACTTGCCACAAAAAAAAAAAGTTCTATTTTATTAAAAAAAAACTTAGCTAAAGGAATGTTTCTATGGTGGCCTTCTGCGATGAAGGGAATGCTGATATGGTGGCCGAGCCGAGCTACGGTTGCTATTTAAGGATTCCGTGGCAAAATTAGTTGCAGAAGGGCACTGACGAGTTCAGATCTAAGAATGTGGAGCTGGCGTAGGAGGTATAGGCACGAGAGAAGGGTGGGAGAAAGAGAGTTAGATAGAAGAGAGGGGGTGAGTGGTAGAGAGGACTACTAGAAAGTGTTCTGTGATGGCGGGGAGGGTAGTGGCGTAAAAAAGTCGAGCCGGGGAAGGGGGTGCTCGCGAAGAGAGAAGAGCATAGAGAGAGAACGACTAGGCTCCATCAAAGATTGTGAGAGAGAAAGGGATATGGTGTGATAGCGGGCATTCAAAAATTTTACAGCTATGGTTAACCATAGTTAACCTGAGAATTGGAAAAAAGTCAAAAAATTCACATAATTAATTTTTTGAATATTTTATTCAAATGGGACAGGTGTCAGCGTCTAAAGGTGCTTGGACCCACCTAGTGCACAAGTGAAGTCATACACCGTGTTCATGTAAGAATTTCCCTTAATTTATCAAACAAGGGAGATACACATGTGCGGTTTTGCGAAGATGAGGGTTGATCTCCAGTTGCATAATTTTTCTGTCAGTTGCAATAGGGAAAAGAACAGAACAATTTCTTACAGCTTGTGAAGGTTTGTTGTCGGCTATCCTTGCTGATGTAAAATAGCCGAAATCGCAAGATGCTGTGTAGGTAGTTTATATTTTAATCAAAATGAGAACGGTATGACTTCAACATTTTAGGGCCATCAGGACTTTATCTTCAGCTGCCAAGCTTTTCGGTCACCAAAGTGAAGACAAGCAGAAAATATTTCCAGCTTGACTAGCTCACCAAAACTTTGAAGAGAAAATAAGAAGGAAAAACTCATGGAATTAGAATTCTAAGATAATAAAAACACAGTGGTCAAGGTTGAAGATTTCCAGAAAATCTAACAAAACTATTCTCCAAAGAAAAGATTAAAGAAAATATTTGCAAAAGCTGAAATTTTTTTATTTACATACTAAAAGAAGTTTATCTAAAATAAATTTCAAATTATAGATAAAATTTATATTATAATTATCCTTTTAAGCTAAATCATCTCTATACATGTATACACTGTTAGGAAATAAATGATAATGGTGAATATTGTTTTAAAGATAGTAATTTAGATAATTGGATCGATTTTTTTTTTTTTATATGAGAACTTAGTAACACTAAGAAAATTAGAAGATATTTCCTAATACCTGTTATTATTATATTTATACATATATATACACACACACACACACACACATATATATATATATATATATATAATTCCTTTTAAGAAATTCAAGGAAAATAAAACTTCAAATAAATAGGAAAACCTAAATGGTGACTAAGAAGAAGGATTTTGGCCAAGATGGAAAAGGAAGGGTAAAAAATATGAAATAACTTGTGCTAGAGTTGGGATTCAATCTTGAGTCTCCAAGAATTATACTCCAATCAATAACCGCTAGACCACAACTACTTTTAAACCTATGTTATACAATCAAATTCTCTTCACTCTCAATCCAAGCACTTCATATGCCAATAAAAATTCTAAACTTTAGATAACTTATCTGTTCTAAGAAGAAGGCATCATAAATTCACTAAGCGAACTAAAACACAAATAAATATATGAAGAAATATGCACATACATAAATACACATCCACCAAATACTTAGATATTCGTATTATGATTTTATATGTATATGCAAGATGTTATTCAATACTTCTATTCCCCAAGTACTCAGGTTAGGGTTTAGACGGCACACCTCCAACTTTTTTCAAAATGCCTACAACTACTGTAGCCTTCTAATCTGCTATAGTCAACACCAATTGTGAAAGCTGCCTTAGTGATAAACTTGAGTGTAATTGAACTGCAAGCTTTCTTTGATATATCATAGGCCGCTCCACCCAAAATTTCTATAAACCCATGACCCATTCCATCTCTAGGGCCTTTCTAATTTAGGAAGCTTTATTATTGGTGGGCTCATGGCCCAATTGGTGTTGGGTTTATTACTATTGGTGAGTAAGTTTAGGGAGGTTAGTGGTTAGTTCTTTTTAGTTAACGGCATCATTACAATTTATTTTAATTGGGAAATTAATTCTATTGTCTTTTAGTTAATAGACGATATTTTTTATTAGAGACATTCGTTGTTTTCAGTACTGCACCAGAAAAGGAGAAGAATGACGGGAGTGAAGAACCAAGGACAAAGGTAGGGCCACAGACTATGATTTTGGGTAAGCATTAGTTCTATTGTTCTTTGGTTAGGGATTTAGGTTGTTCTTAGGCCTTTAAATTCTATGAATTTAGAGTTTGGGTATGAAAGGTTTTGAATTGAGGAAAGCAGGTAGTGATTGTATTTTGATGATAATAAAATTTTAAAAAATTTATCTCATTTTCTCTATCTATAAAAGAATGAGTACAAGATTTTTAATTAATTTTTAAATTTGAATTTCATTTTTATTGAAACTAATAAATTCAATTTCACTTTACTTACTTTTGATTTTATATTTCTATTTTCTATTTCTATGAATTACTATATAGAATAGAATAGATTCTCTATATATTTCCTATTTTAATTGGAGATATGTAAGTAATTAAGGAATTTGTTGGAAGGTGTAGGAGCAATTACTCGAGTCTCTGGGTTGTCTGGTAAGGGGAACTAGGTTTCCAGAGTTTTGGTTTCTAGTTACTGTTTAGCTAAAAATTCATTTTTTTCTTTTGATGATTATAAATGTGCTATGTTAGATATATGAAATTATAGATTGAACATGGCTAATTGAGCTTTGGTTATTGATATATTGGTTTGATGAATTTTTTTAATAAGCTCTTTTTTATATGTTTCTAAATTATGAGTTGTTGATTGCTTGTGGAAGTTTGGCAGGGGAACTCCAACTTCATATGTATGGCCCGCTAGAGGGATATAATACCTAGTAATATGTATGGCCCTTGTTAGAGGAATATAGTAGCTAGTATCTGTTATGACCCTTCTCTTAGTGGGATACAATAGCTTGAAACTAGTATCAGTTAGCTAGACCTTACCCCAAGCATGATCCAATTTTAGAACTTGACTCGTGGAAAGCTATGTTTTGGGTATGTGTGTGTATATTGTTTATGTTTTAAAAGAGAGAGGTGTGTCACATTTGCCTATTGTTGTATCAGAGGGAATGTACTAAGTTTAGCATTTTTGGTGAAATTGTGCTCTTTGTGGCTTGGTTCTGTTCTTGATGTTCTTGTTTCTGCATAACCGGTGTTGTTTCTCTTATTCTAACTGGTGCCAGTTACTCTTAGAAGGTTGTTTCTATTTGTATTTTAATTTGAATTGGCACTGGTCCAATTGTCCCTACAAGCACCGGCTACTCGCAGTAGATTGATACTTTTTTTGTCTGATTCAAACCGGCGTCAGTCTATCTGTTCTAACAGGCACTGAATCTCTTTCTATTCATTATTCGCTCGTTTGGGGTTAGGAAACCCTTGGATCATTCATAAGAATTATCTTGTTATCACTTGCGTTAGTTCCCTATTCTTGGGATGCAACCACCTCACTAAAGGAATATCTTTTGTGTTCAATATGATGTTTTAAACTCTTATTTACAACTTATATTTAAGTAACATTCTCATTCCCAAATAAGCTTGTTTTTCTTACTTAGCTAGTGAGCTCACTCCTATTTACCATTTTTCAGGTTCCTAGTTAGATGAGAAAGAGTTAAAGGATTGGTTTGATGAGGATTTAGAGTAACCATTATGTCTTTATAGGTTTGGCTTGTTCCAAGTTGAAGTTTATGAACCTTGTTCTATTTTAGGACCTATTAGTTTGACTTAGCTTTGTTTTGTCCTTGAAGACAATGTATTTAGGGTTCTATTTAATGATAGCACATCATGTTTTCGAGTTTAAAGTTTCTAAAAGTATGTTAGGGGTTCGACATTCCTCTTTGGAATGTTGCCATGTCATTTCTGGTTTCGGGGATGACATTTAGTGGTATCACGTTGTGCTAATTAGTGACTGGTTTTGTGGCTGTCGTTGGTCAACCATTCATCACTGTTTTATTACCATAGTAGTGCCACTGCAAATTAGTGATGAAAAGGTAACCGTCGCAATTTGTCATCGCTAATTTATATTTTTCTTGTAGTGTTGGCTGTGAAATTTCTAAACACGTTCCATATTGAACTTGTGTGGCCCCAAATCCCATTTACCATTGCTAGTGACATCTCTTCTCTCCTCTCTTCCTTTTCTTATGATGGGTAGAAACCCATCCTATAACCCTAGTAGACAAAATATGACGATATAAACCAGCTTAGGTGAAGTTTGACTGCCTCAATCAACTGAGAAGACCAATGAACAGATTCTTATGGAGGATTTGAATTTATAGCATTTTGATCTCCGCGTTCGTTACTCGACCAACTCGCGTTATATCCTTTTCAGGGTACCTCCACTCTTCCTCTTATAGATAGAAAACATTGGTCTGAGTATGGCACAAATTGTAGGATCACAAATAATTTATTTTTTAGATTATATATATTTTGGACAATTTAAAGAGTAGCCCATGTGATATACTCCCTCCATCCCTATTTATCTGTCACAAATGAAAAGTTTTGGTGTCCCTTTTTATCTGTCACATTGAAAAAATTTAGGTACTATTAATGTTAATTTTACTACTATACCCTTGTATTAAATAGTTTTGGAAAATGAGAGTGTAATAATTTTAGAGAGAGAGTTGAGCAAATAAAGTAAGAAAATAGTTGTGGAGAATATTAAATCTAAGAGTACTTTTGAAATGTATAAACAAAATTGTATGAATTTAAGAGACTAACTAATTTTTCTTAAACTGTGTAAAGTAATTAACTGTGACAGATAAATAGGGACGGAGGGAGTACAGTAAAAGAATATGAAAGCTAATTCCTTGGTAATACCAAGTGATCCTAGTATATTTTTTTCCTCCTTTCCCTTCTCTTGCCTCAAATAAAAGGAAAAAAAATAACACAAAAAGGAATTTCTTATTCTGGTCGCAAGAAGACGGTGCAAAAAGTATACTAAAAACTCTATCTATTCTAATTGGTACAGTTCAAGTAAACCTAAAACTAGTTAATATTAAGAGATTTTTCTGTGACAATATAATAATTTAGTTAATTGAAAATATTCTAATGATAATCCTCTAATATCTATTTTAAAAAAAAATCCCCTGGCTAACAAGGAGTGAGGCCCAAAAAATGAAAATGTCCAAGACGTGATGCAGTAGGCTAATCACATAGTAGGTTATATGCTTCCTCAATCGTTTCCTTTGCCATTAGATGATTGTATATATATGCGTTGCAAAGTCTCTCATAATTCATCAAGTCTTTCAATGGAAAACCAAACACTTGGCTAGCTTTTAGGAATCTCTTCCGGTCTTGCCAAGAAGAAGTCCACGATGCGAAGCAATGGATTAATCACAAGATTGCTCCCAAATTATTTCTGGTTGCATGAAATTGGCGCAACAGCTGGGCGAAAACTTCTCTCCTATTTTATAGTACTCTAAACCTTCTAGACTAGAAAACCATAATACATAATAGTAAAATCAAGAAAACCTCTCCTCTAGTTCAAGGATCTCTAAAAGGGAAAATCCATAACTTCAAGAAATCCTAAGAAAAACCTATGCTCCTCCGTTGTATTTGTGCATCTTAAGAGGAATATTTGAAGTGGGAAGAGATTGACATATTAAAATATTGATACCTCTACCCATCTCCATCGCCACCCCAATCACGCATGCCATATGACCTATTTCGTACCAGAGCGAAATGAGGATGGAGGAGAACAGAGTCCAAGCCATAGCTTCTGTATCCTTGTCCAAAGAAATCATACCATCAGAATTCATCAGGTCAGAGAATGAGTAACCAGGCATCACAACATTCAAAGGGGAGCACCCTGAAGTGCCAGTCATAGATTTTAATACTGATGAAGCTGAAGAAAAGCTTGTCAAATCCATTATTGATGCGAGTTCCAAATGGGGTATCTTCCAGGTTGTGAACCATGGGATTCCATCAGAAGTAATAAGCAGATTGCAGAAAGTAGGGTTGAAGTTCTTTGAGCTGCCACACGCAGAGAAGGAAATTTATGCCAAGCCCTCCGGGGCTACTAGTATAGAAGGCTATGGAACACGGCAGCAAGAGGAAATTGCAGGCAAGAAAGGTTGGGTGGATCACTTGTTTAATAAGATTTGGCCACCTTCAGCCGTTGATTTCCGTTTCTGGCCTAAGAAGCCAATTGAGTACAGGTACCTTTTGCTATACTTTTAGTCAGGGAGAAGCTTTCTTACAAGTTACGACAGATCATATATATTTTTATTTTTATGAGATGTGAAATCTTTTTCTACCTACTTTCATTTCTCTCATTCTAAACGTTTCTCTTCCATGTTAATTTTTTTGGCCTTTTTTAATTGAAGGGAGGCTACGGAGGAGTATGCCTACCACCTTCACGAGGTGGCGAACAGGTTGTTTGGAAATCTATCAATAGGTTTAGGTCTACAAAAGAATGAGCCGAAGGAAGCTGCAGGTGGTGATAACTTGGTGTACAATTTGAAGATAAATTATTACCCACCATGTCCCTGTCCTGACTTAGCTCTTGGGGTACCTCCTCACACAGATATGTCCACCTTCACAATTCTCATAGCAAATGATGTCAAAGGGCTTCAAGTCTTCCAGGATGGCCAATGGCTCGATGTGAAGAATATCCCCAATGCTTTAGTCATCCATATTGGCGACCAAATTGAGGTATTTGTTTTCACTCTATCTTTCTCATATTCTGTAAAAGTACCACAAAATGAAGGGTGCCCGTCTTGTTGATTAGTTTGATTTACGTGCAAATTAACGTGGAAATCCCCTAAATATTATGACAAAAAATATAATAATGATGTAATTAGTTCAAATAGAGGTTGAAATTTTTTTCTAATGCCATTTTCGTTTTCAAAAGTTTTTTGAATTTATTATCATAGCATTTTTCAGGCTCCCCAAAAGACATTTCGTATTCATTTTAGTTTCGTTGTTATCAAATTGAATTCAGCTAATAAAGAAACACAAGGTGAGGGCTTTTTTGGACGGGGGAGGGCCCGGAGGGGGGGGGGTTCAAGTTTTTTAATTCAACTTACATATTATACTGAACATTTATTATATTTTTTCTAATTCTACATTATCATTGTTATTTTACTAAGATATAAGTGGATAGGAATTTGTTTGAAATGAATTTATTTAGAAATAATAAAAAATATTAAATATGTGAGATTTATGTGGGGTTAAAAAAAGAATATGATGTATTTGTGACTATATAACATTTAGTGATAAAAAAATTATTTAAATTAATATTGTTTTAAATTAAAATAAAATTAGATTAAAGAGAATTTGAAGCCAAATATAACCTAAAACTTCACATTAATTGTTTTCTTTTTTTCACAAGTAAAAAATTTGCTACTTAGTTATTTTTATCTTCTATAGTTGAAAGTTCACATTTAATTTTGAAGCTTTTTAATATGTATATTTTCTCAAAATATGATAAATAAATTTAATCGAAAGGAGTATCACTTTTAAACTACAGAAGTCAGAGAACTTAGACATGGATGATTGGAATAGATTGTGACAATATCAATCTAAATGTGTTTAAATATTTTTTATACATTTGATAATAGCTAATTATGTAATAACAATTGGCGTTAGGGTTTATAAAAGTTTGTCACCATTATAAATATGGTAATTTATTTTAGCTAAAATTTATTACTTGGCCTAATCAATTGTCATCAACCACAAAAGTTATCACTTTCAAGGATGGATTTATGACCACCCTAGGAAATAAAAATAAAGATAAAAAAAAACTTTTGAAAACTGCATACCTAATTCCTTTAGATTTTTTTTGAACATATATTATTTTTTATCCTTTAATTTTTAAAATTTTATAGCATTATTGTCTATTACGTTCTTTCCTATTACCTTGCCCTGCCTCTTCCATATTTAATTCCGCGACTTCGTTCTTTAGCACTTTCATTTTTTTACTGGAGTTTAAAAGTTTTGTCAAATTAATTACTATTAAATCCACAAAGTTATTATAAATCCTTTCTTCGACACAACAATTTCCCATCATTATCCATTCTCATTTTCCCTTTTTACAGGTAAATACTTGGTTTTCAAGACAATGAAAGATAAAAATACACCTTTAATGTGTTTTTCTAAGTAGTTTTTAATCTAATTCTAATCGTGAAAGAATTTTTCTAACTGTTTAGGCTGTGTTTAGATTGAAGGAGAGTAGTTAATTAGAAGAAGAAGAAAGAGAAAGGAGAATATTTAGTATTTATTTCATTTAGATAGTAAGAGAAAAGATAAGAATAAATTATTAATTGACATATTTAATTAATATATATATATATATATATATATATATATATGTTTTTAATCTAGAATATCCTATTATAGAACAATTTTAACGTTAGTCTCCTTATCCTCCATTTTTGTCCACACTAGTTTTTTTCATTCTTCTCCCTTTACTTCCTTTCCTCTCCATAACAATTAGAGTTAATATAAAAACTGCCATGAACACTTAGCGAATTGATAAGTATCCACCTGAACAAGGGGGATAGAGAGGCGAAGTAATATATTTACTTCCTAAGGGAACTAATTTATATTTATTTTTATTTTATTTAATTCGAGTGAAAGAAAAGTAAAAATTTTCTTTCAAAATTAAAAGAGAAAATACTACTTCCTAGTTTATTCAACTAAACATGAATTTGTTGTTATTTAGCTTCAAATTTGTTTTCTTTGCGTGAATAATTCAATCTTTTTATTCTAACCAAATATAGCAGAAAATTACAATTCTCCCCTTAAATTAAAGGTTGTAAGTAGACTAACAAAATTTAAATTTTCTCTTCTAGTTTTTAAGATGTTAAATCCCCAAAAATAATCATAAATGTCTAAAATAAAAACTTACCATCTTCCTTAATCAAAGACTAGCCACCATCATATTTCCCAATCCCCAACCCTAGCTACCGCGACAGTCCCTTCCATCAGGGATGTCGCTACAGTGATGTCCCCTCTCTGGAGCTCCTGCTGTCACTTTCGTTGTTGCACTCTTTAGCTCTCCACCCTTTAATCTCGATGAACACCTTCCCTCTCTTATGACTGCCCTCAGATATCTGGCATCCCAACCCCCAAGAATTTCTGGATCTCCATCCCCTGTTGTTGCAATCTCTAGCTCTTCATCCTTTAATCTTGACAACCACCCTTTCTTTTCTATGGCCGCTCTTGGATCTCCATCCCCATCCCCTGCCACAATCAATGGCTCGCCACCCTACCCAAAATATCTGGATCTCCATCTCTCATCGTTGCCAATCTCTGGATCTCCACCCCTCGACAATCTTTGAATAGCTCACTGCTGCCGCATGTTCTCCTTTTTCAATGATAGTTTTGAAAGATGATCAATTAAACTTCTATTAGTTATTATATATAGATACTCAAATTCTAACTGTTTTTCGGCTTTGACAGATTTTAAGCAATGGAAGATGCAAGAGCGTGCTTCATAGATCAACTGTGAGCAAAGAGAAAACTAGAATGTTGTGGCCAGTATTTCTCGAACCTCCGCCTGATTTTGTAGTAGGGCCTCATCATAAATTCGTAAATGAAGATGAATACCCAAAGTACAAAACCACGAAATTTAGTGATTACTGTTATCGCAAGCTAAATAAAATTCTCCAGTGACTGCAAAAAACCATGCTTTTGGGATAAGCAGATTTGTGTTGGTGAGCCATTAGAATGCGATTCTTCTTCCATTCAAATTTAAATGTCTATTTGGTATTGCCATGACATTTAAATGTGAATGGAAGGAGCAAAAAAATAGAAATAGTCCACTGCATTTTCCACAATGTCCTTCTATGAGTTGGAAAAAATCTGTAACCGTTACTTTAAGTATGCATTAGGTAAAACTCGTTTCGTAATTTTAATCGTTAAAGAGTCGCAAAAATATAAATTAATTTAGATAAATTTTAACTTATCGATAAACTCAAAAGACCAATAGATATCTTCAAAGTAATAAAATAAAAATAGTCCACTGCATTTTCCACAATGTCCTTATTGCTGTTGGTCAAAAGGGTCTGTCTGCAAAGTAATTTTTATAATTGGATAAAAAATCTAAGTGATGCTTCAACTTTTCGTTTGTCACCCTGAATTCTCTAACGAATTTTTTGGACAAAAATTGCATTTCAACTTAAGATTTTACCCTTCAGTCGAATTTTGGCATTTAATGAAAATAGAAGCCTCTAGTATGACAACCGCTTAATTTCTTTTGGGGACATTTTTGCTCGATTTATGCATTTTTTTTCCCTTTGATTTATTCGAAAATGAAGAAATGGTCAATGTACTTTGCTACTTCTTACTTCATACTAGTCGGCTTCTATTTCGTTAGTTTTATCCCCCACCCCCCCACCCCCCCCCCCCTTCCCCCGCCTCCTTGTAATGACAATCGTGGGTGGCGGTTAGTGCTTGTTATAATTTGCAAGTGCTACCTACGGCTACCTACTGCAGGCTGCAGCCATGGTACCAGCAGCAGGCGACCGTCACTAAATCAATCATCTTTTGCAGATATGAAATTGCCATGTCATGTCATTTTCCGAGTAGAATTCAATTTTAACAGAAAACAAATACTTACATATATCCACAAAACCTTCAAAATCAGAAACTCCTTGTTGAAGTTTCTAGTACAACCGCAATCCAAGCACTGATACTACCCAAGAAACAGAAATACAATCTTAATTGATAGAAAATCAGCTAGGATATGAAGCTAAAGCTTTTAATCCTTGCCCATGTGTGTCCATAATATGTAAAATACGTAGTCAAACCCATAACAGTCGAATAGTTTAATAGTTTCATTAGAGTATATAGGATTCAAATATTCAATGCTAGTGATCGACATATAGAGTAATTGAGAAATATAAAAAATTATGAAACTATTTTGAAGAAATATAAAAATATATTTTATAAGAATTGTATGATGGTGGTACATTGATAAACAAACACAATATGTATATCTCTCCCAATACTCTCGATACGTATATATACATCACATAATATTTTTATCAATGTACTTTTTCTTTCCCTTTCTTACATCTAATATGATAAGTGGCTTCTTGAACGAGGATGACATTGCCAACACATTTCCAGCATGAAGCAACCACGTTCTTCCTTTCTCTCATCTGAGTTTTCTACTCTCATTGGTAGATAGTCCATATTAGGTGTGAGAATACTCTAAAAGATCAAAAGGTGGCATCTTTGAGTGCGTTTGATGCATAAGAGTAGGCACTTGGCAGGAATTCCTACAGAACAAGTGTTTGACTTGAATCAAGAGGCGCCAAGCTTGAGTAACCTACCTAAGGAGGTTCTATCTAGCCCGACTCTAACTCCAGTAGTCCGATCTTTGCACCAGAAAAATGTCTCCTAGTTTTTTTGGGGAAATTATTTTTAAATACTTTATTCCGCTGCATTTTATGGTTTCCTATGATCCTTCACCTAGGAGAGGGCCTTGTAGTTCCTTCCTTCTTGGCTATTGGCATGCTAGGTGTAGGATTGGTGTTAGGGGTTGGCTCAATGAATGTTCTCCTCCTTACTTGCCTCTCCACCTTCATAGTCATATGGACCATTTCCATCAAGGTATAATACAAATGCAACTCCACAATGTTAGCTATTTCTAGGTTTAGCCCACCCAATCTTGCTTTGGTAGCCCATAGGTCCCCATTCACATTAACTTTCATCAATAATACCTCCAACTCCTCATGATAGTCTTCAACGCTTTTGCTACCTTGCTTAAGTACTTGTAATCTTTGGTAAAGCTCATTGTAGTAGTGGAAGGATATGAACCTTGTTCTCATCAAGTTCTTCAACAATTCCCAATTTCCAATCATTTTTTCTCCTATCCCCCTCCTACTAGTAATGAATTGTTCCCACTATACCAAGGTACAATAAAAAAAACCCAATACTGCAAGCTTCATCTTGTTCCTCTCATTATACTCTTGGCAATCGAACAATATCTCCATTTTTCTCTCTTACTTGAAGTATACCTCCGGATCACTCTTCCCTTATAAATTAGGTACCTTTATTTTAATGTTCTTTATTTCTCTTTTCTCATCATTTTCCTCTCGCCTCCTAGCTCTCATCCTGTTTCCCCTATTTAGTATGCCATACTCTTTATATTGCTCTTTCTCATCCCAATCTAACCTTTTCTCAAACTCTCTCTCTAATCCCTTCATGTGGTTTAGATTGTTGCCTCCAACTCTTCCCCCTACTGTTCATTTTCCTCCACTTAACTTATTCCTACCTCCTCTCATTGGGGCTTGTTGGGGATGGAAAACCCTAAGGGAATTCTCGTCCCATTCATCGCTCAGTGGAATATTTGCTTGAGGTGTGTGGTAGTCTTCCCTCATGTTAGGACTGGGAAAATCTTGCTGCTTATACCCTCTTCATTAGGCCGTGTGAAGGCTTATTAATTCCTTGATGGGTTTGAAGTTCGGTTAGCTTGTTTTACATAGCCTTAATAATTCTTCACATATAGTTAAAGGCTTCTCGAGCAACAAACTCCTCTTGTGGCCTACTTCCTCCAACTTGATTAGTTCTTGAGGCTTCATCACCTTGCTCTATAGTAAGAATTTCAAGGAAGGATGGCACTTGCAAAAGTGGGTTAGAGATTAAGAGTTTCTCACCATACTCCTTTGGTGTTTGAGCTCAGTTGTATTTCACTAACACTCGTGTTTGCACTCCTTAGCTTTTACAACAATGGGCTCACCCTCTTACCTTTTATGAACACTCAAGTCCTTGTTGGTTTAACTAATTCCTCCCTAATTTCTAAGGGTTTAGTTCACTTAGTAGTCAACCTAAACTCTTAGGGTTCTTCAATTAGGAGTCTTAGGAAAATTTAATCGAATACTTGGTGGACAAAAGTAATTCAAGCTAAGAATTTAGAAAGCCTCCAAAGAATAGAATGCCCAACACATAAAACAAGCAATTAGAGTGTAGACAAAAAAGAAACAAAATGAAACCAAGGAAGAATCAAGAATTTAAAGATAGCAAGGATAGCAAAATTGCATTAGGAATAAGTTTATAAAGATGACTATGATATACCCAAGAGATATAAAAAACTTGAAGAATCATGGTGCAAGATTGGCAAGAACATAGCACATATCTGTTAGGGATATGCCTTAAGTAATTTATATATGTCATCTAGTATTTTAATAATATAAGGCATTTATTTCCATGAATAGTATCACTTTATGGTAATCAAGTATGTGACTTGATAGTAAAACCATATAGAAAGTAGAATGACTATTCTTAAAATGTCGTTAATCAATTATTATTGGTGAAAAAATAATAAATTAATATTTGTATGTTTATGACTAGATGGTGGATATATGAGATATTAAGTCAACATATAAATAAATATTAAGAAATATTGTATTGGACAATACTTCATGCGATATATCATAAGTGCTTCTCTTCAAAATTATGATATTATATGTCCTTTGACCTGAAGTCATCATTATTTCCTACTTGGTGGATTCCATATCATAACATAGTCTTAGGTTATCTTTAACTAGATAATTAAATAAGACTACCGTTGGATATAAAATAAGCCAATGAGAGAAATGTGAATGAAAGTAAAAGAATTTGTCCCTCTTATTCCTAAGAAAGATAACCATGGGCTCCTTTGATAAGTTTAATTATTAAAATATATGGCCGTGCTCAAATATATCAATTGGAAATATTAATATCATTTGTTTGAAGAGTTTACTTAGAGATCAAGAAATAGTTGATTAAGATATATAAGGATGACATGTCCATGCTTTATATTTATTCTAGATATTATTGGACAAAAGGACTAAATATCAAATTGTGGTTAGGTTCAAAGAGATTATTGATCTTTATTTTAACATAGATAGTTATAATATTTTGCTAGAGACCACTTATAACTTGCGGGCCATATAAAAGTGTTTTGAGCATACTACTAGTGTTAAATGAACCTACAGAGTCACACATTAAGCGAATAAATTAGATTATTTTTCTAGTAACCAGGTACGGTGTATCTGGATATGTGTCCAGATTCATCGAATCTAAAATGACGTTCAGAT
The DNA here is from genome assembly GCA_026120185.1 of Voacanga thouarsii. Classification (NCBI taxonomy): domain Eukaryota; kingdom Viridiplantae; phylum Streptophyta; class Magnoliopsida; order Gentianales; family Apocynaceae; genus Voacanga; species Voacanga thouarsii. The sequence goes on from JANUWF010002297.1 coordinate 417,806, forward strand.
TTGATGAATATAGAAATGTATCTAGATTCATAGTATCTAGTTAGACGTGTAGGTTCGATATATCTGGAGGATGTCCAGATTATTTGAATTTGGCTTGGTTGATTAATTTACCAAGATAATCTAAGAAGATATTCGTATTTGTTCAAATTTGATTTTGAAAAGGATACGATATGATATCTAATGAGATTAATTTAGAATAAGATTCTTAAAATTGTTTTAAAGTTTTAAACCTGTATCAAAGGTTTTAATCATAAAAAGAAAACCCTAGCCATCTAACGAGTTTTCTTTCTCTATCTTATTTTCTCTGGGAACAGAGACCAAAGAAAAAACACTAGAAAAGCCTCCTACCATGGGCACTAGCACATCCTCGGTGAAGGTCCAAGTTCGCTGTGTGAATCTATGAGGGTGTTTGCTGATTGCAATATTTGGTGATCGTTTGCTAAACGGATACTCTAGTGAAGTATAGACGCTGAAGGCGAAGTTTCGAACTACACTGAGGTATGACTTCAAATTATTCATCAATTTAGTCATTTAGCTTGGATCCTATAAAGGAATCTAAAGATATTTTCCCTAGTTTGGAGTTCTCAGATCCCAACAGTGGTATTAGAGTAACTTACTAAATGATTATGTTGATTATGTTATGTTGATCATGTTGGTGTATCTATGATATATACATGACTATATATTTTCATTTAATTAGAATTACAAGTATCAACATGTTCACATGAATGTTTTTAGTATATGTATTATTGATGCGTATTTATTTGAGTATAAAAATTATATAAAAATAAGTACATTCCCAATCAAGTTTAAATTAAAACATTAACCCCAAATTATATATATGAGCAAGCGTATTCATCATTAACATAGCATAGGGTTCAAACGAGTATTGATCCTCAAGAAATAAGTATGCATTAATCACTTTTCTCTCATTGTCTAACTGACTTAATAAGAAGAAATAAAAATAAAATAAAATAAAATAAAATAAAATAAAATAAAAGAATATATACATGTCAAGGATGGAGAAGTATGTAGCTTAAACCATTATTTTGACAAATATGATCTTAAAGTATTCAATCATTATCCTAACTAATAATTCTTTTGGCATCATGAAGGATTAAGAAAGATTCACTTCTTTGGTCAATCCATGAAATCACTATCTTCTAGATAAATTAATATCACTTGGTCTGTCTCAACTAATTCACCCAAAAGACACGTTAAACACAATCCTTAATTAAATTTCCTTGGTCTGGCAAATTTAAAGTATGAAATTAATCAATGAATCATTGGTCTGGCAGACATCAATTAACCATTAATTACTCAGTCCTCAGAAATTAACCCCCTTGGTCTAATAAGTTAATCACCAATCAAACATGAAATTAATAAATTAAAACTACCATCAACTCCTTTGGTTTAGTAAGTTAATGAAAAGAGATAACCAATTAATTTCGTAATAAGCACAATTAATTAAATACCAAGAAGAACAATCACTTAATCAAAAGATCAAATAACTCTAAAAATTATGAGTATCTAAAACAATATCAAATTACAATAAAATAATTAACATACCATTGTTCAAGAAAAAGAAAACAAAGTAAAAGAAAGCACTCATAGACGAGCCTCCTTCTTCTTCCCTTGTAGACCCTCTTGTACAACCCTCATTGAATTAAAGAATTCCTCCTTTGATTCGAGTGATTTTCTGATATGATCTATGAATTTCTCCCATTTTTTCTTGTGTTTTCAATCTATTTATAGGCTTAGGAAATGCCTAAACTCGTTGGTGTAGGGTTTTTGATCGAGTAGAAGTAGAAAGCTACTAAAATTCTGCAGATTACCAAAAATCACGTGCAAAATTCAAGGCACCACCTTATCATCAGGGCACAGCCGGCGGCGCCTTGATTGCCTAGAGTCGGCACCAATTGTGTTCTATGTTCTTTAGTTGTTCGCCGATTTTTTTTTTTTATTTCCTCGCAATGTTTTTCAGAGTACAACCGGCGCTGGTATGGTTATGTTGTGGTTCGTCTCATTGATTTTTCTCATCACTTTGAAGTGTGTGCCAATAGCACGTGATCAATGCCGCTTCCTCTGCCATAGCCGGCACCGCCTTTGCTATGTTTTGCGACGTTTTTTCCTTGTTTTACCCTTAAAATCTAAAATAATGCACAAGATATCTTTCCAAGGGTAAAATCTAAAATTTGAAGGAATACGACTAGTTATTAAACAAAATGTATTACAAAATAACCTCAAATAACTAGGAAAAATATGACTAATTTAAACCCTATCAATTATGCATAATTGTTATTCTGGAATACTTAGCATGCACGCTGCCTAATGTCTTATTTTATTCCATGGCTATTTAATTTTTTATCAGATTAGATGAATTGCATATGGTCTTTAATTTGGTCATTGTTTAATGCGATATGGTATCAATTACATGCTATCTGATTTCGTAATCTGCAAATCAGTTGCATTAATGGTAATATATTATCAATACATTGTTGCTATCAATTGGTATTAATATCATTAAGAAATATAGACTGTCTGTGAATTGATTAGTGGCAACACTAAGTATAATCTGCATTCAATAAAGGGAATGGACCTTAATTTCATTAATGTTCGGAAATTGAAAGGTAGAATCTCATTCAATAAGAGACGGAAAAATTAATTTTTCTTCCGAGGACGCTACACTTAGGATCCAGTCTAACTCTTCGTTGCGTATTATTCGTTAGCATATTTTAATTGTGTTTGTAGATTATTCTAAGTAGTGCATAACATGGCACTTTTTACCCCCAATGTGATTGGCAGGTTTTATTTTTGTTGTTTTGGGTTGTAATATTTTAAATACAATCTGCGTGTTGCTTTTCATTCTTGTAAAATTGTAATTACTTTCTAGAATATAGGGATTATTTTATTTTACTATTCAATGTAAAAGGAAGATGGAGGCCCACAATTACAACCAATGTGAAGGATGCTCGAGGTATTGGAGAATACTCAAGGAGTTTATTTACCTAAATTAACTACTTTGATCGTCACTTTGCTCATGAAGATCAATACAGGTTATGGGTCATACTATATCACTTTTATTTATGTTTTATATATGTATATGATATGATAATTTTGTGCTTACTACAATCAAAATTTTAAAAATTTTAAAAATTTAAGTTTTAAAATGCCTTCCAAAATCAAACACTTATCATTACTTGGATCATCATAGCCATTCCTACCAAAGTAGGATAGTTTTGATTATCTAAGTGAGATGATATGGAAAATGATTTTTCATATATTTGATATGGTTTGATTTAACTGGGCTATCAAAATAGCTTTGGGCCTAGGGCATTATATGAGATTTTATTGCCGAGATATTTGATGTCAATCTTATTAAATTTGAGTTTTATTTAATTGTAAGATTAAAGTCAAAGCTTACTTATGATTAAAAAAATATTTAAATAAAAAAGGGGTTTTTCACGACTAAGAAACATTAAAATGTTGAAGTTTCAAAAGTTTAAATACTTTTAGTGGGGGGTTTTCATTAAAGTCTCAAAATTTATTGTTTTACATATTATTATATATAGATAATGGCAACAAATAGTTGGAATAATTCATTACGATCTGTGCTTGAGAAAGATAAGCTTAGTGGGATTAACTTTCTTGATTGGGCACACAACTTAAGAATCATTTTTAAGCAAGAAAAGAAACTCTATATTCTTGAGAAACCTATTCCTCCTGAACCAGCAAATAACGCCTTAAGAGCTGAAAAAAAAATTCTTACAATAAGCATAAAGATGACTCAAATGATGTCACTTACCTTATACTAGCCACAATGAACTCTGAACTTAAAAAACAATTTAAAGAAATAGAGGCATATGATATGATAGTACTTTTCAAGGAAATATTCCAAAAGTAATCACGTAAAGAAAGGTTTGATATGTATAAGATATTAAATGCTTGTAAGATAGTTTTTGACATCTCAGTAAGTGCTTATGTCCTTAAAATAAAATGCTATCTTGATCATCTTGAAAAGTTTGGTGCTCCAATTAATCATAATATGGCCATAGATTTGATCTTGGGCTCATTATCTCCTAAGTATAACACAAATGTAAGATCCACAGCCGGTATCCAATACCTATGATTCAAAGTAGATAAATTAATTTTTATAACATAAATATCTGAAGCAGCAGTCTCACTGTCCTATTTTTCTTTTCTTCCAAATAGAGTTTGTAATTTCTTAACCAATGATATGGTTACACTACAAGAAAAAACCAAATTAACAACGGAAATTTTGCGATGGCCTCTGGGCCGTCACTAATTTGGACCGGAACAGCAACAAAAGTAAAAATTTTAAAAATAATTTTTTTAATAAAAATTTTCATTTCTAATCAGTGGGTAATAGCGACTGATTAGTGACGGGCATCTAATCATTTCAATTAGAGATAGATTTGTGATGGTTTTTTTTTAATTATTCATTAGCACTAATAAAATTGAAAGCCGTTACAAATTCGTGGCTAATTTGAGTCGGCTTTGCGACGACATTTGTTAATATTTAATTAACATTAAAAAATTAAAGTGCCGTCTCAAATCCGTCACAATTAGCGATGGATTTGCGATGACCTTCAGAAATTTAAAAATAAATTTATTTTTTTTCAATTGAAAAAATAAACCTTCGCAAATCCGTCGCAATTAGAGAGGGATTTGCAATGACCATCTAAAATTTAAAAATAAATTAATTTTTTTAAAATTGAAAAAATAAGTCCTCACAAATTCGTCGTAATTAGAGAGGGATTTGCGATGACCATCCAAAATTTAAAAATAAATTTATTTTTTTAAAATTAAAAAATAAGCCCTCGCAAATCCATCGCAATTAGTGCGTGATTTACGACGACCATCCAAAATTTATTAAATTTATTTTTTAAATAGAAAAAGTAAGCCCTTGCAAATTCGTCGCAGATAGACAACGATTTGTGATGACCATCCAAAATTTAAAAATAAATTTATTTTTTAAAAATTAAAAAAAGCCCCCACAAATCCATCGCAATTAAAGAGAGATTTGAGAAGATCATCTAAAATTTAAAAATAAATTTATTTTTTAAAATTAAAAATATAAGCCCTTGCAAATCTGTTGCAATTAGCGAGGGATTTGCGATGGCCATCCAAAATTTAAAAATTTTAAAATTGAAACAATAAATCCTTGTAAATCCGTCGCAATTAGCGAGTGATTTAAGACGGCTATCCAAAATTTAAAAATAAATTTATGTTTTAAAAATTGAAAAAAAAATAAGCCCTTATAAATCCGTAGCAATTAGAGAGGGATTTGCGATGGGCATTCAAAATTTAAAAATAAATTTATTTTTTTAAAATTGAAAAAATAAGCCCTTGCAAATCCGTCGCAATTAGAGAGGGATTTGCAACAGTCATCTAAAATTTAAAAATAAATTTATTTTTTAAATAAAAAATAAGCCATCGCAAATCCATCACAATTAGTGAGGGATTTGCGATGACCATCTAAAATATTAAAATAAATTTATTTTTTAAAATTTAAAAAATAAGTCCTCGCAAATCCATTGCAATTAGTGAGAGATTTGTGATGACCTTCCAAAATTTAAAAATAAAAAATTGAAAACATAAGCCATCTCAAATTTGTCACAATTAGCGAGGGATTTGTGACGACCATCTAAAATTTAAAAATAAATTTATTTTTAAATTGAAAAAATAACCCTCGCAAATTCGTCACAATTAGTGAGGGATTTGCAACGGCTATCCAAAATTTAAAAATAAATTTATTTTTTAAATTAAAAAATAAGCCCTTGCAAATATATCGCAACTAGTGAGAGATTTTCAATGGCCATCCAAAATTTAAAAATAAATTTATTTTTTTAAAATTAAAAATATTAGCCGTCACAAATTCGTTGCTAATTAGGGAATTTGTTACTTTAATTGCGAATTATCTAATTGATAGTATATATTTAGCAAATTTGTTGCTAATTATGAATTATATATATATATATATATATATATATATATATATATATATTGTGAGGGATTTGTGATGGCCATCCAAAATTTAAAAATAAAAAATTGAAAACATAAGCCCTCGCAAATTCGTCGCAATTAGTGAGGGATTTGTGATAGCCATTTAAAATTTAAAAATAAATATATATATTTTTTAAATTGAAAAAATAAACCCTCACAAATCTATCACAATTATCGAGAAATTTGTGACGGTCATCCAAAATTTTCAAATAAATTAATTTTTTAAATTGAAAAAATAAGCCCTTGCAAATATATCGCAATTAGCGAGGGATTTTTTTGACGGTCATCCAAAATTTAAAAATAAAAAATTGAAAACATAAGCCCTTACAAATTCGTCGCAATTAGTAAGGGATTTGCGACGGTCATCTCAAATTTAAAAATAAATTTATTTTTTAAAATTGAAAAAATAAACCCTCGTAAATTCGTCACAATTATCGAGAAATTTGCGATGGCCATCCAAAATTTAAAAATAAATTAATTTTTTTAAATTAAAAAAATAAGCCCTTGCAAATATATCGCAATTTAGCGAGAGATTTTCGACGGTCATCTAAATTTTAAAAATAAAAAATTGAAAACATAAGTTCTCGCAAATTCGTCGCAATTAGTGAGGGATTTGCCATGGTTATTTAAAATTTAAAAATTAATTTATTTTTTTTAAAATTAAAAAAATAAACCCTTACAAATATGTCGCAATTATCAAGAAATTTTCGACGGCCATCCAAAATTTAAAAATAAATTAATTTTTTAAATTAAAAAAATAAGCCCTTGCAAATATATCGCAATTAGCAAGGGATTTTCGATGGCCATCCAAAATTTAAAAATAAATTTATTTTTTAAAATTAAAGATATTAGCCATAGCAAATCCGTTGCTAATTAGGGAATTTGTTAATTTAATTGCTAATTATCTAATTGATAGTATATAATTAGTGAATTCGTTGCTAATTTTGAATTTTACTAATTGCGAATTTGATATATATATATATATATATATATATGTTAATATACTTTTTAATATAAAAATAAATATATACACACACAAACACATATATTAATATAAACATATATACATATGTATGTATATTTATGCAAATTAATATATATACTTACATATATACATATTTATTTATGTTTGTATGTGTGTGTGTGTGTGTGTGTCTCTCTCTCTCTCATATATATATATATATATATATATATACATACATATTAATATATATACATATATCTATATAAATGTTATAATACTTTTTTAATATATTAATAAATATATCTATACATATTAATATATATACATATACATACCTATATCTATATATATATGTTATAATACTTTTCTAATATATTAATATATACATATATATATATATATTCTTATATATGCATATTCATACGAATTAATACATATACATACATATATACATTTAATTGCGACGGATACATATATTTCATATTCATACATATATATAGTTAATAATACATATTTAAATTATATATATAAATAATTCAACTTAATAATGTCTTTTCACACATTCTACTATTTCAACAAACAAATACACACACACACACACACACACACATAATCAAACTTTAATTTTTTTTTAATGAATGTTTTAGATTAGTGACAAATTTGCGAGGGATTAGGGTTTCATCAGGGTATGAAACCCTGATCACTTGCAAATTCGTCGCAATTAGTGAGGGATTTGCGACGCCCATCCAAAATTTTATTAAAAAAAATTATTTTTTTAAAATTGAAAAGATAAGCCCTCGCAAATCCATCACAATTAGCGAGGGATTTGCAACGGCTTTTCAAAATTTAAAAATAAATTTATTTTTTAAATTAAAAAAATAAGCTCTCGCAAATCCGTCGCAATTAGCGAGGGATTTGTAACGACCATTCATAAAAAAATAAGCCATCGCAGATCTGTCACAATTAGCAAGGGATTTGCAACGGTCATACAAATTTTAAAAATAAATTTATTTTTTTAAAATTTGAAAAATTAGCCGTTGCAAATCCGTGGCTAATTAGCAATGGATTTGCGACAAAAAATTAGGTCGTCGTAGATCTGTCACAGAGCTCTTGCAAATCCGTCGCTAATTCACAAAAAAATTTACTACATAATTAATATATAACACAATAAAATCACAAGAACATCAATAGTTTAGTGGTCGAACACGTGTTCCCCTACAACAAGGACGCGATTTCGAGCCTCGCGTCTAATATGATCTCATAATATTCTTGGCGGGTCGGCTCACAGAGAATACTCAAGCATCGAAATTTTCGTACTAGCAAAAAAAGATGGCAGCTAGGGCTGTTTTCATTTTCAGCAAAACGAGAGAGAGAGAGAGAGAGAGAGAGAGAGAAGAAGAAGAAGAAGAAGAAGAAGAAGAAGAAGAAGAAGAAGACGTTTGTTTTTGTGGCTCCTATTTTCAGGTGTTAATAAGCTAGGGTTTTCGTGTGTTACATCTACTATGTATTACACAAAATTTCCCTCCCAAAACTGATAATTCTAATCCTATTAGAATTCTCTAATTGTAATTAGAAACATCAAGTTCTCACAATTACAACTTGGACCACAAATTATAACTAATTATAATTTATCCACAACAACTTCTCTTTCTCTCAATCAACCCCACTATGTTATCAAATAATGACTTGAGTATATAATCCTTTATTGTGTGTGACCTATTAGGTTTCCTAGTCAATTGGTAGCAAACATGAATTAATCCAAACGTCGTTGAGATTAATAATTCATAATTAATTAGAATTAATCCTATTAATTTTAATCAGGATTGGTTTATTAATTCATCAATTAATAAACCCATATTTTCAGATCATGAGCGGTATCTAACAACACATCATGGCCATCTAAGAGTCCAAGAAGTCAAGTGGCTTGGCATGAACCCTTCAATAACAAACTTCAGTGCAATTAATTCCTTTCATTATGCAATATCTCATTCGGTTTGGAGTATAGAATTAATGTCAACTCCCTCCAGAATTAATTCTGACCTGAATACAATAGTACTTGTACCAGGAACCCACTACTCTAGATGTGTATCAATTGGAACTGTTTCCAATATACAATCGCCTTGGCCAAGGACTTCTCGAGTAGTAATTCCTACAAATGGCTGTGAGATATTCGCCCCTACTATTAGGAGTGGTGAATCCTTTATTGACCATCTCAACTACTTTCGCTTACCTTACAATGTACCCAATATCCATCCCATAGGCGGCCCTCGATCGAGCTTCAGAGATTTGGAATCAAAGTACAATGCTCAGCAAATAAAGTACCTTAGAGATCTCAAGTCTAAGGATACTTGCACATTTGATATAATGAGATTATATCACTGGCACTAAATAGTTATCCATGTGATTATCTCAAAGCTAGGTCATCCAATGAACTTGTTCCATTAACAAGCATCCATGTGTTAACTTTGAGGATCTCAATACTCACGGATATGAGAACCACCACCTGATCAAATCAGGAAGTCTAATACATGCTAGTTTTAACGCATTAATGATGTTCTGTCTCATTAATACTACGACTAGGCACTATTTAAGTACTAACACCATTCAGAGTTGTAAGAATCTCATATCATGATCTCTATCATGATTTCCTTAACATAGTGTTGTACTAGGGACTTTATCGAACAGTTATATTACTTAAAGTAAACAAAAGAAATTGTAAGATAAATAATGCATTTTATTAAAATAAAATGTGTCATATACAATGTATAAGTGATTGCCTATAGGGCACAACACTAACATCTTTAAATTTTTAAATATTTACAACATGGCTATTAGTGTTGTGCACTAGAGGCAATTACTTGTACTTTGTATATGGCATATTTGTTTTATAATACAAGGCATTATTTATCTTTCAGTTTGTTTTCTTTACTTTCATATAAAATAACCATTAGATAAAGTCCCTAGTACAACACTGTGTTAAGCAAATCATGATAAAGATCATAATGTGAGATTCCTTTTACACTATATAGTATTAGTACTTAAATAATCCATAGTCCTAGTATTAATGTGATAGGACTTCATTAATGTGTTGAGACTAGCACGTGTTAGACTTTTTGATTTGATCAGGCGGTGGTTTTCACACATCCGTAAATATTGTGATACTCAAAGTTAACATGTGGATACTTGTTAATAGAACAAGTACATTAGATAACTTGACTATGAGATGATCACATGGATAACTATTTAGTGCCAGTGATAGAATCTCATTATAGCAAATGTGTAAGTATCCTTAGACTTAATATATCCAAGGTACTTTGTGTGCTGAGCATTGTACTTTGATTTCAATTTCTGGAGCCAGATCGAGGGCTGCTTATGGGATGGATATTGAGTACAATTTTAGGTAAACAAAAGTAGATGAGAGTGTCAATAAAAGATTCACCACTCCTAATAGTAGGAGCAAATATCTCATGACCACTTGTCAGAATTACTATTCGTGAAATCTTAAGCTAAGGTGATTTGCATTGGAAATAGTTCCAATTGACACACATATAGAGTAGTGGATTTCTGGTAAAAGTACTAATATTTGGGCTAGAATTAATATATATTCTAGAGGGAGTTGACGCTAATTCCATACTCCAAATCGAATGAGATATTGTATGGTGAAAGAAATTAATTGCACTGTAGTTTGTTGTTGAAGGGTTCATGTCAAGCCACTTAACTTCTTGGATTCTTGAGTGGTTATGATGTGTTGCTAGATATCGCTCATAATATGCTAAATATGAGTTTATTAACTAATGAATTAATAAGCCAATCCTATTTAGAAATAACTAGTTAATGCTAAATTATTAAAGATTATTAATCTCAAAGACATTTAGATTAATTCATATTCACTACCAATAGACCGGGAAATCTAATAGGTCACATACAATAGAGGATTAAGTGCTCAAGATGTTATTTGATAACATTGTGGGGTTAATGTTAAAAAATAGAAGTTATTGTGCGAGAATTATAATTAGTTACAAATTTTGGGCCAAACTGTGATTGCTAAAACTTATGGTTTTCAATTGCAAATTGTGAATTCTAATTTGATTAGAATTCACAGAAACATGATTTTTTTAAAGGTAATTTTCGGAGATAACACTGTGGAGATTTGATCACTTGAATATCACACAGAGAGTTGTTCTCTTAGGGAGTTCAGAACACATATAACTTCTTCTTTTTTCCTCGTTTCCCTTCTGCACAGAGAATACAAAACCGTAGCCACCTTCACGTTCTCTGCTAGCATCGAAAAGGTTTGGTTTCTTGAGTCTTCCTCCATGTGGACACTGCTAGAGGGAGTTGTTACACTTAGACTACAGTGGCAAAGACTATTGGGAAGTATGCCCTTTTAAACTAGTTTCTGATATAAAAAAATGAATGTTTGAATAAAAGAATTTATTTTTAGAAATCGTTTGTGAATTTACTTTTTTGTGCACAATGTTGTTTGGAAAAGACCCATTATATTTAAGAAAGTGGTCCATGTGAATGGAAGTCTTTCACAGTAAGGTATGGATCACGGGTTACTTAACACATAGACATTCTTTCTTAACCGATTGATAAGAATGGAAATCTCATTATGTGTAGGTTATTATGTTATGAATTCCAAATGAAGAATGACTTACCTTTAGCCAGTAAGTAGTTCACTCACTTCATGACATAAGCGTATTTCAAGTACGTAGAACATGACCTATAGTAGTAGTTTCTTAAAAGTAATATATGGTAGAAACCTAGACTACTATCGCTACAGCGTGGACTAGTACTCTATGACTTGAGATGAGTTGGTGGTCTGATGAAGCTGGAAGCATATACTTTGATATAATATAGTTGAGGTTCTATCTTTGGGCCAATATACTTGCATATTGGGTATATGTGACTACTTAGTTAAGAAGGACTTGTACAAGATAGTTTCTATACTATATCGCCCCTTGTGGTTGTCTGAATGATCTAAATGTCCCGGGCCCTGGGAAACATGACTTGGATGTTTGCTTTAGGGTAGCTCTCTTGGAAAGCGGAAACACTCCAGGATGTCGTGGATCATTGGACTAGAGGCCTAAGGATGGTATATGTCATTTAGAGAGGTGTTAGTACACTTCTTCCTCTCTGAATGTACGACGATGTATAGAGGAGCATTTTAGTCATTACACCTGTAGGTCGGAGACTTTGCTAACGCAGCATTGTCCTTGGGGTCAATATTTCCTTATGATGATATTAGGAAATATTTAAAATGCAAAATACAACTATTTATATAGCAAGGGTATTTTGGTCATTTTAGTAGCCAAGGCGATGTGTCTTTTTGGTCATCGGAATAGCCCGTAAGTCCTAATTAATTTTGGATTGAGGAATTGGTCTTAGTTAAAAAAGAATATATACTCAAGATGTTATTTGATAACATAGTGGGATTTATTGCGAGAAAGAGAAGTTGATGGGCCAATTTATAATTTTGAGAACTTCATGGTTTTCAATTGCAATTAGATAATTGTTTGGAATTCTCAGAATTATGGAAATTGAGGCTCACATCTCTGCGTGTGGAAAGAAAGAAAACCTGGTTTTCTTTTCCTAAGCTCTCTCCCTCTCTTGACCTTCGGTTCTCCTCCTTTTGATGGTGTGACACTTGGTTCTCTTGTTTTTTATATTAGCAAAGAATACAAGAGGTTGTAAGGTGGTTGATTTTTTGCTCACCCTTTGGTTCACCAAGAAAGTTGAGAGGATTCCTCCTCAACGGTTTTTGTTTTCACAAAACAAGGAGAAGGTTGAGACCATTTCATTCCTCCTCTTGAGATCATTCCTCTTCACCCTTTGCTTCACCAACAAGGATTTAGGCAGTCGAATATTCCGACAACCGGAAAGCTTTGGCGTTCATCATTCATGTAAACGAGGCAGAGTAGGAGGTTAGAAGGTTTTCAACCAAAAGCTTCATCAAGCGAGCAAGAATGGACTATCCCTGTGGTTCAATCCATTCTTTTCCAGCCTAAAAGGTTTAAGGCACACAAATGTATGTTTTAAATGCTTCCATGATGCTACTCTTAATGGTTTTTCTTTGCCTCTATTTGTTCTCCATTGCTTCAACATGTTTCTCTGTTTTCTATCAAACCAACAAAGACGTGGTGCTCTGGTTTGTGCTAGATCGCGCTTTCAGTAGTTGAAATTTCTCGAACAACAGAGACTTCCGAAAGGCATATCTTCTTATCTTTTGATCCGTCTATTACATATACTTGTGTTCGTCTTGTTATAGAATCCTTTTATTTTCACTACGTAATGCAAATTTGATGCATGTAAGGGTTCTAATAGTGGTACAAGAGCCACTTGTATGTGATTTACGGACATTCATCACCATGAAAGCTATTTCATGTTTGTCTCTGTTTCCGTTTCATGTTGCGATCATGTTTCTGGAAAAAATGTTTTCTGATTGATTTTGATTTCTAAAAATTGTTTCAGTTCACGCCTTGAAATTGTTTCAAGCATTTTGGGCTTCTGTGATATGAAAGTTTATTTCTATGGGCTTGGTTTTAACATATGAGCATCCCAGTATATTCACAGAGTGTTCTACATTTTGTCTTGAAAATGTTTCCAGACAGTTGAAATTGTTTCAAGAATGCTCACTATGTCTCTGTTATGTTTTGAAAATCGATATTCATGCCTTGTGTTCTGTACAGAAAATGTTTCTGTAATCTTGTTTTTCTATAGAAAATGTTTCTATGGGGTTGGATGCCATCTGCACGCTGGTTTTCTCGTGGGTCCTAGTTCTGTACGGCGGGTGCAGTGGACCACAGTGCAGATGGGTGCATGATCCAGTGTTGCGGTTGCAGTGGACCGAGGAGAAATTTTTTAATTTTTCCTTGTAATTTTTTTTGCATTTTTCTTTACGTTTTGGGTCCCATACTAGACGAAGTTAATATTTTGCAATAGTTAATATTCGAGGAATATATTTGCATGAAAATATTAGTAAGGGATTTTAGGATTAAACAAGACTATTAATTAATTAATTAATGTGTTTAATTCTATTATTTGGGTACTTAGGTTTAACAAATAGAAAAGTATGAAAACGTCTACTATTTTCTAGCATGCTATTTATTGTGTACCTATGTGTGCATTTTCTCAAAGACCAAAGTCTTTGGGAATATTTTTGACAAGAAAAACAATTTTCTTTTAAAACATTAAATGGTTATTTTAATTTGAACAAAAATTAATCCTTAGATATTTTCTCAAAGGATTTAATCATTGACATAGAAAATATATTGGATTTAGATATTTTTGTAAGTTAAAATAAAAAGCCATTTTGTTTTAATTTTGGCACAAGAAAAATTATTTTGTCAAATAAACTTGAAACCAAAGTCTCTAGAAAGTTGTAATTGGAAATTTTTTGAAATCATTAAGTTTTAACTTAATAAAATAAGTCCATGGAAAAATCTCTCAAAGGAAAAAAACTTAACATAGAGATTTTAATGGATTTAGATATTTTATTTTTTGAGTTAAGGAAAAACTTAATGAAAATTTCAAAAGGATATTTTTTAAAAACTTTTTTTTAAAAGACTAAGTGGGAGAGGGGTTCCAACGGCCCCACGGCTTCCATCACGATCCTCATTAGAGATCGTGGGTCCCCTTGTGTTACCTTGGGAGTGAACCCGTATAGGATGGGGATACCACAAGGATCTAGATCTAATGGAAGGATGTAATTAATAACTCGAGACACGTACTATAATCGGCTAGCCCACGTTGGAGGTTATAAGTGTGAGGTATGTCTATAGGAAATGAGAGGAAATGACCATCCACTCGATGGAGTTATCCTTTAGATCATTACCTAGAAGGGAAATTAATTTGTGATAGTTAATACACTTAGCTTAGGAAACTGTTAATCTTCCTAAGAAGCTATGTCAGTTTTCCTAAGAGCCAAATTAATTAGTACATAAATTTATTTTATTTTTACAAACTAAATCATTTCTTTTATTTTTCAATTTTTTAGAAATGGTAGGAGGTTCTTTTAGTCCATTGGCCGTTATTCTCAGGGAGAATAAACTAACGAGACCAAACTATGTGGACTGGAAGAGGAACTTGGACATAATACCCACAGCCGAGGAGTATAAGTATGTCCTTTACGAGACCTGCCCTGTGATCGGGGAAGGTTCCACCGCCAACGATCGAGAGGCTAAGAAGGCATGGAAGAAGGTTGATGAAATGACACACTACTATATATTAGCCTTCATGTCTAATATGCTCTAGTAAAAACACGAGCACATGACTTCTGCGTATGATATTAGTCAGTCATTGGCCACTATGTTCGTAGATAAGAGTTAGCCCACTAGGCAGGAAGTTCTTCGAACTATAATTAACATTAAGATGGCTGAGGGACTATCAGTCAAAGAGTACATGCTCAAGATGATTGCTGCTTTCGAGGAAGTGAAAATCTTAGGGGTAGTTATTAACCCCGAGAGCCAAGTGGATATGATTCTCGAGTCTCTACCGGGTTCCTTTATTTAGTTCAAGTTGAATAACAATATGAACAAGTTGAACATGAGTTTAACTGAGTTAATGTAGGAACTCCAGATGGCAGAGAAGGTCATGAAGCCTCAATCAAAGGCCATGATTACTAAAGCTTCTTTCTCAAGAACTGGGCCCAAGCCTAGAAAGTTCAGAAAAAAGAAGGGAAACGCAGTAGCCCAGCCTAAGATCTAGCCCAAAGACAAACCAAAGGGCAAGTGCTTCAAATGTGGGAAGAAGGGACATTGGAAAAATGAGTGTCCAGATCTTCAAGCCAAGAAAAACCCCACTGGTAATGTTTTCTATCTAAAGTTTATATCAATGGTTGGATCAACTTTCACTTCGATTATTGATTTAAGAGCCACTGATCATATCTGTAACTCCTTGCAGGGGTTTAGAAAGATTAGAAGACTCAAGAATGGCAAACATAGGCTATGCGTAGGAAATAGAACACAAATCTAGGCCCTTGTATTGGGAGAGCTGGATCTTATTTTTTAAAACCATTGTTTATTGGAATAGAATAGTGGTTTTAAAAAATATTTTACATGTACCTGGTTTTTGTCAGAATTTGATTTCAATTGCAAAACTAATAAATTAAGGATATTCTGTCTCTTTCCATTCTGGTATTTCTATCAATAGAAATGGAGAAATTTTATATACTGGGCACATGTATGGAAATCTATTCTTCTTAAACCCTATTAACAATCAATCAAATAACGCTTAATCTGGACCTTTAACTAAGAAGAGAAAGACCAATGTCAATGACTCATACCTTTGGCATCTGAGGTTGGGTCACATCAACTCAACTAGGATTCAGAGGCTAATCCATGATGGGCCTTTGGTCTCATTGAGATTGGAAAATTGGCCTCAGTATGAATCCTACCTGATGGAAAAGATGACCAAAAGGTTATGCACCCCAAAGGCGAATAGAGCCAAGGAAATATTAAGTCTTGTTCACACTGATATGTGTGGTCCCTTGTCTACACCAACTAGAGGAGGTTTTGAGTACTTCATTACTTTCACGGATGATGGTACAATGTTTGGTTATATTTACCTGATAAGGCGCAAGTCTGACTCTTTTGATAAATTCAAGGAGTTAAAGGCTGAAGTGAAGCATCAGACAGGTAAATTAATCAAGACCTTATGATTGGATTGTGTTGGAGAGTATCTCCTAGGTGAATTCAAGGACTACATGGTATATCATGAGATAGTATTTCCGGGGACACCCCAGCAGAACGGAGTAGCTGAGAGAAGGAACAGGACATTGATGGAAATGGTCTAGAGCATGATGTCTCATGCTACTCTTCCAGTGTCTTTTTGGGATATGCCCTGGAAACAGTGGCATACATTCTGAACTTGGTACCTTTCAAGTCAGTACCTAGGATTCCCTATGAGATGTGGACTGGACATAAGCTAAATCTGAATCATCTCAGGATATGAGGTTGTCCGGCTTATGTACTGGTCAAGGGAGACGAGTTGGAACCAAGATCAAAATTATGCTATTTTGTTGGGTATCTAAAAGAGACAAAGGGTAGTTACTTTTATCATCCTAAGGAATAAAAGGTACTAGTCAGTACCAATGCTAGATACTTAGAAGATGATCAAAGTACTTCCACGAAAGGTTCAATTAGGTTGGAACTTGAGGAGATGTTATCTATGGAATCAACTTCTTCTGACCTGAGTGTGGAACAAGAAGAGGTACAACCTCAAGAGCCTGTAAAAATGGAGCCTTGTCGTAGTGGGAGAGTGTCTAGGGTTTTAGAGAGATGGATTGGAGAAGCTTTTGAGTTGGTCTCTGACATCAAGAACAAGACCCCACTAGATACAGGG
The DNA here is from genome assembly GCA_026120185.1 of Voacanga thouarsii. NCBI lineage: Eukaryota > Viridiplantae > Streptophyta > Magnoliopsida > Gentianales > Apocynaceae > Voacanga > Voacanga thouarsii. The sequence goes on from JANUWF010002297.1 coordinate 435,141, forward strand.
AGGCTATTGCTGATGCCGATGAATCTATGGCATGAAGCAATGAAAGCCGAGATTGAGTCTATGTACTTCAATTAGGTTTGGGATCTTGTAGCTTCACCTGAAGAGATAAAACCCATTGGGTGTAAGTGGGTGTACAAAAGGAAGAGGGGAGTAGATGGGAAGGTGGAAACTTTCAAAGCTAGGCTTGTGGCGAAAGGGTATACTCAGAAAGAGGGAATCGATTATGAGGAAACCTTTTCCCCGGTGGCCATGCTTAAGTCCATCCGTATCCTCCTTGTCATAACATGCTATTATGATTACGAGATATGGCAAATGGATGTCAAGACGTCATTTTTAAATAGCCATCTTAGCGAAGACGTCTATATGTCCCAACCTGAAGGCTTTATTGCTGAAGGCCAAGAACATATGGTTTGCAAGCTTAAGAAGTCCATTTATGGACTTAAGCAGGCATTGAGAGTATGGAACATTCATTTTGACGAGATTGTAAAGTCTTACGGTTTTATTCAGAACGAGGATGAACCATGCGTGTACAAGAAACTTAAAAGTATTAATGTGGTTTTTCTTATCTTGTATGTGAATGATATTCTACTCATTAGAAATGATATAGGGTCATTGTCATCTACAAAGGTTTGACTATCTAGTCAATTTAGTATGACGGACTTGGGAGAAGCCAGTTACATTCTCGGGATTAGGTTTCTTATAAATAGGAAGTAGAGAATGTTAGGATTATCTCAAGCGGCATACATTGATAAAATGCTGACTAAGTACAGTATGGACTCATGCAAGGGAGCTCTAATCCCTTGCAGACATGGGTTGTCATTTTCTTCAAGGGACTGTCTTAAGTCTCAAGATGAAAAAGACAGAATGAGTAGGATTCCCTACATTTCGGCTGTGGAAAGTCTTATGTACACTATGTTGTGTACTAGGCCAGGTATCTGTTTTGCCATAGGCTTGGTTAGCAAATGTCGGTCAAACCCAGGGGAGGTTCATTGGCAAGCTATAAAACATATTCTCAAGTACCTCAAGGGAACGAGAGATTATATGCTGGTTTACAGGGTTGATGACTTGGTTCCTACATGATACACAGACTCAGACTTTCAGGCGGATAAGGATGAGAGAAAATCCACTAGTGGATATATCTTCACCTTGTCTGGAGAAGTAATTTCATGGAGGAGTATTAAGCAATCTTACATTGCTGACTCAACCATGGAAGTTGAGTCTGTGGCAGCTTCGGAGGCATCCAAGGAAGTAGTTTGGCTCCAGAAGTTCCTTTCAGAACTTGGAGTCGGGCCATATATGGACAGGCCGATTGTGATGTATTGCAAAATCATTAGAGCAGTATCACACTCCAAGGAGCCTCAGAACCACAAGAAGTGGAAGCACATCGAGATGAAGTACTACCTAATCCGGGATTTATCTAGAGATAGGAAGTCGTAGTGGAACAGATTGCCTCTGAGAACAATCTAGCAGATCCATTCACCAAGCCTTTGGCTGAGAGAATCTTCAAGAGACATTTAGATGCCATAGGGGTGGGCACCTACAGACTTACCTAGTTTTAGAGTGCAAGTGGGAGATTGTTGGGAAGTATGCCCTCTTAGACTAGTTTTTGATATAAAAAATCGAATGTTTGAATAAAAGAATTTATTTTCAGAAATCGTTTGTGAATTTACTTTTTTGTGCACAATGTCATTTGGAAAAAACCCATTGTGTTTAAGAAAGTAGTCCATTTGAATGGAGATCTTTCACAGTAAGGTATGGATCACGAGTTACTTAACATATAGATATTCGTTCTTAATCGATTGATGAGAATAGGAATCTCATCATGTTTAGGTAATTATGTTATGAATTCCAAATGGAGAATGGCTTATCTTTAGCCAGTGAGTAGTCCACTCACTTCATGACATAAGTGTATTTCAAGTATGTAGAACAGGACCTGTAGCAGTGGTTTCTTAAAGTACTATATGGTAGAAACCTAGACTACTATCGCTACAGCATGGACTAGTAGTCTACGACATGAGTATGAGTTGGTGGTTAGACGAAGCTGGAAGCATATATTTTGATATGATATAGTTGGGGTTCTATCGTCGGGCCAATATACTTGCATGTTGGGTATATGTGACTAGTTAGTTAAGAAGGACTTGTACAAGATAGTTTCTATACTATATCGCCCATTGTGGTTGTCTGAATGATGTAAATGTCCCGAGCCCTGGGAAACATGACTTGGATGTTTGCTTTAGGGTAGCTCCCTTGGAAAGCGAAAATACTCCAGGATGTTGTGGATCATTGGACTAGAGGCCTAAGGATGGTAGATGTCATTTAGAGAGGTGTTAGTACACTTCTTCCTCTCTAAATATACGGCGATGTATAGAGGGGTATTTTAGTCATTACACCTATAGGTCGGAGACTTTGCTTGTTGGGGATATGCCCTAGAGTCAATTTGTACTTATACTATTGTCATTATATTTTATATAATAATATGAGGCTTTCCTTTCCATGAATAGTGAGTTTTGTTTTGTGGTCATCAAGTACGTGACTTGATAGTAAAACCCTACAATGAATACAATGACTATTCTAAAACTGTCCATGATCGATTATTATTATTGGAATAATAATAAATTAAGATTAGTATGTTTGTGACTTGATGGCTATGTTTTACTGGCTATGGATATTTGTGATATCGAGTCAAGACATAAATAAATGTTAGAGAACATTGTATTGGACATGACCCACTGTGAGAGTACTTCATGGAATATGTCATAAGTACTTTCTAGCCATAATAATATTGAAAGTCCTTCGACCTAAATTCATCATAGTTTCCTACTTGATAAATTCTATATTTTGACATTGTCTAAAGTTGTCTTTAACCAGATAATAAATTAGACTACTGTTGGATATAAAATAAATCAAGGAGAGGAATATGATTGATTGTGAAGGAATTTGTCCCTCTCAATTATGGGAGAGATATTCATGGGCCCCTTGATAAGTTAGATTGTTAAAAATGCATGGCCGTGCTCAAATATATCAATCTAGGATATTGATATCATTTGTTTGAACAGTCTACTATGAAATCAAGAAATAATTGATTAAGCTTAATAAGGAATGACATGCTCCGTGCCTTATGCTTAATCTGGATATCGTGTGACAAAAGGACTAAATATAAAATTATGGTTTGGTTCAAAGAGATCACCGATCTTCATTTAACCTGGATAGTTATAATATTTTGCTAGAAACCGCTTATAACTTGTGGGCCATTTAAATATGATTTAGGCACACTGCCAGTGTTAAATGAACCTATAGGGTCACACAATAAGCGAACTTGTTAGGTTATTTTTCTGGTGACCAAATTCGATGAATCTGGAAATATGTCTAAGTTAATCGTACTTAGAAAATTTACCAGATACAATGAATCTGGAAATATGTCCACATTCGATGTATCTGGATGATGTCTAGATTATAAGAATCTGACTCGGTAAATTAATTAGTTAAATTATCGAGATAATGGCAGAATCTTATCATATCAGTTTTAATTTAATTTGAATTTAAATTAGAATATGATAAGATATTATTAGGGTTGGACTCTAAGAGGTTCGGGGGTTTTTAAGAAAACCATAGCCGTCTTTTCAATAGTCCAATTTTTCGGTTGAGAACATTTGTGCCATTCTCTACCAGAAAAGGAAAAAAAAAAAAACCCTCTCAAATCCTAGACGCTAGCACTCCCCGGGTATCGAGTGAGTTCGTGGTGTGTATCCGATAGAGGACGTTCACATACTGCAGCGTCTGGTGATTGTTCGGGTTGAATGTACAACAGCGCAATCAGAATCGAATGATTTCGATTACAGCAACCAGAGGTAATTCTTAAACCTTAGATCTTCTTAATCGTTTACTTGGGTCCTCGGGAGGGATTCGTGGATGTTTTCCGCGTTTAGGAGCCCACGAATCCTAACATTGCTAACGCAACATTGTCCTTGGGGTCAATATTTTCTTATGGTGATATTAGGAAATATTTAAAATGCAAAATATAGCTATTTTTATAGTAGGGGTATTTTAGTCATTTTAGTAGCCAAGGCGATGTGTCTTTTTGGTCCTCGGAATAGCCCGTAAGTCCTAATTAATTTTGAGTTGAGAAATTAGTCTCAGTTAAAGAGGAATATATACTCAAGATGTTATTTGATAACATAGTAGGGTTTATTGCGAGAAAGAGAAGTTGATGGGCCAATTTATAATTCTGAGAACTTCATGGTTTCCAATTGCAATTAGATAATTGTTTGGAATTCTCAGAATTGTGGAAATTGAGGCTCACGTCTCTATGTGTGGAAAGAAAGAAAACCTGGTTTTCTTTTCCTAAGCTCTCTTCCTCTCTTGACCTTTGGTTCTCCTCCTCTTGATGGTGTGACCCTTGGTTTTCTTGTTCTTTATATTAGCAAAGAATACAAGAGGTTGTAAGGTGGTTGATTTTTTGCTCACCCTTTGGTTCACCAAGAAAGTTGAGAGGATTCCTCCTCAACGGTTTTTGTTTTCACAAAACAAGGAGAAGGTTGAGACCATTTCATTCATTCTCTTGAGATCATTCCTCTTCACCCTTTGTTTCACCAACAAGGATTTAGGCAGTGGAATATTCCGACAACTGGAAAGCTTTGGCTTTCATCGTTCATGCAAACAAGGCGGAGTAGGAGGTTAGCAGGTGTTCAACCGGAAGCTTCATCAAGCGAGCAAGAAGAGGCTGTCCCTGTGGTTTAATCCATTCTTTTACAGCCTAAGAGGTTTAAGGCACCTAGAGGTATGTTTTAAATGCTTCCATGCTGCTACTCTTAATGGTTTTTCTTTGCCTCTGTTTGTTCTCTGTTGCTGCAACATGCTCTTCTGTTTTTTGTCAAACCAACAAAGACGTGGTGCTCTGGCTTGTGCTAGATTGCGCTTTCAGCAGTTGAAGTTTTTCGAACAACAGAGATTTCCGAAAGGTATGTCTTCTTGTTTTTTGATCCGTCTATTACATATACATGCGTTCCTCTTGTTATAGTATCTTTTATTTTCACTACGTAATGCATATTTGATGCATGTAAGGGTTTTAATAGTGGTATAAGAGCCACTTGTATGTGATTTACAGACATTCATCACCATGAAAGCTGTTTCATGTTTGTCTCTATTTTCGTTTCATGTTGCGATCATGTTTTTGGAAAACATGTTTTCTGATTGATTTTATTTTTTAAAAATTATTTCAATTCGCGCCTTGAAATTGTTTCAAGCATTTTCGGCTTTTGTGATATTAAAGTTGATTTCTATGGGCTTGGTTTCGACATATAAGCATCCCAGTATATTCACAGAGTGTTCTACATGTTGTCTTGAAAATGTTTCCAGATAGTGGAAATCGTTTCAAGAATGCTCGCTATGTCTCTATTATATTTTGAAAATCGAGATTCATGCCTTGTGTTCTGTATAGAAAATGTTTCTGTAATCTTGTTTTTCTATAGAATTCATCAAAGTATTTTTCCCAGAAATCGTTTTTGGGAAGAAGACAAAAGGAAAAAAAAAAAAAAAAAAATTTGCCCCAAGTCGCAGCTTGCTTGGGACTTGCTTCTTGAAGCCTGGCTTCCGTGGGTGAACATCATCCTTTCTAGGATGAAATTTTGTCTTTTATGTAAAAAAAAATGAAAAATCATTTTGTTTGTGATTTGTTTTCCAGTGGCCCGTGAGTTTTTTTTCCTTCTTTTCCCACTTGCTCCCAAAGCTTCCCAGAAGTTATGTTTTGGGACTAACCAATATTAATTTTTAAAATTGATTTTGGAAATTAATATATATTATCTAAAATAGTGATTTTAGATATGTAAAAAAAAAATTATTAATTCTCGTTTTGATAATTAAATCTAATTATGATTAATTGGGACCCATGATTGGGATAAAATTATATTTTGAAAATTAATATATTTTCAATAATATTGATGTTAGATTATATATTATTATTTAATTCCAAAAATATGATTTTAGTAATTAATAAAATTTCTAAAGTATTGATTTTAGATTTTATCCTAATTAAATTTTAGAATTTGATTTTCGAAATTAAATCTTAATTTAATTTCTAGAATTTGATTTTTGAAATTAAAAATCTAAAATTGTTTTATTTTTTGCAAAATAGAGATTTTGGAATAATAAAATTATATATTTAATTTTTGTTTAAGCATAATTTTTTATTTTTTATCAAGATGTAAATGTATATATTGATCAAAAGGTATATACACAGAATCTTACTAGTTAATGGCAAGGCAACTATTAACTAGTTGTGACAGATACAATTCTCAAAATGGGTCAAAACATGAGGGTACAAGGTAAAAATAACAGAGTACACATGTGTTTTGATCCTCTTCGTAGTTTCCATAGGTTGACAGGCAGCTCATTTGAAAAGTGCTCGATTGCATGCTAGCCAGATGTAGTAAACCGTGGCAGCCATTGCAGATACTTTGGCTTTGGCAAGCCACGAGGACCTGCGAGTTGCCCAGTTGAACCAATTGAGGCAAGTGTCGATTGAATTCATATCCTGTGGCAAGGCTAACCATGCCTTAATATCTATTCATACTTGTTTCGATATGACACGGTTGAAGAATAGGTGTCTGGTCGTTTCCGGTTGCACTTGGTATAATGGGCATGACATGTCATCCAGCCAGAGCACCAATACATTTTTAGTTTTCAACTATCCCTTGGCACACAACCAAACCATGAACGAGTGCTTTGGTGTGAGCCCTTGCTTCCAGATCGTTTTGGCCCATTGTACCTTTGGCATTGATGGTCTGAGATAGTTATATGCCTGTGTTGTGAATCTCGTGGTCCCTATTGCCCAAGATTGCAATAGTAGTGCTGCTCGGTCCGCATCTCTTTCTTTTTCTAAAATAGAATCACTAATTGATAGTAGTCTTCTAAACAAAGGAGAATGGTCACTATATTGCGGCATCTCCCAAATTGAACAGCCTTCCATGTAGTAGTGATTAAGCCATTTAACCTAGAGTGACTGTTTCTCTGCTTGGATATCCCATAAAATTTGGGACAATAATGCCCCATTCCAAGCTCTCACGTTTCTAAGTCCTAGGCTGCTTTCCATCTTGGATAGGCAAACATCTCTCCAGGCCACAAGTGCATGCTTTGAGTTCCATAGGAAGTCACTGGCCAATCTGTCCAACTGATTGATAACCACAATCAGTGTTGGAAGTATAGAAAGCCAAAAGCAATCCATACCTGGTGTAGGACAGTTTGGATCAATTGCAATCGTCCTGCATATGACAATAACCGTTCTGACCATTTTCCCATGTAAGAGCCAATCCTGTCCAGTAATGGCCTATAGTATGAAACTCTCATTTTACCTGTTATGATTGGTATGGCAAGGTAGCGAAACAGAAGCTACCTATTGGGAAGCTAGTGTCAGCCAGTATTGTATCTTGGTCGGTCCTCCCCAACCCAGCTAGGTAGATATTCAATTTGTCCCTATTGGTTTCCAAGCCAGAGTATCATTTAAGTTCCTCCAAACATCTAGCAAATAACATTAAGTCATCCGCAAAGGCTAGGTGAGTAATCCTTAAGTAGTCATACTTGGGGTGGTAGTTAAAAGTAGTCCCTAGTGTGTGAACTTTTACAACTTGAGAAAAGTATTCCAAACCTAGAATGAACAACAACAGAGATATGGGGTCTCCCTGACGGAGTCCCTTTGCTTTAAAGAACCTATGTACTATCCCATTGATAGCTACAGAGAATGAGGCAGTAGTAACGCACTGTTCAATCCAACCCACAAACTATTGTGGGAATCTTAGTTCATCCAATAAATCTAGCAAGAACATCGAATAAATCTAACTAGAAATCCCAACTAACTGAGTCATATGCTTTTCGCAAATCCACTTTAATCGTGCAGTGTGGTGACACTCGCTTCCTACTGTAGGCCAACATTAGTTCTTGGACCAATAGAATGTTATCTGCCATGAGTCTTTCCTCCATAAATACCGACTGAGCAGGATCCAACAAATAGGTAGGATGATTTTGAGCCTGTCTGCCATAATTTTTGAGATAATCTTATAAAACATATTGCAACATGAAATTGGTCTATAGTCCTCCACCATTTCCACGTGCTCAGATTTAGGCACTAGAGTAATAACCGAGTAATTGAGCTGCTTTAGCATCTTGCCAGAATGAAAAAATTCTCGAACCACTGCACACAAACTTTGTGCAATTGTTCCCCAGGCTTTTTTGAAAAAGTAGGCAGAGTACCCGTCAGGTCTTGGGGCTTTGCAATCTCCAATATCCCATACGACCAGTTTGATTTCTTGATTTGAAACCCCCGTGGCTAGGTCTGCCATGTGATGATATGGCACTATTGGACTAGCCCTAACATAATCCATATTGAGTTTCTAGCACTAAACTCGTGTCCTAAGCAGTCTGTAGTAGTAGTCAACAAATTCTATAGCCAGTGCCTTTTGACTATCTGTCATCGTTCCATCCTCCTTTATAATAGATGTAATGAAGTTCTGTTTCTTGTTCCTATTCACCATGGGATGGAAGTATTAGGTGCATTTGTCTGCCTGGGCAACATATTTCCCCTTTGCTAGCTGCTGGTAGAACTTCATTTCTGCCTCTGCTAACCTTTAAGCAGTCAGTTTCTAATCCTTGTACTAGACAATCAAGCTGCTGTCTAAAGGATTATCTAACAATAGCTTTTGTGCCCTCTATAGCCCCTGGTTGGCCTGCTCCACACGAGTTAAAATATGGGAAAATTCCTTTCTGTTCAGTCCACGTAAATCTCATTTGAGTGCCTTCAACTTTTGACATAGTATAAACTGATGATAACCTTTGAAACTCTATTCCCATACCCCATTAACCAAGTCTAAGAATTTTTCATGGTCAGTCCAAATATTTAAAAATCTAAAAGGGAGACCCTTCTCTCTTAGATAATCCACCTGGATCTAAAGGCATAGGCTGTGGTCTCAAAGGCATGCAATGGGAAAAAACTCCACAGATGCTTGGCTTTGACCTCGTGTATGGTCCAAGCTAGACAGAGTCATGGGTAATGATGCTTGGCTTTGACCCTGGAACCAAGCATCATTACCCATGACTCTGTCTAGCTTGGACAATACACGAGAGTTTGTCTAGGTGAAACGTGTACCAACAGATGGGAGGTCTGCTAGGCCCGTTTTCGCATATAGAAAAAAGAAGTCATTTAGCTCATAGGTAGTAGGGGTTATCTCGGCTAGTTTTTCATCCACCTATAAATAAGTGTTGAAGTCTCCTATTAGAATCCATGGGGTCCAGAGTAGATTGGAGAGTTGCTTCAAATTATTCCATAGTGGCCTTATGGCAACCACTGTATTGTAAGCGTACACGAAGGTGAAAAAAAAAATAGACATGAGTAACTTTGCAAGTGATGTATCATGATACTGCCTGTGCCGAGCTATGCCAAACATGTATATCAACCTTAGCCTCGTTCTATATGACAGCCACCTTGCCCCCTTCCGAGTCAGTAAAATTGTGTTTCGTAGCCCAATTGGGGAATTGGTGCCTTAGGATGTTCTCCAATCCTTCCTCGTTAAGTTTCATTTCCAAAATACCACAAACATCCACATGGTGCTTCGAGATGAAGTCCCTAACCCCGTGCTGCTTGAGGGTTTTATTGAACCCTCTTACGTTCCAACATGCAACTCTCATTGTTGACCAATTAGCGCCTGCTGAGCACTAACTAAATCGATGTTGCAGTTTATGAATTTCTTCCACACCGTGCAAATAAGCCTAGAAGCTTGCATGGATGCTCTTCCATCTTTAACCACCACTTTTGGTAAACCCTCTACACTTCTTTCAGTGCCTGCTTTTGGCACAACATTACTGACCTGAAATTGTACCCTACCCCGGGACTCGAACTGTATTCGTTTATGTCCTCTACGCCTACCCTTTGATCGACCATTGCTCGCCCTTCGCCCATTCTGTTGTGCTTGTTTGGGAGGTGCAGTAATCATCTTGCCTTTGTCCCTCGTTAGGGCCAGTGTTGTAGTGCTTATTGGAAGGCCTGTGGGGCTAGCCGGGGCAGAATTAGGCCTGGACTTAGACCTCGACTTTGCTCGGGTAGACTTAGTGGCTTCTTTAGTAGACGGCATCTGTTTCCGATTTTTCACTTTGTTCCCCATGCAAGTATCCATGGCATGACCAAACTTACAACAAGTCTTGTAGAACAACAGCTCAAACTCATATCAAACTGCTTGGTATTTAGTTTTCCTGGATGGTAGTTGGATATTACCTTGATTAAAGGCTTTGAAACATTGACCTCCACTAAGACACGAGCATAGGATAGCCTTTCAAGGTGTGCTATGAGCATATCAGTCATTAGTGGCACCCCTACCCTAGAGGCAATCTTACTTAGTATATAGTAGTTCCAGCATGCCAGTGGTAGTGTAGGGAATGTCACCCATAGTGGCAATATGCTAATATAATCTAATTAGAAGTCAAATTCTTTAGGCATAGCCTTTAGCATTAGTGAATGCCCAAATGTAGCATACAGTCCCCCTCTAAGAACTACCTGCCTATCTTCTTCTAAGTTGAATTGGAAGATTAGGTAGCCTGTTGCATGTGGGTAGACCTTGGAAGGGACCGCCCACTGCTTAGTTAGTTCTATGACTGCCCTTAGTCCAGGAAATTGCCCAGCAAACATGCCAATTAAGAAAAATCCCAATTTGAGTTCCATATCTTTGTAATCGGCTTTCTCAATGTCAATGAATTCTCCAATTCAGGGTATATGTTGCAGTCTCATACCATTGCACTAATCCTAATTTCCTTTAACAATATTTGCCCAAGTTCAATCAGATTTCCTTGCATCTGTTTTATGGGTTCAGCAGTGTTCCTGGAGGAGGTGGAATGGTTGTAGGTACGAAGGAGCTAGAGGAGTTAGAGGATTCTAGCTCAGCAACGTTAGCTATTTTTGTCTGAGGCTCCATACCGATATGGCCCAAGCATGTTGCCTGGATAGGCGTAGGAGAGACGTGGTTAGATGGTTCGAAAATAATTATTTTGGACAATGAAGGATCAATGGACTGAGGCGGTGGAGGCAGAGAGGTTTGATTGGTCTAAGCTAAATATGGGATAGGCTGTTTGAGGTTGAAGCCTGGGGAGAGGCCCCCTGTTGCCTAGGATTTTCTACCTAGACCGATGTTTGGCTAGGTGAGGGTAAGGCTCAAGGTGAAGTCTCTCGGTGGCTAAGCTTTTTACTTTTGGTTTAAGCCATAGTGGTTTTGGCCGGTTGTGTGTTGTCCGGTTGTGGGTAGGTTTGAGCAATTGGTGTTGTGAGGAAGATAACCAATTAAACACAGCATTTGAAATTCAAAGCGAATCGTATCTGGTCCTACACGTCCATACTGTGTACTGGTATTGCAGGGGCAACAACAGGTTTTAGGAATCAAATGCGGTATTTGTGGTTCAAGGTAGGTGGAGAATGAAGATGAACCCAGAAAAAAAGACGGACAATGGAGAACACCCCAGTAGCAAAGATCAGAAACACAGAAAAAACTTCGTAGAAAAGTATGAAATCAAGACCATTGCATTTGCACTGGAGAATTTCAGAGGGGAGTAAAGCACAGTAATTAAATAGCACACATGAGAACAGATTGCATGTTGGACACAAATCAGAATCAAACAACATCGGTTGAACAGATATCCCTAGTGACATTCACACACTCCCAACAATTATTAACCAACAACAACAACTGCTCGGTAGTTAATATGAGCTGAGGTACAAATGCTTAACAGAACCTTAATGCCGGATAGCAACTAGGTTCAACAAGCAAAATAAATACTTTATGGAAAGCAGTAAACACTTCCAAACACACATGGTATTATTATCTCCAAAATTCCAACACTTCAAAGACAGCGTACCCCAGAAATTTCAAACAACACAGTAGTCATAGACCAAGATATTCGAGAGCAAGCATGGCAAAAACATAATTTGCAATCCTATAGGAAGTAAATAATAATGACAGTCTACTGTACTAACCATGATAGCAAGCATTAATCTTCTGTTGAGCTAAAAAATCTTCCATTTGTAGCAAGAATCGAGAAGAGGAGTTGAAAGCCTCTCTCTCTATCTCTTTCTCTTGTTTAAGCATAATTAATGGCATGGTAAATGGTTATGGACTAAATTCAAATTATATCTGTTCATGCATTTTTACAATTTTGATTAAATAGGACATGTGAGTCCTATCTTCTCTAGAATTCTTGTGTAATTCTCTTCTCATCTAACTCCCCTCGAATGTAAGTTGAAGTTTCTCTATTTAGGAAATTTATGTAATTAGATTATATAGGTTAGATAAGAATAGAATTATTTTAAATTTTGGAGATGGCAACCAAAATAAGATGAGTGGATAAGACCTTCTACTTAAATCATTTATGAATACATAGGGTTAACCATGTTAATTTTTTTTTATCGAGGAAATTAATTTAGGGAAAGTCCATAACTATACCATGTAATTGCTTTATTATGATGATTATCAATTTATTTGATTTATTGATATACTTATGCATGCCATTTGATTAAATCACTAAAAGGAATAAATTTCTCAATTAATATTAAATATATTTCCTTCCGTTAATATACTAAGAATGAGAGTCCTTTTTCGAGACTAAGTTGTTGGGCTAACCCAAGTCTACTAGACATTGGGTATGTTCAAGCTATGGAATTAAAATTCCTATAGAATTAAATTTCTGATTAATGGGTCGGGCATTTAACTAAATTCTTTATTCCAGTTGGGCTAACTCAAGCATAAAGAAATTTAGAGAAAATATTGGAGTAGCCCAAAAGGCTTTAAAATTAAAAGATGTTAATCACTCAATGATCCGGTAATTGCATACGATGTAATTGGTATTAGATACCTACCATTGAGCTCAAAGGTGGTTTGTTGGGCAAACCCAAGATTATTCTTGAGGAATTTGGATACCGGTCTACTAGGAAAGCTTCCAACGAGCTTTTCCCGAATCAATAATGGGGGCTATTGGTTTGAGTAAAATAGTGGAACAACTATGTGATTAATTAAAGACCTAATTATTTGTATTACGTGTGCATATACAGTTAGCTAATTTTCTCTATCTTTATATCTAGGTCACGTGTATCATGTCAACTAACCTAAACTTACGTAGCATCTTGAAGACCAACAAACTAATTGAATTGAACTGTCTCAACTGGTATAGAAACTTGAGAATCATTCTCAAGTAAAAAAAGTTGCTCTATGTGCTAGATGCTTCTATTTCGCCACCACCAGCTTAAGATGGTTATACTGATGAGCATGCTGTCCACAAGAAGCATAAGGAGGACAGTGACATGGCATCGATGATTCTCCATCTTCGAGAGCTGTTTGACACCTAAGCCAGAATAGAGAAATATGAGATCTTGAAGAAACTGTTTCGTTGTAAAATGAATGAGGGTGCTTCTATGGCCACTCATGGGCTGAAGATGTTGGGCTTGATTGATAAGCTTGGATCTCTTAGGTTTTTGATGGACCATGAATTAAGTGTTGACTTAATTTTATAATCTTTACCTAATAGTTTTTCACAATTTGTGATTAACTATCATGAACAAGATTGAGTCCACCATTCTTGAGTTGATCAATCTTCTTAAGACTGCGGAGTCCTTTGTAAAGAAGGATTGTAATGCAGTCTTGATGGTAGAATCTACTTCTTCGAAGAAGAAAGTTCAAAGGAAGAAGAAGGCTCCTACTAAGCCCAAAAGTGGTGTGAAGAAGAATGATGCAGCCACCAAAGGCCCATGCCATCACTGTGGCAAAATGGGTCACTGGAGGCGCAATTGCAAAGTCTACTTGGAGACCGTCAAATAAAAGAAGTAGAAGGAGAAGTTTGCGGGCACTTCTATTTCTACTCTTGGTATATTTATGATTGAGATATATATTGTCTTTAGAAATAAGATATGGGTATTGGAGAAAGGCGACGTGGACTTACGTACCACAAATGGAGCAAAGGTTGCTGCACTTACTGTGGGGACATACGAGAACCTGCCTTCAGGATTTGTTTTAGAAACTATTATTTTGGACCAGTTTTAATGAAAAATATTATCTCAATTGTGTACTTAGACTTGTATGGATTTCATTTGATATTTAAGAATACATATTGTTCTTTTCATTAAATGATATTCATTATGGTTCTACAACTTTAGTTAATGGTCTATATGTTCTAACATGAATAATCCAATTATCAATATAAATAATAAGAAACTAAAGATTGATAACCCAAACACCTCTTATGGCATTGCCATTTAGACCATGTAAACAAAAATCGTGTTTCTAAGTTACACAAGCATGGTAATTTAGGGTCATTTGATTATAAATCATATGGCACTTGTGAGTCTTGTTTACTGGGTAAAATGGCTCAAACTCATTTTTTTTTGAAAAAAGAGAAAAGGCCAAGAGTTATTAGAACTCATACATTCTGATATATGTGGCCTACTGTCTATACAAGTAAGAGGAGGTTATAATTATTTCATAACCTTTATTAATGATTATTCATAATATGGGCATTTGTATTTAATGAAATACTAATTTGAAGCTTTTGAAAAGTTTAAAACTTCAAGAATGAAGAAGAGAAACAATTTGACAAAAGTATTAAGACTCTAAGATCGTATCGAGGAGGTGAATACTTAAGCTAAGAGTTTCAGGATTATCTTAAAGATAATGGGATTTTATCTTAATGGACTCCACCACATACATCTCGATATAACAGTGTATCTGAGAGAATGAATCAAACCATTCTAGACATAGTACGGATCATGATGGCTTTTGCAGACTTGCCAAAATCATTTGGGGGTACGCACTAAAGACTTCTGCTTATATTCTAAATAGAGTTCTGTAAAAAATAATTGATACCACCCTATTTGAGATGTTCTTTGGCAAAAAACTGAAGTTATCTCACTTGAGAATATGGGGTTGCTCTGCCTTTGTCAAAAGGCCACAGTCAGACAATGTTGATAGTGAGTTTGATAAGTGTTTATTTGTGAGATATTCGAAAGAATCTTTCAGATATTACTTCTAGCTCATTTTCAAAAACAAAGTGTATGTTTCGAAGCATGTTGTCTTCATAGAGAAGGAGCACATGTTGAAAGGGGACAGTGGGAGTAAAATTGAACTTAGTAAAGTTCAAGAAGAACAAACAAATAAGGATTAATTGTCTGATACCATATCTATTGAGAGAATAGATGAACATTGTATTGAGAGAAAATAGGATACGTGTAGTACCTGAGAGATTTGGATTTCTCATAAGTGACCACAATGACGTATTGCTCATATATAAAGATGAGCTTACTACCTACAAGAAAGTTCTGAACAGTTCAGAATCTGATAAGTGGCTTGAGTCTATGAAGTCAGAGATGGATTCCATGTATGACAACTAAGTATGGACTTTGGTTGATCCACCCAAAGGAATCAAACTTATTGGGTGCAAATGGGTTTTCAAGAAGAAAATCGACATGGATGACAACATAGTTACCTATAAAGTATGACTAGTGGCTAAAGGTTATTGTTAATAACATGATATTGACTATAATGAGACCTTCTCGCAAGTAGCCATACTAAAATCGATCAGAATACTCCTAATCATTGCCACCTATCATGATTATAAGATCTGGCAAATGGATGTGAAAATAACTTTCCTAAATGGAAATCCGATTGAGGAAGTGTATATGACACAACCTAAGAATTTCGCATTCAATGATAGCACAAAAGTGTGCAAGCTGTAAAGGTTCATTTATAGACTTAAACTAACTTCTAGGATTTGGAACATCCGTTTTGATGAAACAATCAAAGAGTTTGGCTTCATTCAAAATATGGATGGCCCTTGTGTGTATAAGAAGGTTAGTGGGAGCATAATCATTTTCTTATTACTTTATATAGATAACATATTGCTAATAGGAATCGATGTACCTATTCTTCAATCAGTTAAAATTTGGTTGTCCAAGAAATTCTCCATGAAAGACCTTGGAGAAGTAACCTATATTCTTGGAATTAGGATCTATAGAGATAGGTCAAATAGGTTGCTAGGTCATTCACAGTCTACATACATAGATAAAGTGCTAAAAAGGTTTAGCATGGATTAATCCAAAAAGGAATTCTTACTTATGTCCCATGGGATATGCTTTTCAAAGTCGATATCTCCCAAGACACATGTTGAAAGGGATTACATGAGTAAGATTTCATATGCCCTGACAGTTAGATCTATCATGTACGCTATGATATGTACAAGGCTATCTTGTGCTCTCAGATTAATGAGTAGGTACTAATCTGACTTATGTGAGGGCCATTGGGCGGCTATAAAGAATATCCTTAAATACTTATGAAGGATTAATGATGTGTTATTGGTATATGGAGAAGGTGATTTGAAAGTAAACGGGTACACTGATGTCAGTTTTCAATTTGATAAAGATAATTTGAAATCACAGTTTGGCTATGTGTTTACTTGTGTGAAGGAGCAATAAGTTGGAAGAGTTCCAAATAAGAAACTATTGCTGACTCTACGACAAAATCTGAGTACATAGCTACTTCTGAAGTAGCTAAGAAAGTTGTTTGTATCAAGAAGTTCGTGACGGAACTGGGTGTGGTCCCTGGCGTTGTTGGTCTAACATCCTTGGATTATGACAACAACGGAGTCATTGCATAAGTAAAGGAACTACAATCTCAACAACGATCCAAGTACGTACTACGATGCTATCACCTAATCTAGGAGATCATAGATAGATAGAATGTAAAAATAGAGAGAGTTTCCACGGATGAAAACATAGCTTACCTACTTACAATAACTCCAACCGAGAAGAAACATGATAGGTATGTTGAGTTATTTGATATTAGATACATGAATGATTGGCTCTAGAGCAAGTGAGAGTTTGTTAGTATTATGCCCTAGAGGCAATCATTTGTACTTTATATATGACATATTTGTTTATAATGCAAAGTATTATTTATCTTTCAGTTTCTTTTCTTTACTTTCATATAAAATAACTGTTAGATAAAGTCCCTAGTACAAACACTGTGTTAAGAAAATCATGACAGAGATCATGATGTGAGATTCCTACTACACTGTATTGTATTTGTACTTAAATAATTCCTAATCGTACTATTAATGAGATATGACATCATTAATGCGTTAAGACTAGCATGTGTTAGATTTCCTGATCTGATCAGGTAGTGATTCTTATATCCGTGAGTATTGAGATACTCAAAGTTAACATGTGGATACTTGTTAATAGAATAAGTGCATCGGATAACCTGACTATGAGATAATTACATGGATAACTATGTAGTATCAGTGATAGAATCTTGTTATAGCAAACGTGTAAGTGTCTTTAGACTTGAGATCTTCAAGGTACTTTGTTTACTAAGCATTGTACTTTAATTCCAATCTCTGGAGACAGATTGAGGGCTGCCTATGGGATGAATATTGGGTACAACGTAAGGTAAACGAAAGTAGTTGAGAGGGTTAATAAATGATTCACCACTCCTAATAGTAGGGGCGAATATCTCACTTGTTGGAATTACTACTCGTGAAATTCTTGGCCAAGGTGATTATATATTGGAAATAGTTCCAATTGATACACATATAGAATAGTGGATGCCTGGTACAAGTACTAATATATTTGGGCCAGAATTAATATATATTCTGGAGGGAGTTGGCACTAATTTCGTACTCCAAACCGAATGAGATATTATTTGATGAAGGGAATTTATTGCACTATAGTTTGTTATTGAAGGGTTCATGTCAATCCACTTAACTTCCTGGACTCTTGGGTGGTTATGATGTGTTGCTAGATACCACTAATGATTTGCAGAATATGGGTTTATTAATAAACCAATCCTGATTAGTATTAATAGGTTAATTCTAAATTATTAAGGATTATTAATCTCAAAGATGTTTGGATTAATTCATATTCGCTAGCAATAGATCGGGAAACCTAATATCTCACATACAATAAATGATTATGTACTCGAGATGTTATATGATAACATTGGGGGGTTAATTGTGAGAGATAGAAGTTTTTTGGGCTTATAATTAGTTATAATTTATAGGCCAAATTGTAATTGTGAGAACTTGTAAGTTTCAATTACAGTTAAAGATTTCTAATCCTTTTAGTATTCCGAAGACATGTGATTGTGTTGTTTTATGGTTTTTTCCCCTGGAGAATAAGCAGTTTTTGTTTTAAAAATAAAAAAACATACAGAGAAAAGTTGTTCTCTTTGAAACAGATACATGACTCTCTTCTTCTTTTCTTGTGATCTTACCCTAGCTGCCATTCTTTCTCTGCTAGCACAGAGACTGTGTTATGGAATTCTTGAGAGCATACTTCGTGTGGATTACTGTTAGAGTCAATCTCACATTCAGATTGAAGAGGCGAGATAAGCTATTCATCATCCAGGTTGCTGTTTGATCGAGAGGTTTACTGGATCGCGCCTCAATTGTCGTCCATCAGAAGGTTTTGAAACTACATAGAGTAAGGTAAAACTCGTATCTATTTTTGCAAACACGTTTTACTCTCTGGCATGTGTTCGTGGGATTAGGATTTTTGTAATAACCCACCTTATATAAAGAATTTACGTAGGGTAGACTTGTTTAAAATAAGAATAAATATATAAGGAATTAATGATATATCTTTCTTTTTCTATTATAAATAGTATTATTAAGGCCACAAATTAATAATATTATTCCTAGTGCTATTATTATTATCCTTAATAATAATAATAATAATATTATTATTATTATTACTACATATATATATATTATTTTATCATCACTATTATATTATTGTATTTATTATTATTATTTTTATTGTGTTGTTATAGTTTAATAATAATAATATTACTATCACTATTATTCTATAGCCATTACTATTATTTTGTATTTATTATTTAATACCAATGTTTCTTGGCAATATTAAATTATAATATTTTATACTACTTTATTACATCACTATTATTTTTATACATATAAATAATATAATTAATGCCCAAAATATCTTAGCTATATTTATATTATATAAAAAGATATTTTAGGGAGCCCACAAGAAATAAATAAGGATGGCCCACAAGCATGACAATCTTGACCAAGTAGGACTACCCTTTGACTTCATTTGACCAAGATTAATTAAGTTAATCTAGATTAGAGCAAGTTAACCACAATTATGCATGGCCATGCAACGTTAGCAAATATATTAGTTTTGAGACTCCTAGGGATTTCTACAAGCTTCTACATGGTTCCAAAATCCTCTAGGATGTTCCACAATCTTCTTTTAAGTTTTATGAAAGCCTAAAAGCTTCTAGAATGACCAACTCACCTTAATTCCTTTTACCAAGACCAAAGTAAGATCAAGAAACAAACTATATAAATAGGGGTAAGGGGAGAATATTTTTGCCAAGAGAGAGAGCTGGGAGAAGAGGAGAAAAATAGAAAAGTGAAGAGAGGAAAGGAAGAACAAAAGAAAGACTAAAGGAGAGAGAGAGATTTTTCAGCAGCAAGAAAAAGGAAAGAAAGAAAAACCGGCAGCAAGGAGAAGGAAGGGAAAATGAAGGACGGGAAGGAGTGTTACGGCTTTGCCTTCATCTTGGAAAGGTAAGGGATCACTTCTCAAAAGCTAAGAGAATGATACTAGAAGTTGAAGGCTATTTGCATATGAATTTATTGACGTTAAGTAATGAAAATATCTTGATTTTGTGATGGTTGTTGGTTGACTGGTTGAGTTGGTGATGAATTAAGTATGATTTTCAGTTCATTTAATGTATTTTGGAGTGATGGTATGCTGGAAATTTGGAAAGGAAAAAGATAGAAATGATAAGGAAACTAGAAGAGCTATTTGATAGTAACAAATAACTAGCTTGTGTTGTTTGGAAATATCAAAGGAAATCTGAGTAGAGATGACTGGAAATTGAGCATTATTAATCCTAAACATGTCCTAGACTAGTTAGAAAGGATTTGGATCAGGTGCTGTGGGTTTTGGATGACTAAGAGATCAGGAATACCAAGAATAATGAAAGCTACCAAAATTTACTAGTTTCGTAAGTTTGGAATAATTAATTCGTTTGGATAAGAGAGAAGTGCTGGATATCAAAACCTATTAGAATACTGATATTGGGATGTTAAATGAAGCATTGACGGGTTTAAATGAGGTAGGATATGTTGAAGAAACCATAGGAATAAGTTAAAACAAGTTGGGCTTCTAAACTGTAATTTTGAACCTCCAACGCGGAACAGTAAGTTTAGCTGAAAATTGAACGAAATGGAGGGAGGTGTGAATACCCCATGACCTGAAGTTGAAAGATAAATGTCCTAGGAGTATTTTGGAAGTATTTTCATTTCATTTGGACCTGTATTGAAAGAGATATGCACAAAATTCTGGAAGATGACAAAACTTAACTCCAAATTCGGAACAGTGGAATTAATTGAAAAACTGTACAAAATGGGATGGAGTTTGCATGTCTCATGACCTGGAATTGATAAAGGGATATCTTAGGAATATTATGGAAGTAATCTCACCTTATTTGGACCTATATTGAATATGTTATGTGAGGAATGGTGGAGGGTGGTAAAGCTGTAAAACCAGAAAACCATCCAAAGCATTAATCCATTTATTTCTTTAAGAAAATTATAGAAACTTTATTCCAACCATTAAGCATTTGAACCCATTGAGTAATGATAAAGGGATATACTAATGGTGTAGGTGAATCAAGTCGAGGGAACACCTTTTAGGACTATACGAGTGCCATTTCGACTTAATATACAAGGTGAGTCCCATTGATTTCTAAACCTTTTTAAAGGATAGTGTGCTTTGATTTTCTATGAAATGCTATGTTTTTTGTCATTTTGGAAATCCTAGAATATGTGTAAGGTTTACATGAGCAACATTTGATTTTATGCTATTTTAGACTCGAATAAATTTCATATTCAGCTTGGAAACCTTCCTGGATGTTTAAAACACGAATTTTGTGAATTTAGTCCTTTTCGGATTAAATATTTGGGATTTCTGAAAAATGGTAAATTTTGGAATCGGGTATTTGGAGAATAATCCAAATATCCTTATTGGAATATTTTATGAAAACTCTTGGAACTCGAGTATTCGGTAAATGACCGAAATATCCTTATTGGAACTTTTGTGAATATTTTTCAAATCGGGTAAGGGTAAAATGACCCGGATACCCTCAAAAAGTCTTTTGGAATCTTGCATGGGTGAAATGACCCGAATACCCTTAAAAAATGAATTTTTTGATCAAGTACGGCCCCAAGCAATAAAAAAATATTTTGATTTGAAAATCCTGCAAGATCAGATGACCCTCTAGCCTGATCAGTCAGATGGGGTTGGTATTGTTGCGTTGAGTACTCAGCATGGACTTTGATCTTTGTACTAGCTCATGTTAGAGATAAATGGCCCCAAGTAACTTGATCAGTTCTGGGGATTGTCTTACTCCAAACAGGGCAACAGGACATTGAGATGAGTCGTCCCTGGCTAATCGTTGTGAGCCCAACAATTGCCTATTGATTATGATGATGGGTTGTTCACATGATACCGAGTGGGGACACTTGGTGTGTTCAATCCCTTGCCGCCTCGATGGTGAATGACATCAGGATTGGGAGTCCTAGCTTATGGTGGCAAGTAAAAGATCCCTAAGTGCACAGTGAAGTACATTTGTACGCTGCTCACCCTTTCGGCATAACACGGGTGACATGCTATATGGCGCAGTCCCTGGCACAAGAGACCGTGTGGCCGAAGGTGAAGCTTTTTGAACTTTGCACATGGGTCGCACTTCTAAATAGGAAAGAACTCGCATTTATTAAATTAGGGGCCATGTGTTTGGAAGTCATTGTTTTTCAAATGTACATAATAGATTGAACCTAAATTCATCAATTATCGCCATTTTCATGTTATAAAATTTATTTTAGCAAAGAAATTGAAAATCGTCTTTCTCTTCTAAGTAAAACACTGGCACACATGGGACTCACTGAGTATACCACTCACATGTATGTTTGTCTTATCTTTTTTTTAGGAATTGGAGCTGAAGACTAACGATGGTACTACTCGGACTTGGCCCTAGCACTAGATAGCGAATCTTTTAGTGTGATCAATGTGCATAGATGATGAAATGATTCTGGCTTATGTATTTTGGGAACCATGATGATGTATCTATCTTGACTTATATATATAATGGAAGAGCATGTTTTATAATTTTCGACTTTTACTTGCTTATTTTAAGTTCAATTCGTTATAAAGACCCCTAGTCTGAGACTTCGGACGGGGCAACATCCCACCTAAACCCGGCCCGCTACGACAAGGTAAAAATATGGGGTGTTACAATTTTTCTTTGCACTATTTAGATTTTGCATGTCCTAGTTCCCTTTAGAATGTGATAGGGGCTAAATTTATCAATAATTTTCTAGTTATTTAAGGCTATTTTGGGATACATTTGATGTAATAACTAGTCATATTCTTTCAAATTTTATATTTTGCCTTGGGAAAGGTATTTTGGTGATTTTATGTAGAACTAAGGAAAAAACGATGAAACAACCGTCTCTATCTAGTGCATGGCCAGCACTGGTCGTATCTTGTGGAGTAGGAGCTGGCGCCGGCCTAGGGCTGGAACGACAGAAAAAGTCAATAAGAAACAGAGCACGTTGGACACGAACAGAGCAGGGACGGAGGGGCTGAGCGGACGCCTGCCCAATGCTGTTTAGAGGCGGTGAAGACTTCGTTTTGCATGTAAGTTTGGGAATTTCCTAAGAGTTTTGGTATTTTCCAACTTGTACTCAGCCTAAAACTCTTAGATGAATACAAGAGAAATAGATGAATCCAAGGATCAAATTTGCTAATTAATCATAAAAAAGGAGATTCATTACTTAAAGAGGTATTATTCAAGAAGGTCTCCACGGGAGAAGAATGAGAGCTTGTCTTTGAGTTCTTTTTTTTTTTTTTAACCTTTGTTTACTTTTTCTAGAGTAATGATGTGATTAATGTTTTTATTATAATTTGATATTATTATGGGATTCATGATTTTTTAGGTTAATTTAGCTATTTGATAAATTTATTATCATTCTTGGTATTTGATTACTTATCATTGAAGAATTGATAAATTTAAATTTGCTTTTAATTAACTTGGGAAACGACATTAGAAATCGATTTAATTTCATTGATTTCATCTTTGTTACCTCTTAATGAACTTGGGAAAAGATGTTAAGAACAAAGAACCAAAGTAATCAAAGATTAGTTGATTTCACCTAGAGTATAGGATTATTGGCTAATTTCATGTTCAATATTTCCCAGAGCATAGGGATAATTGTTGAAGGATGAGTTTAATGCATCTTTTGGTTATATTGGTTTGATTGAGAAATATGCTAATTTAATTATGAGATAGTGTGTAACACCCCTACTAAAGATAACAGTGGAAGCATATCAATACTAGATATCGCCCCGTCCAGTTACCTAGACAATGGGTCTTTATAATGAATAACTAATAGAGTATACAAGGTCTAGATCCACACAAACATCCCATACTGATGGTCACACACACACACACACACACACACACACACACACACACACAACGAAAATTTACATGAAAATTTTCATTCTATATTAGTAATAAGGTACATTATCAAAAGGGGAACGCCCGGACCTAGACTACTGCCACTGTGGTATTGTCCTTCTATCTGTAGGTCCGCTTAACACCAGATTCTACAAAAAAGGTAAGATAAAAGACATGTGTGAGTGAAAAATCATCAGTGAGTCCTGTGTGTGCTAGTTCTTTATGAAAGAGACAGAGAACTTAAAACCCTTGTGGGGAAAGCATTTTATTTGTTCACTGGAAACAATTCTAAAACTCTCTAATAAAGAGTTTATTCAGAACTCAGTCATTTTTAGAAAACTGTATTTCAATTTCAAATTATTGCCCCGATTTCCAAATCACAGGAACTTCTTCAACAGAAGGTCGGCTTGTATGCAAAGCTCGCAATCATTGCTTTTGGCACCACATATTATTGTATTTAGACTGCAGCTTACAATACTCAACCGTGCATCACCGAAAATAAGTACACCACAATGTACGAGAATAAATAATAGGTATACCGCAGCATACAAGTATACCGCAACGTACTACTCAAAATCAATAATAGGTATATACCGCGAGTATACCAAGTGTACTACAGCACACTCTTGCCACCATAAGCCAGGGGTCCCAATCCTGACGTCAATCACCATTGAGGCGGCAAGGAGTCAAATGCACCGAGTGTCCCCACATAGCATCCAGTGAATAACTTAAAAATAAGAAGCGGCCGCAGATGCGGCAATTGCCAAGTGCTAAATGGCTAGCCAATACGACTCATCTCAATATTCTGTCACCCTGTTTGGAGTAAGACAATCCCCAGAATTAGCTAGGTTACTTGAGGTCATCTATCTCTAACATGAGCTAGTACAAAGATCAAAGTCCTTGCAGAGTACTCAACGTTACCAATACCAACCCCTATTGACTAATTAGGCTAGAGGGTTATTTGTTCCCATAGAATTTTCAAACAAATATTTTTGGGGCAAAATATCATTTTCCAAAAATAGATCCCACTGACTCGCAAGCTAGATAATAATTTCCATAGGCTCTGCAGGGCCAATCAATTCATTCCATAGGTACATCAGGCCAACAAAATAATTTTTGTGATCAAAATGTCATTTTTCAAAAGTCAATCTCATCTCAAGAGATCATTTTCCTAAACCATGTCGAAACAGGGTAAAGAGTTCTTTTCACACATCAAAATAATTTTTCAAGAGTATACAAGTCATTTTGTCCGTACTTGATTACAAAAGTCATTTCTAAGGGTATTCAATTCATTTTATCTAAATCTGATTCCAAAAGACTTTTCAAGGGTATTTGGGTCATTTTACTCTTACCTAATTTGAAAAGTGTTCACAAGAGTTTCAATAAGAATATTTCGGCCATTTATCGAATATCCGATTCTAAAGGTTTTCGTAAACATTCCAATGAGGACATTTGAATTATTTTTCAAATATCCGATTCCAAAAAAAACTCATTTTAAGAAATCCAGAATTCTAATCCTAAAAAGGGATTAAATTCAGAGTTTCCAAACATATTTCCATAAAATATTCCAATAAGGTCATTCCAGTCAATTTGTGAATACCCGATTCCAAGAATTACTATTTTTCAAAAATCTAAAGCATTTAATCTAAAAAGGACTAAATTTACAAAATTCATGCTTTAATCATCTATTAAGGTTTTCAAGCCAATTATGAAGTTCATTCGAGCCCAAAATGGCGCAAAACAATTCTTGCTCATATAAACCTTAAATATATTCAGGGATTTCTAGAATTGTATAAAACATAGAATTTCATGAAATAGTGAAGCACACTAACTTTCAAAAGGTTTTAGAAATCAAAAGGACTCACTCCGTGTCTTAATTAACTCTTCCCGATCACGGCCGTTCGAACCCCGTTTCCTCCATTTTCACCATATTATTGGCCGTTTACTGATAAACCTACACCAAACATCGTTTTTAGATTAAATCGTGTTTCGTTGAAAAGTAGCGGACGGTTAGCCGATGTATCCAACGGGTAGCCGACGTGCCCGACAGTTAGTCGACATCCAACCGACGTTTAGCCGACGGGGCTGACAGTTTAGGAAAATGTTCAACTTTCGTTCACGTCATTTTTTCGTCGTTTGTTCAATTCTTTCGTTTTTATATTTTTCATATCATTCCTCCCTTCATATACAAGGGATTCATCCCATATTTCTCATTCATTTCATCCAAAATCACACAATTATTCTTCCTTAAATTCATTCACTTTCCAAGCAAAATCCTGAAATTCCGCTGCTTTGACACATAATTTTGTTTCGCACATGACTTTCAATCCACAACTCCAATTTGGCTCTATGATATACCAAAATGACCGTAAGACTCTTAAATTTAATTTTGTATAGAATTTTTCTCATATTTATGGTTCCCATGACATAATACATGGCAAAAACAGTCCCAGTAGTTTTGCTCCAATTCTACTATTCATGCTATCCTTTATTTTCCTTTAGCCTTTAACATCTTGAGAACATTAATTCATTCAATTTTCCTTCAAATAATCTTTGATTCTGTAATTTAAAGATTCCAATAGCTCACAAGAGTCATGTTATTCAACACAAATTCACTTCTTCAAATCAAAAGTTAGTATAATTCATTTTTCCAACCAAGTAACTTTCATTATCATTCTACTTTGGTCATTATGTCCTCAACCAAAAGCAATCCTTCGAAATACCATGAATATTCAGTTCTTCCTTACACAAAATAATATCTACAAAGCTTCTAGGTAGCTGACACACATAGACACATTGAGAGTTCATCAACAAAGTTTACAAACCCTAGCTTTTAATCTAATATCAAGGCATGAAAATCATGTTTTCATGTTAAAATTAATATCAAAATGTTGACCATTCACCCAACAACAACTTTATTCTAGCAAGGTGAGGGTTTACCTTGTATATAAGGTTCCTTGGTGTGATTTGTTCCAAGAACTTCTCAAGAACTCACACACAACACCAAGAACACACATTAGCACATTTTCTCTCTCTTGTTTAATTTCTTTTCCTCTTGTTCTTGTTTCTTCATGGCTACCAAAATTCAGGCTGTATAATAGCCTCTTCTCACTGCCATTCATCATCAAATCTTGGCCAATCATCTCTTATTTTTATTAATTGTGTGGTGGTCATACATAGGTGTGTTCCAATGAAAATATTACACACCAACCACTTATTTTTCTTCCTCAAAATTTCCTCTTCATTTCTCTTGTACGGCTTCCAATTTTCTTGCCATTCTTTAGACATTCCACCACCATTTCCATGGAGAAATATTGGACACTTAAATCGATCAAGGCATTAATTAAATGGCTCACAAATGATGTGTTCCAATTATAAAAATACACATCATTCTTCTATTTATTTTGTAATTCTTTAATTCCATGTGTCTTACATGAATTCGTCATGAAATCCTCTTATAAATTGACACTTGAAATCCTTGTATTTTGAAAATATGATGTGGTTTATAATTAAAATCTTATTACTATTATTATAAACGGTGCTCGACTACTACGTGTTATCATAGTGGCACATTATCCTAAAAAGAGAATAATCGTGATGTATTTAAGTGTGAAGTATTGGTTTTCATTAAACCATAATTTTAAAATGCGCATGAGCTCTTTTCACAATAGTTGATGAGTTTTCCTCTCCAAAGATTAAAGAGCTATCTTTTTAATGGGAAATATTTTGAAACTCTTTTATATATTTTAAAAGAAGAACACTAGTACCCTCGAGACTCACTTAGTGTTTGTCACTTACACGCTTTTCCTCTATTTTCCTTTTTAGGTTCCTTTGTACAGTTTAGCGATCAGATATGCACAGCAAAAGCATGATGAGATAAGAAACAAGCAGGTTGATATATCATATATTATATTCTTAGTTGGAATTTATGTATTAGAGGTTGTACACCATGTTACTTGGGGTTCTATGTAAAGTTATATACTGAATCTGCTATGTTTTAGATTTATAAATCGTTATAAAGACCTTTGTCTGGGAGATCAGACGGGGTGACATCCCACGAAAGCAAGACTTACTACAACATGGATATGTGCGGTGTTACAATTAGTATTAGAACCTAGATTTAGGTATTTTTTAGAACTTATTGGGTTAGATGCGGCCTCGTAGCCAATCTTTTGGATTTAGATAAGATCGATCTTTAAAAATTGGAGGATGATTAATTATGTAGTAGATGTGGATTTGATTTTCAATAGGAGAGCTTATAGTATAGTAGGGCCTATAATAGTGTTCGCAGTTAAAGGTTTATATACATAGAAAACTATATGGAGCTAAATATAACAATAGATATGATATCTGAACGTGAAGCACCTAAGTTGGTTATGATCTTTTTTTACGAGTCAAAAGAAGGGATAGTCAAGATAGTTACAATATCAACAGAAGAATCTAATGAGGAGGATCATGAAGGTGATATAATTGGTTATGAAACAAAATATGACCCAAAATCTGGTGATAGTGTAGAGATTGAGGTCAGGGACTCCTTGGATGGGATATATGCGAGTACTCTTTTGTATCTTCTGACTCTAGACCCTAGTTTCTGGGACTGGTAGTAATGATGAGTATGGAATTTTGTGTACTCAAGTGCTTTGAGTATATATATAGTATGATCTTCATAGATGGCAGTAATTACAACAACTAGTTAAGGATTTGTGCACTTATATAATGCGCTTGTATTATATTTTGTGCACTAGAAACCTTGTACAGTTGTAATGAATGCACCGAATTCCATCAGAACTCTAAAGTTAAGTGTGGTTAGATGGGAGTAGAACTAAGATGGGTGACCCCCTGGGAAGTGACCTTAAAAGTTAAAGGAGAAGATTTGGAGCAATTTATACAAAGAAATAAAAGGGTGATTCCAACCTTTTAACTCTAAAAGACCTGGAGGACCTAGTTAGTAGATGATAGGAAATTTCTAGAGAAAGAATCAGCTACTGAAGAAAAATAATTCATTCGTTGATTTAAGTATGAGAAGAGGAGTATAAAATCATAAATTACCCTATTTAGACGATTTATAGGATGAGTGAATCCAAGAAAAAATTATATAAGATCAAGACTAGGATCGGTAAGGGATAATCAAGGCCTAATCTTAGATTCTAAACAAGCGTAAACAAACCATTGGTCAAAGCATAAGTGGTCATTTTGGATAAAGTGGATCTCAGAATAATAGCAAACAACAGTGGTTGTAGAATATAAAGTTTTACCGAAGACAAAGAAGCTAAGATTTTAATGATATCAAAATTTCTTCATTCTTTTATTGCTTATTTTGTTGCTCAAGATAAGGATTAAGAATTGGGAAGTTCCCTATGAACTAGCAATTAGCACTTCTTTTAAGGAACAAATGAATAATGATAAGGTGTGTCTAGAGTATCATGTATTAGTAGGAGATAATGGTTCTGAATGGACATATCATACATGTAGTCATAGATGATTATGATACTATATTTGGCATAGATTGGTTATCTCAATATCACACCCGAGTTGGGAAAGAAAGGAAGCAAGAATGTCTACTTTATATCTGGAGTTACGACTCAGAAATTGTTGTCAGGATTGAATGGGGTATTTAGCCTATTTGTTGAATAATTGAACTCGTTCTGAGAAACCCAAAAATATGCTTGTGGTTTGTAAGTAATTAGATATTTTTCTAGCCAAATTAAAAAAGTTACTCTAGAAAGGGATGTTGCATTTATTATTGATTTGGTAATAGTTACTGAACCAATTTCTATGACCCCTCCTATTAAAAGGTACTAGCAAAAGTTGAAGAGGCTGAAGAAGTAATTGCACGAATTGCTAGAGCAGAGTAATTACCAAGTTAGAATTGCAAAAAAGGATATCCATAAAACTGTACACGTTATGGACATTATAAGTTTTTGGAGATGCCATTTTTGGTTATTAGTGTTCCTGTGACATTCATGGACTTAATATATTGAGTTTTCTAGCCATATTTTGATAATTTTGTTATTATTTTCTCTGATAATATTTTGGCAGGTTCTAAGGACTTTCAGGAACATTAGAATCACATGTGAAAAGTACTTAAGAAGTTATGAGAAAAAAACTAAATTATATGCTAAGTTCAGTAAATGTGAGTTTCAATTGGATAAAGTAGCCTTTTAGGACACATGATAACTAAGGAAGGAATTTCAGTGAATCTACAAAAGTTAGAATTATTACAAATTGTAAACATCTAGAAAATTTAGTTAAAGTGTAGAGTTTCTTAGGATTGATTGGATATTACCGAAGATTTATTTAAGGATTTTCAAGACTTGCCTCACTTTTACCACTATTGATTTAAAGATTATGGGAAAAGTTCTTTAGAGTTAAAGAAAAAATGAAGTGATTCTCAAATTAGAGGAATATGTAAATAAATGATGGTTGATAACGTATAATATTTCAATTCAGTCGATACTCTTACGGTAGTCGAAAGGAGTACAAGGAAAGGATAAGAAAGTATAATAGACATATCACGAACATGTGTTTTGGACTTTGGGAAACAAGTGGCTTGACAATTTGGCTTCTATACTAGTCCACTACTAGAATGATCTTACCTAAGGCTCTTTATGGACAAAAGTGTTGATCATCACTTTTTTAGGAAAAGTTTGGGACAGCGACAAAGTGTGTACAAGGTGCTTTCGATATTGAAAAGGTAAAGCAGACCGAAGAGCTAATCAAGGCTAAATAGGAAATTGTACAAAGTTGGCAGAAAAATTACACCGACTAGTATAGAAAAGGTCTAGAAGTTGCAGAAAGAGATAATAATTTTTGCAAAGTTAATACCAAGACGACATTCAGGGAAGTAAAACATAGAGGAAGAAATTTGCACCCCAATATATTGGACTATTTCCGATTGTGGATAGGATAAGGGAGTGGCGTATCAATTGGATTTGCCTATAGAGTTGTAAGGCATCTATAATGTATTTCATATTTCTCAACTTCGGAATTAAGTGGTTAATCGTGACCATGTACTAAATGAAGAACCTATGGAGATGACTCCTAATCTAAAATATGAGGAACGTCCGACTAAGATTCTACAGTATGCTGAGAAGGAATTATGATATAAGAAGATTTCAATCGGTAACGAACTTTGGAGTTATCATCCCATTCAAGATGCAAGGAGACAAAATTAGAAATGCAGAAAAAATACTCAGTTTTTTTTTTTTTTTTAGGATGAGCCTAATTTTGAGGACGAAATTATTTAAAGAATGGGAGATTATAACATCTCATCCTCCTATATTTGAAATCATGACTACTTTGAACAGAGAGAGAATTTATATGTAAGCCCAGAATAAGAAATGATTCGTTTGATTAGATGGAGGTTTTGGTGTAATAATTTTTTCTAAAGGTATTGTTAGAAATTTGACCGAGAAACGTGAAAAAAATGGAAAGAATTTGAAAATTCTAAGAGACTACGTTAAGTTTAATTTACTGCGTAGATTGCATTGGTCAAATAAATTTTTTTTCCAATTGGGATGAATAGTGATTGGAATATGAGTATTCCTAAAGAAATATAATGATTTTCTAAAGAAATATAATGCTCTTCTAAAGAAAAGTGATTATAGTAAAAAAGAGAACATATGGCATTCTATGATTTGTTATTAAGAATAGATGCCATTATATGATTAGTTGTTGAAGAATAAGTGCTATTATATGATTGGTTCCAAGAAAACACATGTAATATTAGGTGGACGGTATAAAGCCTTCCAAATTTCATCTTATGACTGATTGAGAAAGCCACATTCCGTTTTTGTGATTGGTTAAGCAAGCCATGTGTCATGATATTATTGATTGCATGAGATTCATGCAAGATTCTAAAGGCTTCTACATGCCACCTACCATGCCACCTAAGGATATACATGGGCTAATAGGATGTTAGCAACATAGCTTGAGCATTTAATACTATTTGACCTTGAGACCAAAATCTTCTATAAATAGAAGATGGGAATGGCAGTTGAGGCCATTTAGCTAGCTGAAAAAACAACAGAAAACAAGAGAAAAGGAAGAGAAAAAGAAGAGAAAGGAAAAGGAAAGAAAAACAGAAGAAAATAGAGAGAAGAAAGAGAGAGATTTCTGAGAAAGAAAGAGAGAAGGAGGAGGACATAAAGCTTGGCCATTTTTCAGCTTGAAGTTCACTATCTACAAGGTAAGAGATTACCTTCCTTGAATTATAGTCATAGAATAGCTTATGGTGGACATTTTGGTAAAAATTTTCCAAGGAAATATGCATGAAGTATGGCTATGTGGCAATTGGGCTAAAAGTTTGTTGGCTATGTTTTGTGAGATGTTTGAATAAGATTTGAAGGTATTATAATGAGTTGGTCATAGCTGCATATGGTTGTGTAAGTGGAAGTAAGAGATAAAAGTGGAAAATGGTTAATATATTGAGAAAAATGCAAGTTTGTTATGCTTTGTTAAAGCTGCTAGTTTTGTTGTTGGAAAATTGTGAAAATACTACTTTGTTCATGACATGGAAGCTTTCTTTCAAAATGGTATGAAGTTTTAGGACAATTGCCGAATTGCTTTCAAAACATCCTGTGCATTATACAAAAGACATGTTGCTTCCTATGTTCATCGAACTATAGAAATTATCACATTGAATATGAAAAACATTTGGAAAATAATATTTTAATCTTGGAATTGATTTTCTTGTGCTCAAGAATGAACTGATATTTTCGGAAAGAAAGTATTTTGGAAACAAATTTCGTTTTGAGAAAAGTATTGAGCTATTTTGAGATGTTGCATTGATCTCTGGCATTTTGATGTGATCCTTGAGTACTCAGAGGAACTATGCACTTAACACTAACTTGCATGGATTGGAGAACGTTGGTTGATTGGTAGCCACCATCGAACTGTGATCTCTTATTTCACGGGATGCCAATATTTGATGTCTAATTGGCCTTAGCTAACACTATGTTTTTCCAAAGTAGAAATGGAGGACGGGAGTGGGACACCCGAGCTGTAGGGTGGGCCATGATGATGGCCATTGTATGTTTAATTGTAGTGAACGTACTGGGTTATTCATACTAGTTTATCGGTTGGACTAATGTTCCTTCTAAATGAAATCAATGTCAAAGATTAGACTAATGTTCCTTACGAAGAACATCAATGTTATTGGTTGGACCAATGTTCCTTCCAAATGAAATTACAATGTGAATTTAGAAATTAAATTGTATTTTGAAAATATGATATGGTTTATAATTAAAAGCTCAACAATGTTATTATAAACGGTGCTAGACTACTATGTGTTATAGTAGCTGCACATTTTTCGAAAAAGAGAATAATCATGCTTTCTTTAAGTGTGAAGCATTAGTTTTTATTAAACCATGATTTTAAAACGTGTTTGAGCACTTTTGACAATTGTTAACGAGTTTTCCTCTTCAAGGATTAAAGACCTATCTTTTTAATGAAAAATATTATATAAAACTCTTTTATATATTTTTAAAAAAGAACACTAGCACCCACGAGACTCATTGAGTACTTTTCACTCACATGCTTTTTCTCTATTTTCCTTTTTAGGTTCCTTTGTACAGTTTAGCGATTAGAGTTGTGCAACGAAAGCATGATGAGATAAGAAACAAGTAGGTTGATGTATCATATATTATATTCTTAGTCAGAATTTATGTATCAGAGGTTATACACCATGTACTACTTGGGGTTCTATGTAAAGTTATATAACGAATGTGCTGTGTTTTAAATTTATAAATCATTATAAAGACTATTTGTCTGGGAGATCAGATAGGGTGTATCCCATGAAAGAAAGGCTCACTACGACAAGGATATAGGTGGTGTTACACTGCTAACCTAGGAAAATAATAATAAACAGAAAACAATTGATGAATCATAATTTTGATAGTTTACAAAGAAACTAGAGCATTTAATTTCACATAGATCCAGCATTGTTATCAAGTTTCAAACTTTACAGATAGAATGTAATTAAACATAGTGATTCATCAACAATTCAACACCAAGCAGCTAACTTAACCATCAGAATTGTCAAAAAACAAATACCAAAGTGCACTAAACAAAAACAAAATTTAAAATCCATGCAACATGAAGCAACTGGCAAACACCATTGAAATGAGTTCAAATTATACATTGATGGAGGCATACCAAGGAGCATAAAACTCAATGAGAGTGCTGTGATCGTGACCGACCTCCTTTTTGAAGTTTTCCTCAGTCAAAACGGTGGCATCATTCGCTAAGGTTGAAGAAAAGAGGAACAAAGCTAGGATTGTGAACGCTAAAGGTAATAAAAGATTTGGGCTTTTCGAGTATTCAAAG
The DNA here is from genome assembly GCA_026120185.1 of Voacanga thouarsii. NCBI lineage: Eukaryota > Viridiplantae > Streptophyta > Magnoliopsida > Gentianales > Apocynaceae > Voacanga > Voacanga thouarsii. The sequence goes on from JANUWF010002297.1 coordinate 469,028, forward strand.
ACACAACTAAAGGCGCTTCAAGAATTTGTAAACTAGGGCAACCGTTGAGGATACCACCATTGCTGTTGAATCTGATAATCTCTAAAAATACTACAATTGCAAGAGGAAGAAGGTGGAAAATCTAGAAATGTGCAGAGAGAGAGAGAGAGAATGTGTGTGTGAGTGAGTGAGTGAGAGAGAGAGAGAGGGTGTGCGTGTGTGAGTGAGTGAGAGGAAATCTGGAAGGGAGAATGGCCTCTATTGCCATTAGAGAGAAAGAGAGTAAAAAATCACAGAAAAGAGGGGATGTCAAATGTGGAAGGGAAAAAGAGGGGGAGCTCTCCTCTGTGCATAGGCTAACGGCCATTGGTTTTGTTTTCCTATCATTATTTATTAAAAATAAAGGATAGAGTCTGTAATTAAAAAAAATTTATATTTAAAAATAATTTTGAAAATTAATCTTTATAACTAATCTCAACAATTCACATATTTAATTTTTATTTTACAGAATATTTAACATTTTTGAATTTGTAAATATTTTTTGTTACTTAGGATATAATAAAGGTAAATGTATGATTTGAAATCATTCAATCTTAATTTTACGTACAAATTGAGTTAGCAACTTGATTAGTTCTTTTGAAAATATGCCCTAAATTGAATTAATAACTTGATTACAAATTGAATAATTAAGTTTGTCATGCAAAGTTTCTTCTTTTTAATTTAAAAAATTTTTATTATGTAATTTAATTGAATTATTAATTTAAACGTATGAATGAATTTAGTCATCAAGCATTATATAATACTACTATTTCATATACAACATAATTATTCTACAAATAGCACTATAATAGTATTATAAATATTGTGATTAACATATGTACATAATTATGTAAATGCTTATTTCAAAATGTTTAACAATGACATTAATGCTATAACACAAACATATTGTTTTCATTAAAAGTAATTCAAACATATAGTTTAACATAACTATATATAATGATAATGAAAAGTATATTTAAATAATATCAATTATTTGGAATGATAAACATAGTTTTTATTCAATTGCATCCAAAACCTCAAATAGATTACATTATAAATTCATATTCAGTTTGCAGTCTTGTATGATTACTACTCGCTTCATCTTAACCAAATTGATAGTAGTTGACTTGACATGAGATTTTATGCAAAGGTAAAAATTGTAATATAATAATAATATAATATGATAAAAGTAATAAATATGTTGGTCTTGCAATATTTTATGTCAAATTTAAATATATAAAAGTACTATGTGATAGGTATATTGATTATTTTATAATAAATAATATTAAAAACTTGCCCTTCAGGGAAAGTGTTAATTCTTCTGGAATAATCCAAAATAATAAGTAGGTCAATTTTGTTGGGATGGAGGAAGTATCACTTTAACATAATAAATTTTTAGCTTTTTGAATTTGTTAAATATATTTAGAGATAAAAGATGACTCAAATTGGTCTCTATTTTGTCCCTAAAATATAAAATCAAAGACAAAATAGAGATAACAACCACAAACTCCAAATTAGAGTCAACTTAGAGATAAAAAAAGTAAGCATTATTTACGTCTCTAAAATTTAGCATTGGAAAAAAGTAGACCCTAATTAGTCTCAAATATTTGAGATAGATTTGTTAATCTTTAAATCGTCTCGACTTAGAGACAAATCTTGTTGTCTCTAATTTCAAGACCAACACCCCATGAATGAGGTAATAGAATTGTGACAGGAACATATTTGCCTCTAATGAGTTTCTAATTTTAAATAAAATAGAAACTAATGTTTTTTTAGTCCACATGCTGTCTTTAACCTTAAAAATAGTATGTAGAGAGTTTTTATTGGCTCTATTTTGCCTCTGATATTCGAGATGCATTGAGAGTTGCCATTGGACTCTATTGGGAGATAGAGTTGAGACTACTCTACTATCGTCTCTATTCTACATTTATTTAGAGACCAAATAAAAACGTTACATTTAGAGATGAAAGATATTCGTCTCGAAATTGTCCTAAATATCCCATCTTAATTATTTTAAGATTGATTCATCTCTATTCTGTCTCAAATTTGTCTCCATTTTTCCGTCTCTAAAACCAGGTTCTTCCATAGTGGTTAGAATTTGAGAAATCTCTCTAGGGCCTCATCTTGTCCGCATAAGGTCCTTAGTTTTGTAGGATTATGGAGGACTTCTATTAAGCTCCCAAAAGCTTGTGCTATTATGATTTCCTCAGGGCTAATGTTTTCAGCTTGCTATTCTCTCTCATGGATGTCTAGTGGGGGCATGGGAGGAAGGTTTCCTCCTCGAGGTGGGAGCTCTTCTGTCGAGGTTTCCTCAGTATGTGCCATGGATCGTTTTCTTGATGGCATCATATTACTAAGTTACGCAGTTTTGTTAACAACTTTATATGCAGGATTTCTACATGTAGTAATTTATGCATGATAAAATAATGCTAAATATTTCTAGGCCTTTCACACAATCATGTAGTTTCATACAAAAGTCAGAACATCCCAAATACTATTCCCAACATGCGCATATAAATATCAAACATAATAGAGGGTGAAAAGTCTCCAAAGTACGAAGGTTAATATCTTAGCATCCCAAAGCAAGTTACCATGGCTAAGGTATTTTCCTTATCACCATATCACAACTCTATCTGCCTATTTAAAATTAGGATAATCAAAATTGAAAGCCTAAAACAGTCACAAGAGACCTCACATAATTTATTATCGCATCAAGTTCTTCTGTGCCTAAGAGATTTTGCATCGTTAGAATTACCATGTTCCCTTCAACCTATTTTTCTCCTTATCGCTGTAGGGCCCTTCGAATCAATCTTCACTAAAACTATCATTAATTGGAGACACATGTAGAAACCTACCTGTTATTTCCATTGACTCATCATTATCCAACAAGGCACTACAATCAAACTCATCATTTAAAGGAGAGCAAATTTGGATAAGTATAGCCATGCCTAAAATTCTAAAGCTCACAAAAGGATATATATTCTCTTAATAAATATCATAGTACTTAGAGTTTCTAAATCCACGTATCTACACAAGCATAACCTAAACCTAGGCTCAATCTAAACTTAGGCTCCTATATCAATTATCACACCCCGTTACATATGTAACCTATATTTTGGAGATGTCACTCCATCCTTAGGATCAGGGGTTTTTTAAACACAATAAGAAAAATAAATAAATAAATATGAAATTTTGAATTTAAATTAAAACTTAAAAAGTATCCATTGCATGCCCACCATAAACTTAAACTTCAAAATAAAATAACTTGATCATCTGAACAAGGATAATAATATAAAGTATCAAGACTGTCATTCATTATAAAAAGAGATATTAATCTAAGTCCTTAGTCTTGATAAGCTCACTTCATTCTAAAAACATGGTTAGATAAAACATGTAAGATTGAAATAATTTTATTAACTCCCATAATATGGTGGTGACATCGTTTTTTTTTTTTTTAAAAGATGTCATGATGCTTGAAAAATATTAATTTGAACGAATATGAATATAATTTAAATGCCTTTATGCATTTTCATAATAGAGTATTATTCATGGGAAATTCGGCAAGTACCATTCATTTACAGTGCCAAAATAATTTTGTTGGTTAAAACATTAACAACATAATCTAGAACATAACAATTGTCTATACATAGTGAGTCTTTAGCCATTTTCAATACCAGGCACATAAAATGTGGGCAATGCACATAGCAATCCCAACCATATTACTAAGAAATCATACTATAATGGGTACATAAATGGTAGACAAGGCACATAACAATCCTAACTGTATCACTAAGAAAATAAACCACAATGGGTACATGAATGGTAGGCAAGGCACATTGCAATCCCAACCGTATCACTAAGAAACCGTGCCACAATGAGTACATCAATGACTATTTTCTATTCATATGGCTCAAAATAATTACTATTCCTTTAATGGATATTCAATCTTGTTTTCTAAAAATATTATTCTAGTCTTAAAACATAAATTCAATTTTTCATCATGACTATAATTTAAAATTATACTATTTCTTCAAAATACTAAAATATAATCCATATATCCATTCTAATAATTTGTTCAAGGTACAGTAATTTAATACTCAAAAATTTCCTTGTAAAAACAATAATAAGTGGAGCAAGACTTAAAAATCATTTGTATAAAAGGCGTTTTCATGAGGATGCAAGAACATACCTTAGTCCTTAGCAAAAGAGAGCGATAATTCTAGCTTAGTTTCCTTGTGCTCGATCTTCAACCTCCACCACTTTTAATATTTATTTAAATGAAGGACAAACTATTTTTGTAACCTATCAACTATTAGTTTGTCCAAATTTTGCCCTTTAATTAACAAAAAAAAGCGTAAAATGGTTCTTTGAACTTTCTAATTATCCAGATCTTGCCATTCCGTCAGTTGATTGACAGTCAACCCTTCAATTCGTCAAAAAATGAAGGATAAAATCGTCTTTTTACTATTTATCTTTTTCTTCCCAGATATTAACTTTATTTTATTCATTTATTTTATATTTATTTATTTTCTTTTCTTCTTCCTCAAAATTTCTTCTTTTGATTATAGCAAATGTGAGGATTTCATATTATAATAGATCAACCAAGCTTTTACCCCATGAAAATAATTGTTTTAGGAAATAAAGCTTGCACTAATATAGATTCGAGAGGCAAAGGCTGTTGTTTCTACCTTGCTATTCACCACCAATAAGGGGAAATGAGAGCTAGAGATGGTTGTTGTTTGTCTCTCTCAAAAGCTCCATTTGCTTATCTTCTTTTTTACCAGTCAAAGTCTGAAGTTACAGCATTGAGAATAATTTTATTGCTCAAAATTCAAAGGTTTTTTAAAAAAAAAATCATAGCATTTTCAATTCCTAAGGGAAAATATTTTTGAACAAGGTCCAAGAAACCCTTTGACATAGAAGTGCTCTTGAGTACCAAAACCAAAGCATCTAGTGTCGCTGAAGTTTCACATTAGTAATTCGTACTCTTTAATTTTCAATCCATTCTCCAAAAGTTACACTATCTTTTCACCTTTGATAGTAACATAGCATGTAATCTTCCCGTGATGCTTGATTCTAAATGATCACACAGTATACCTTACCTAAGAAAAGATAGGAGTTTGACTATTGAGTTATTCCGACACCTTTGTTGCACGAATGAGGGATCACTGCTTTACCGACATAAATGTTAAGAAAGAGCTTCTGTACTTTGATTTCTCTTATTGGATTGTTCAATTTCTTTTTGGAAGTCATGACTACGACTATAAAAGAGAGCTGGAACTGGAAGTGCCACCATTCAAAATTCAAAGGAAAATTAGCTGCTCTTATGACAACCTTAAGAAAAGATTCTAATTCCAAAACTATTCTTTTATGATTTCTAATTCCAAAATTACCAAAAATTCTAACTATTACAAAATTGTAAGGTAAATCTTAAATTTTGTGATTTTTTAGTTGGAAAATAAATTTGTGATTTTCAGCAATTACAAAAGCAAACAATGTGGTGCTGGTAGTGGTCTAACAAAGGACGATAGCCTGAGGGGAATGTAGGTGGCAGTCAAAGGAGGAGAGACGGTATTATTGCTTGTGGATTTTGCTTTATTTCCATCAATTTCTATGTGGAATAGATGAAATTTTCAACTAAGTATGCTTTGGGTACTTTGATTAGGTGTTTTTCAAGTTAAAAGAGCTAATTTTGGTGCTTTAGCTTATGAATGCGGGAGTTTTTCCAAGTTGGTTTTGATCTTGGAGCTTAATTATTTGAAGATCTCTTATGATTTTAGTGGAAAGAGTTGATTTTTGTTTATAGGATTGAGTAGTTTTGAGCTTCTAATAGGGAAGATGAAGAGAAAATGAAGAGAAGATAAAGAGAGGAAATGATGACGAAAAAGAAATGCATATGAGACTTTTGGAAGAAACTCAAACTCTAAGAAGAAGAAGATGAATAGGAAAAAGATAATTTTACCCTTCATTTTTAACGGATTGAAGGATTGACCGCCAGTCAATTGATGAAAGGGTAAGATTTGAACGATTAGAAAGTTTGAAGAACCGTTTTATACTTTTTTAACTAGGAGGGCAAAAACTAGACAAACTAATAGTTGAAAGGTTACCAAAATAGTTTGTCTTTAAATAAATTATAGATCAACTCCTAATTCCATTTTCAACTAAAAAGTGGTCTAACTTAAACCACAATTCCTTAGTTTACTAAATTAATACCATTACAAAAATCTCATCAAAGCAAATCATAAAATTCTAAGTACATTGCAACATATATTCCTACATTCAAGGGTCATGTAATCATATAGCTATCACTAAATCATATAACCTGAATCATGTCATCAAATGGTTCACAAGAAGTAAAGGTTCTTTCATGTAACCTAGTCACACTAGTGGACTGCCCTATGATTAAATTCTAAGAATCAAGTAATTTAACTTAAGTATCAAGATGCACGTATTAGCATCTTTAAACATTCCTCAAACATCTTGGAATCAAACTAAATAATATTTTCAAAAGATTCATAACAAGATTTCAAACAAATCTAAATCCTATTCTCATTGGAATTTCTATTTTAATTGAGAAAACAAGGTGTCAAAAGATTAAATTGATTGACTAAGCAAACCAATTTATTTTTTGCTCAAAATTTTCATTACAAGCCTCATCAAATAAGGTGGATTATTATGTAAAAGTCTCCCCAAAATCATGCTAAAAAGTAGGTCAAATTAAGGTTTAAAACTTGTTCACCGCTACAGTAATTGCTACTACCAATTTCATGCGATAATTTTCAAAAATTCATTGCAACTAAACCACAATGATTTTGTCAATGATCCTTGATTTTAAAATGTCCCTTATACATTGAAGTTGCAACTATTAGAAACTATAACCAAATTCAATTAGAGTAGTTTATTTTTAGGTCATTTAATTTATAAATGGTTCACAAAATTTCAATAGTGTACAGGGTAGGTTCGATTTAGCATAAGGCCATGTTCTATTCATCAAACGGGTGCAGGGTCAACTCTATGAAACTCTCTAAACATCATATATTTGTAGAAAAATAGCCCTTAATAGAATATAAAATGTTTTCATGTTCATTAAAAATACATTCTCAACATAAAGATGTTTCTAGCAACTATGTTCTATTTTTGCTCAACATTTCTAAGCATGATACCAATATCAAAACTTACTATTTTTAACATATGAATCCACACACAAAAAGCATTTCATGTCTCCATTAAGTCCACAATTATATTCCATCAAAATCACAAACAAAAATTGCATTTTTGAAAAGACCACAAAGATGGGTGGAAACCTTATTTTTCAACCATGATGGGAAATGAAAGTAAGATAGGTTCTTTTGGTGTTACCTCTTGGAGAATCTTGTTAGAGATATTGAGATAAGCGAGAGAAGGCTTCCTTTATCAGCAAATAAGCTAGAGTTCTTGAGTGTTTGACGAGAAAAATCAAGGCGAATGGGAGAAGAGTGGGCTACTAGCACAATAGAGAGGAAGGAGAAGAGAGTATTTAGAGAAAGAAAGAGGCTGCTGAAATCCAATGGCCAAGATTAGTCCTAGAGTGGCAGCACCTAGGAAGATATTATGGTCATTTCACATGTTTTTAGGGCTTCTAGGTCAAGTTAAAATAAATAGGTCAAGTCAAAATAAAATTTCAAGACTTGGGTAGTCAAGTTAAAATTGTTTAACTGGTTAAGTAAAAATAGTCTTAGGGTTAAGGTTAAGCTAGTTAAAGTATAGTCAAAATAAATTGGTCTTAGGTTAGCCAAGACCTTCAATTGATCAAAAGTAAAAATTATTCCATAACAGAGTTTAAAATATTTGTAGAAATTATTTTTCTCATTAAAATAGTTGGAATAATATTTCCTTATAATAGTACTTTAATTAAATCATAAAATCATATTACTAATATTAGCAAAGTATTCACATTAATATTCACAAACTATTCTTATGATTTTATAAGCATTCTTAGAAATTATAAAGGAATTAAATGAGCACGCTGAATGAACAATATCAATAAATATGATATGGTCAAAATTAAAAACTCATTTCTTAATTTCCAAAGTGTAAATGGATAGGGTATTACACTCTCACCCTCTTAAAGGAATTTCATCTATGAAATTATCTATTACTATATCTCAGAGCAAATCATGTAATTTCTCCTCATACATTCTTCCGTTTCTCAAGTTGCATCTTGTACCTCGTGATATTGCCATAAACTTTAATCAGTAATTAAGTTGACAAAATCTCTTGTAACACATCTTTATTTCCATTTGGGCTTAAGCAAGAGTTATAACAATCTGATTGATTTCATATGTTCCCTTTTTAACTTCTAACAAGTGAGACACACAGACATAAACTATGGAAATCCTTTCCTTAGCCACAAAAATATCTTTTCAAATCTTGACTCATCTCTATTTTATCAAGGTGAATGGTGTGTCAAATTCTGTGTACTTCTCTCACTATCTTCTTCGGTTCTGCATTTTTTTAGCACATGAAATTTCATTCATTGGTCATCTTCATGGCATATTGGTTCACTCTGTAGCATTAGTCTCTTCACTCTTGAAAGTAAATATGATTGCAGTTAACTCTAAGTCATAAGCAGATGGTTCATTTAATGTGGCTTGAGTTTTCCATAAGACCTCTATGTTAGCCTTATTCTTTTACATGCTCAGGCACTAGAAATTGAGTTATAAACTCAAGAGAAAAATAGGTTGAAGAATTTAACATCAAGAGAGGATTAGCGATCTTGAAAACATCAAAAAGCAAGAAGGTGAAAAGACAAAAACAATTAATTATCCAAGAAATTATTGTGATTAATGAGAACTAAATACTTCTATTAGACGAAGAGAATAAGTCCTAAATACTCATGCCTTAGAAAAAGAAATGAATTTACAAGAAGTAATATGCGATATTGAGTAAAAAGATGAGTTCATGAAGTCAATATCATTTAAAGAAGAAAAATAAGGTTTTGTGCAATAAAGAGAACTACAAGATAAAAAGGATGAACAGATTGAGCAATTAGTGACATTTGAATTTAGTGGAAAAGACGAAGTTAGAAAAAAAGGCCGAAGTTGAGATGTACTAAATCAAAAGTATGAAAAAGGAGTATTAATTAGATGGAATGAATATAATAAAGGAAGAAATAGAATGTCAACATAGAGATGACATAGATATGTTGGGCGTAATGTTGATAAGTTTAATGAGGAGCAAGAACGAGTAACAAATGAAGTGGCTAAGGTGGCATTAATCACCCAAGTCTTGGGAGAATATTCTCAATAATAATAAATGGTGGGAGAAAAGGGATCGTATTGGGAAGCTTAGGACAAAGATGAGAAAGGGGCCAGTTCAAGAAGATTAAGACATCATGTTGAAAATCCTCTTCACCCTGTGGATCATGCACAAGAAAAGTGAGTCACTCAACCTAATATTCAAGGTCCAATGTCAAGTGCAAGTGATAGGAATCCATCTAAACAACATGGCACATTCCAAGAAGGGGAAGGAAAGGCCAAGTCACAACTCATGGCGCCTTGGAAGAGATCTTGATTCAAGATGCTTCAAAGAGAATTTTAAACTAACAAAACTAATAAGCCAAGAGTCAAGAGGTTTGTGAAGAAGTGGAAAGGTGCAACAAGTAAAGAATCTTTATGGAAGATCAAGCAATCGCATAGCCAAGGATTGCAACCCAAGTATGTATTAAGAGAAAATAAACTTAACCTCAAATCCATTTGGAAGATGAAAGAGATAGCTAAGACAACAACGGAGGTCAAGAATAATATTTGGGTTGCAAAAACTCCAAGAATGTAACATGGAAATGGCAGTGTTAAAGAAGGATTAAGTAGCATTGGGAAGCCACCCAGTAAGAAGTTGACACCAATTAGACTATTCTAGCCAGCACTGGTTAGTTTTGCAAAAGATCAGCCAGAATTCTACGAAGAACTTGGGGCGGCTTCTCCACCCCAAGCAGTGTCGGCTAACTTCGAGCCCTTCTTTGGTGTTTTGTTTTTCTTAGTTTAAGTCCTTTTTTTAAATATAATTTCAATTTCACGATTTGTCTTAAGTTTTAGGGCCTCAAAACTTCTATTAAGTCCATCTAAATTTTATGTTGTGCTTGCTAATTAGTTAGGATATGTTAGGGCTATAAATACCCCATTATATCTCTTGTAAACATAACTCTTGAACATTAGTCATTTCTTAGAAATCAAATCCTCTCTTGAGAGAGTTTGTAAGGTAATTCCTCTTGGGAGTTCCCAAATAAATCATAACTTCTTTTATAGCTTAGTCCTTTTTAAGATTTACGTCTCTAAACTTCTTAGGATAATTCAATTATTTCTCTAAAATAGGTCTTAGATTTTCATCTATCCAAGGTTCTTCTTAGGAGTCAAATTAGGTGTCTAAATCTTCTCATCCCATTTGTTATTGATCCTTCTTAGATTAGGATATTTGGGTATTGATTTAGTAGACATAGTTCATTAGATTTTGGGTTCAGATGACTTAGTTCTCCTAAGATTCTTGTTGTTTGGATTCAACTATTCATGTTTTTCAAGTTTTATTCAAATATCACTACTTTGAGTGTGTCGTGTGTTTGATGTGTGTTGAGTTGGATATAAAATTTAATTCTCTTTAAGCTCATTCCTCAACCAAGTTTTAATTAAAATATCAATTCCAAAACCACATATATAGATTAAGCATACTTATTGCAAATATAGTATAAGGAATTAACGAGTATTGATTTACAAGGAACAACTACTTCTAATATCTCTCATTATTTATTATCTAGCCTATCAAAATTAGAAAAAATGATAAATAAATACATATATGTACCGTATCAATTATAGACAAAATAAAGATTAGAAATATGTACTTAGATAGGATTTTCAAGAAACATGACCAGCAAGTTAGCAATTATTACAATTAATCAACCAATTCTACCATCATGAAGGAATAAAGTTAGAATCTTCTCTATCTCATTTGATATGGATTTACTGTCTTTTAGCTAAATTAATAGATATCTCTACCTCATTAATCAACTAAAAAAAATGCATTAATTCTAATTCCTTAATAATAATATCCCTATTTCTAGGCAATATTAGTATGAAGGAAATTAACATTCCTATCTCTAGGTGACATTAACTATAGAATCACGAAAAAACATTAAAGAAAAATGCAGCAAAAAAATTTTTAGTTTTTCTGAGCCACATCTAGGAGAGAGTACTTACTTCTCCTTACTGGTCGCGGATTAATCAACGTAGGGATGAGTTGCACTGAAACTTCTTGCATTGGAAGGGGAGAAGGAAGCACCTGCTACTCAATAGGAATTCTTGCCAATCTTCTACTCCTATGCATCAAACATCTCCAAGCTTCTTCTCTTCGCCTTTTGGAATATGACTCTACTTTGCTTTTGGTGTTAGCGTGGTGAGAGCTCCTTTCTTGGATAAAAAGCACTCTCAGAGAGAAGGAAGAGAAAGAATGTGAAATAGAAGAAAGAGGAGGCGGCACACTCTGATCAATTCAATTGCAAATTATTTGTTTTTTTATCATATATGTTTCGGCTAGCCTTAGGGCTTCCAAAGCCCTAATGGCCGAAACCACAAGCCCAATTGGGTTAGGTGTTGTGCTAAAAAAAATAGTACAAGCCTGACCCAATCTTCTTAATTAATTAATTATCTTTTTTGGGCCTCATTAAATATCCAAGATTAATTAATTAATTCTATTTGGACTCTTAATATATGTTAACATATATCAGCCCAATTAATTAATTTATTCCAGCCTAATTCTCATAATTAATTAATTATCTTTTCAGGGCCTTATTAAAACCCAATACTAATTAATCAATTCTAATTGGACTCTTAGAATAAATTTTAGTTCTCTTCCAAATAATTATCCATTAAGCCTAGATTGTGTTTAAACAACACTAAGGTAACTTGAGTTATTTCAGGGACCAAGAGACATATTATTCATGGCTACTAAAATGATCAAAATGCACTTACTATTATGTAATCTCATTTTATCATTTTAAATATTTTCATTTATCACCATATGAAAATATTGACCTCAAGAATAATATTGCTAAAGTAGTGTCTTCGACCTACAAGTGAAATGACAAAAATACCCCTCTATGTAAAACCCATTAATGAGACAGGATAAATATACTAACACCATCTAAAAGACATCTACTATCCTTAGATCTCTAGTTCGATAATCTATGACTCACTTGAATGTTTTTGCTTATTGTTGGAAGCTACACAAAAGCACACATTCTAGAGTCACATTCCTAGGGCTCTGGATCATTTAGATTATCCTAGATAATCACAAGGAGGTGATTTAACCTCACTAAGTAAAGCATAGAAACTCTATTGCATGAGTCCGTCTTAACTAATCAGAGTAATACACTAAACATACAATGATATTAATCTCACAACAGAAATCTCACTCAACATACGTCAAAGTATAAAACCCTAGCTTTGTCAGACTACCAACTCATACTCAAGTATGAAGGTATTCGTCTACGCTGTAGCAGTAATAGTCTAGTCTCTTTAATTATAATAGTTTAAGAGATATTACTACAGGTCCAGTTCTACGTATTCGAAATATGCTGATGCTTATGATGTGAGTGAACTATTCACTAATTCAAGGTAAACCATTCCTCATTAGAAATCATGGCATAATAGTCTTACCTTGATGAAATGTCCAATTCTATCAAAAGACTATGAACTTAATTTTACTCATATGACTAGTACCCATGGTCTATATCTTATTGTAAAGAACGACCTAAAACATAGACCATTACTTATCATACTTGGACATTTAAATGTGCAATAATATAAGTAACAAATCAAATTGAATGAATAAATATTTTATTGCAATATATTGAGATAGAATACATAGTCTTTGAGGGATTACTTTTCAATAATCTCCTATTTGCACTACAAAAACTAGAAAGTCCAAAAGTACCTACCCCTATGACATCTAAGTGTCTGTGAAATACATTTTCTATCAAAGACTTAGTAAAGGGATTCACTAGATTGTTGACAGAGGAAATCTAATCAACCAATATCTCCTGTTTTTGGATGAACTCCCGGATAAGGTGATACTTCCTCTTTATATGCTTGCCCTTCCTATGGTTTCGAGGTTTCTTGTATTGTGACACCGCTATAGAGTTGTCACAATGGTGTCACAATAAATGGTGACAATCCTATCCATTTGTGGTACTACTCCAAGTTCTATGCAGAACTTCCAGAGCAACATAGCTTCTTTAGAAGCTTCTGAAGTAGAAATGTACTCAGCTTCTATGGTAGAATCAATAATACAAGATTGCTTGATACTTCTCCATGAAATAGCTCCTCCAGACAGAGTGAAGACATATCCACTAGTGAATTTTCTTTCATCTTTATCTGCCTGGAAGTCTGAGTTTATGTAATGGTAGAAACCAAATCATCAGCACGATATACAAGTATATAATTTCTCTTTTCCTTGAGGTATTTGAGTACATAGTTTATGGCTTGCCAGTGATCTTCCCCTAGATTTGATTGATATCTTCTAACCATGCCTACTACCAAGTAGATATCTGGCCTAGTACAAAGCATAGCATACATGAAACTTTCCACAGTCGAAGCATAAGGAATCTTGCTAATTTTTTTCTTGTCTTTCTATGTTTGAGGACACTGCTTGGAAGATAAGGATAATCCATGTCTAAAGGGTATAATGGCCCATTTACATTGATCCATACTGTACTTGACCAATATTTTGTCAATGTAAGAAGATTGGGATAAGCTTAACATTTTTTGCTTCTAATTTCTAATGAGCTTAATGCCTAGAATGGAGCTAGCTTCTACTATATCTTTCATGCTAAATTGATTAGATAGCCAAACTTTAACGGATGCAATATCCCTACATCATTTCTAATGAGTAGAATGTCATCCACATAAAGTACCAAGAAAATCATTTTACCACTATCTGATTCCCTATACACATATAGTTCATCCACGTTTTGAATGAAACCATAAGCTTTCATGGTTTCATCAAAATGTATGTTCCATGCTCGTGACGCTAGCTTAAGTCCATGAATGGCCTTCTTTAGCTTACAGACTATTTGTTCTTGACCTCTACCAACAAAACATTCTGGCTGGGACATATAGATGTCTTAGCTAAAATAACCATTTAAGAAGGCCGTCTTGATATCCATTTTTCATATCTCGAAGTCATAATTATATGCGATGGCTAAAAGAATTCGAATAGACTTAAGCATGGCTACTGGTGAAAAGGTTTCCTCATAATCGATCCCTTCTTTCTGAGGATAACCTTTAGCAACCAACCTTACTTTATATATTTCAACCTTTCCATCCGTACCTCTCATTCTCTTGTATACCCACTTACACCTAATAGGTTTTATCCCATCAAGCGCAGTGATAAGATCCCAGACTTGATTAAGGTACATGGACTCAATCTTGGCATTCATAGCTGGCTGCCATTTGTCTGCATCAGCATCAACAATGAACTCCTCGTATCTAGTGGGATCTTGTTCCTGATGATCATCTTCAGTCCACCTTTCTGGATCTCTTGTGATTCTCCCACTACGATGAGTCTCAATATGTATAGGAACATTCGGTTATGTTTCTCTTGGTTCCTCGATCGGGGTGTTAGAAGTACCTGAAGTTGAATCAATGACCAACTTCTCTTCTATCTGTATTCTTCTTGAACCCATGGCGGAAGTAACTGGTTCATCCTTTAGGTATCTAGCATTAATACTAACAAGTACTTTTTGCTCTTGAGGATGATAGAAATATCCACCTCTAGTTCCTTTTGGATACCCAACGAAGTAACATAACTCTGATCTTGGTTCTAGCTTACTTCCTTTTGTCAGCACATAAGCTGGACAACCCCATATCTTCATATGGTTTAGATTGGGCTTTTATCCAATCTATATCTCATAGGGTGTCCTAGGTACTGATTTGGAAGGTACCAAGTTCAAAATATATATATCGCTGTTTCTAAGGCATATCCCCAAAAAGAAATAGGAAGAGTTGCATGACTTATCATGCTTCTGACCATTTTCATCAAAGTTCTATTTCTTCTCTCAGCTACTTCGTTTTGCTAGGGAGTCCTAAGCACAATTAACTATGCCATAATATACCAAGTAATCCTTAAACTTATTGAGAAGGTACTTTCCACCATGATCTGATCTCGAGGTTTTAATTAATTTACATTTTTTTATGCTCCACTTCAGCCTTAAACTTCTTAAATTTATCAAAAGAGTTAGACTTGCGCCTCATCAGATAAATATAACCAAAATGAGTGTGATAATCTGTGAAAGTAATGAAGTATTTGTAGCCTCCTCTAGCTGGTATAGCTATCAGACCACAAACATCTGTATGAATTAGTGCTAGTATATCCATGACTCTATCCAACTTTTTGGTCGTTTTACCTTTAAGGGAAGATTCACACTGAGACTATTCTTCCAGTCTTAATGAACCTAAAGGCCCATTATAGATTAGCCTTTGAATCCGATTGGGATTTATATGTCCCAATATTAGATGCCACAAATACAAGTCATTTGATATAACCTTTCTCTTTTTATTATTAAGTTTAGTTTAAATATTGTTTACTTAATTTTGAATATGATGTATATAAAAAAGATTCCCATACATGTTTCCTATACAAATTAAATTACTATCTCTATTGATGGAAACACCATAATGGAAAAAAATAGAATATCCTTGATTCATTAATTTGGAAATTGAAATCAAATTATGTTTAAAACAAGAAATATATAAAATATCTTTTAAAAACAACTCCTTATTACAATAAAAAATAAGCTCAAGATTTCCCACTACTTCAACCCATATTCTTACTCCATTGCCTACTTGAAATCCATGCTCACTCTTATTGAGTCTCATTGTCCTTCTAAACCATTGCAAAGAGTTACAAACATGGTCAATGGCTCCAAAATCAACTATCCATAAGGATATTAATGCACCCGTGAAAATAGACTCTATGTATAAAGCAATACCTGAAGTAAACTTCATTAAGAAGTCCGAACAGTCTTTTTCCTAATGCCCCTTCTTGCCACACTTGAAACATTTGCCTTTGGGCTTCTCGTTGGGCTTGGCCTGACCAGATGCTTTAGGTTGGGCCTCTGTATTGTTTTGGACCTTCATTTTTCTGAATTTCTTAGGCTTTGCCTTAATTCTAGAAGAAGAAGTAGAACGAGAGACCAAAACCTTTGACACAGGTTTCATGATCTTCTCTGCCGCTAGGAGCTCTTTTATAAGCTTTGTGATATTCATATCCAAATTCATGTTGTAGTTCAACTTGAACGGCGAATATGAGTCAGGCAGAGTTTCAAGAACAATGTTAATTTGGCTCTCAAGATCTATTGTTGTACCTAGGACATCAGCCTCTTCGAAGTAAGCAATCATCTTAAGCAAATGCGTTCGAACCGACGACCCCTCAACCATCCTAGTATTCATGATTACCCTAAGAGCTTCCTTGTAACACCCCACTACCTAAGCCCAACAGGGCTGGGGATGTCGCCCCGTCCATAGGACAAGGAGTCTTTTTAACTAGGTCACATAAAATAAAATAAAAGAAATATTTTAAAATTAAACTTATTACAACCCAATAATATATGGACAAATCCAAAATAAATTGTCTGCTACAATCTCTCAAAAACATCACATAAGGAAAATAACAAAGAGTCTTCAATATCACAAGCAACAATCTAGCTAATGACCTTCATAGCAGGATTGACCTGAAAACATGACATAAAAGGTGGTGAGATAAATATCTTAGTAAGTCCGTGTGTGCTATGAGTGTTTTAGGTAAAACAATTCATGTATGAAAGTTGTATAAGTTTCATAAGAGAAAGTGTTGGCAAGCATTAAATAAATATTAAAAATAAAGAGTGGTGTTTTTCTTTCCAAACCATACATGTGTACAATAAACACAACCACCCAAAGAGGTAGCCATAGGCTACTACACATTGGGCCCCATGACCATATAAGGGTCAGAAAACCACACATTGAGCATGCTAACAAAAGGTAGATGTACGGCCTACCGAGTGAGATACTCCTCCATTTCTACACCAAAACTTGCTGGTTGTCCACTTCGAAAACACTCAATCCATTTGACTGAAACTTTTTAGCGCGGACCAGTATGACCTACTGGACTGGCATCCTATCCGGAAAGGACTCACTCCTCAGAGGTGGCCACCTACTGAGAGACTTACCTTAACCCTTCAAAGACTAATCCTAATAGTCTACCCTTATTGAGTACTCAACGTTGTTTGTCCCACTTGGGAGAAAATTGATCATACAATGTTTTACTTGGAAACAACAATTAAAGGTTTCTAAAATTCTTATCAAAGCTGGGTTTTAGAAAGAGTTTAGTAGTTTGTGTAAAACTGCTTGTTTAATTTTCAAATGATTTGCTTGACTGAAACAAAAAAGAAAAACAGTCATTAATTGCCTTTACAAACGAATGATCATATACATTGAATTTAGCTTGCCACAATAATTTTGGTCTTCAAATGTCTCTATGCAGGAGCTTACCTGATCATTTGCTTGCTCGAATTCAAAAATCCTCCAAGGTCGACCTAACCCCGCCTGGGGTAACCACAAAGCACAAGGTTATATTTGAACTATACTTGCCTTACATAAATAATTCCTAACTCAACTAGTTACAACCATGACTAACCATGACCTTAATGCCCTAAGCTTTAAGGCTAGATGATAAAGGATTTTATAAAATAAATAAACTAGTGTTTAAATATTGAATAATACTAAGTCCTAATTAATATTAGTAAATGGTAATTTTTAAATAGTATTATTATAATAAAATAATTAATTACACTAAATTTTTAATTAATAATTACTAGATAATAACTAATTAGTAATAAATAAAATTAATAATAAATGAATTATATTAAATTTTGATTAATAAATAACAAATAAATTTAAATATAAATAATATTTATGAATATATGTAAAAGTCTTAACCATGGTCTACAAGGTCATTAATATTTTATTTATTATTATTTTTATTTATATAAAAGATTTTATTTACTATTATACATATATAGATATATTATTTTTAATAAAAGATATTATTTATTTGACTAATAAAATATCAATATTTCATTTAATATTCCATTTCCAAATCTTTCTAGGAATTTCGAAACCTTTAAAAAAATATAGTAGTAATTTTAATTAAGGTAATAAAACTTGTTAATAAAAAATAACCTAGGATTAACAAGAAAATAATCATGATTTTCCTATTGCTAAACAAGATTCATGAATCATCAAACAATAAACTAATCCATTTATGAACATAAGCTTAAATCAACACAGACTATCACATGACCAAATCCCTACTAGGCATATTCATCATTCATGGCTTCAATGGAAATAAAAACACAAAAATCCTATCCACCATAGGTGTCATAACATCTAACATGCTTTAAACATCCATAACTCTCCTAAGACATGATGAACATACATTGATTCCCAAGAAAATTCATATAGCTTATTCATATACAACCATTCTCATGTCCTAACCCCAACCCCTTCATTCACATGCATACACTCAATTCCCTATTCATATTCTATCCTTCCTATCAACACTCAAGAGACATGAATTTAGAATTAAAAAAGAGGATTAAGGGAAAAATACTTGATTGTCGATTACTTTGATGAAGACTAAAGAAGGTCCACGTGCAATTGAGTTGTCCAAGGAAAAAAAATAGCCATGGGTGTTGATAAACCATTTCGACCAGAGAGAGAGAGAGAGAGAGAGAGAGAGAGAGAGAGAGAGAGAGAGAGAGAGAGAGAGAGAGAGAGAGAGCATTAGTATGGTACATTGAAGGTTGAATGGAAGAGGATGAACAAAGAAGTTGTTCTTGATTTACCTTGATGATGTTCTTAAGACCTTTAAGAAAAAAACTGATTTTTTATCCGATTGAAATTTCTTGTTTGCGAGATTTTATGTTACAAATACCATAAATGAACACTAGGGATTATGTAGGAGTAATCTGGAGTATTTAAGAGTGATTGGAGGTGTTTAGGGTATGTTTTGGCTTGAAGGAATGTAGTGTGTGTTATTGGTGAAAATTGAGAGAATTTGAGAGAAGAGCTGTATAAAATCTGGAGTGATGTTGGCTGAATGGTCTAGGGTGATTAGGATTTTCAATATTCAGCTAGAAGGAGAGAGAATACTCTGATTTTGTTTGAAATTCAAATGGAGAAAATTGTGGAGTTGTTTGAGGTAGAAGATAAACTAATGATGTTTGATTGATGGAGGTTTCTTTGTTCTTCAATGGTGCTGGCTAGATTGATTAGTTTATGGCAAGGGAATGAAGGTTGTTCAGGCAATAAGGCTGACAAAAATTTAGTGTTTAATGGCAGTGGAGTTTCTGGTTTAGTAGCTCAATACAAGAGTGTTTTCATGGAGCAAAATTCTAGAATTTTTTTGAAGTTCAAATGTGTTTTGAATAGAGTGATCTTAGGAGATTTTTGAGGTGTGATTATGGAGTCCAAGTGCTCAAGGTAAGTGTGGAGGTTAATGGTGTTCAGTCCATGGCTGAACAAGGTCCATTTTGCAGAGGTTTGAAGGTGGTTTTTCGGTCTAGGCCTAAGGAGACAAGACTGAGAATTTTCTAGTTTCAAGGTGTTCAATGCTTCGAAGGTTTGCTTAATTTTTTATACAGAAATTTTGCATTTCTTCAGCCCGATTTGCAGATGGTTTTGAGTGATGTTTGAGGTTAAGATTGGTTTCCAGCCTTCTTTTTGGAGAAAAAGTAGAGGAGCTTTGCTGGATTGATGACAAGAAAAACAGCTTCAATTTCAGCTTGGTATGCAGCGAAATTGCACAGAATTTTTTCTTGTTTTGTGCAGTGTTATGCAGTCCAAATTTTACACTGAAATTCCAGTCTTCAAGCTACATGAATTGGTCATTTTTCTGGCAGCAAATGAGCAAGAAAGCTGGCTGAGTTTTTTGAAAGCTAGACTGCTCAAAATTCTGGAAAATTTCCAAATTTTCTTCATCAAGAACATGAACAACATGAAGATGAGTTTAAAGGTTCTACCATGATAATTGATTTCCCTTGGGAACCCTTCCTAGCTTCTCTCCTATTTTCCGTCAACCCTCTAACTTCCAAGACTGATTTTCAAAATTCAAGGCTAGGAAATCATCACAGAATTTTTTGGAATTAAAAGATGAGACTTGATGAATTTTGAATAATTTAAATGGTGAAGATGTTAGGACAAAGCTAGTGGTAATAACAAGGACAAGAATTCCTCTAGAATTCTTTTTAGGACATGATTATATGATTAAGACATTCTTAAGTGATGGGATTTGAACTCAAGACCTTAGAAATTAATTCACAAAGCTCTAACCACTTAACCACAACAACTCCTATTCTTATTTTCTTACCAAAATATTCTTCTTATCTAAACCTCAAGCCATCTTCCTATTTTGTCCTCAAGCAAAATTACCATTTTACCCTTCCTACTCAATAAGCATAACTAAGCCTTTTAACCTATAAATCATAATTCTAAAGCACATAAAATCATTCAAATATATATATTTTTATGCAGAATAATATGATATGCATCCCGACCCCCTTACTCTGAGGTTGGCTTTAGGTGGGGTTTCACATTCCTATATTGCGGGCCGGCTCTTGTCAGCGAACATGGTACGCAATGACAAATCCATATTATACGTAGTGGCTATGTGTTTATGCTTAGATTGGAGCACACTAGACATAGAAGCTAACATGTAGCCATCTCATCGGCTTTCTTCCATGCCTTCTTGACCTCTCGATCTTGATTAGTGGATTCTTCCCCAATCTCAGGCTAGGGATCCATAGGAACATACTTATACTCATCGGTAGTGAGTACTATGCTCAGGTTCTTCTTTCAGTCCACATAATTTGGGCCTGTCAACTTATTCTCCTTGAGAATGATTAATAATGGACTAAAACTAGACATATCTAAAATATTGTGAAAAACATTTATTTAGTTTGTGAGAAATAAAAATGCATATTCTTTATATTATTTCTTTAATAATAGATAACTCTTAAAACCATTATCAATAATATAAATAGTTTGGCTCTTAGAAAAGCTAATAGTGCTTCGTATGAAGATTAATAGCATCCTAAGTTAAGTGTATAACCATCATGAATCAAAACTTCCTAAAATAGGTAATGATCTAGAAAAAGTTCCGTCGATAGGATGGCCACTAATTCACACCACCTACGAGTAATCTAATGCTAAAAACCTCCAACATAGGTTGGTTAACCGTAGCAGATACCCTATACTTTTAATTTTACTCTTCCATTAGTTCTAGATACTTGTGAAAATCCATCATATAGGGGGTCATGCTCAGAATGATATGAGGAAATCCACTATCCCTAATGAGAATTGTGATGGAAGCCATGGGGTCATTGAAATCCTTCTCCCATTTAATCTTTTATCTAAAATAGAGTTTTATGCACAAAAACGTTTTCTATAATCTTATGGTTTTATTAACTTTAGTAAAAATCTAAAATTCAATATTATTCTCTATGTCAAGGACTAAATGCTTTGAGAGAATAAATTATGATTTTATTTTACTATTCTAAGTTAATAACCAAGTAAAACTTTATTAAATAACCATGAGTTCAACATTATTCTCTATGTTAAAGATTATATCCTTTAAGAGAATAAATCATGAACTCATTTATTTTAAAGTTTTTTAGAATAAAACGTTTTATCAAAAACTATCCTATCTAGTAAGACTTTGGTCTCACATGAACTCGTGCATTTGATCACAAAAATGAAATAAGCATGATATCAAAAGTAAACTTTTTCATACTCAAACTATTCATTTATTCCTAACTGACCAAACAATGGATTAAATATCATGAATTAAAAATTAACAATCTTGTTTAATCCTAAGGTGGTTCCATCCATTACTATTCATTTTCATGCAATTTATTCATTCATAGATAAATAAAACTATTGCAGAAAATTAACCTCATACAATGGTTTAAAAAACATGATTACATCAAGGAAAACTGAGGAACAAAACTTCAACAGTGCTTCCCTATTTCATGGACAAAACTGCGCACAACCGCTTCTAGGCAGAGTGGACCTAGCATTGGGTTTATTCAGTGTAACACCACACTATCTAGGCCCAACAGGGCCGGGGATGTCGCCCCATCCAATGGACAAGGGGTCTTTATAACTAGGTCACATAAAATAAAATAAAATAAATACTTTAAAATTAAACTTATTACAACCCAAAAGATAAATAAAGGAACAATTCCGAAATAAATTGTTTGCTACAATCTCTCAAACATCCCATAAAGAAATAACATAAAGTCTTCAAAGCATAGGCAACAAGTCTAGCTATTGACCTCCACAGCCGGATCAACCTGTAAACATGGTATAAAAGGTGATGAGATAAAAATCTCAGTAAACCCGTGTGTGCTTTGAGTGTTTCAGGTAAAATAATCCATGTATGCAAGTTGTAAAAGTTTTATAAGAGAAAGTGCTGGCAAGCATTAAATAAGTGTTGAAAATAAAGAGTGGTGTTTCGCTTTTCAAACCATACATGCGCACAATAAATACAACCATTCAAATGGGTAGCCATGGGTTACCACACGTTGGGCCCCATGACTAAGCAACGGTCAGAACGCCACACTTTGTGCAAACTGACAAAAGGTACGTGTACGGCCTACCGGGTGAGATACTCCTCCATCTCTACACCCAAACTTACCGGTTGTCCACTCCGAAAATACACAGTCCACATGACTGAAACTTGCTAACTCGGACCGGCATGACCTACCGGACTGGCATCCTATCCGGGAAGGACTCACCCCTAAAAAATGGCCACCTACTGAGAGACTTACCCTAACCCTTCAAAGACTAGTCCTGGTAGTCTACCCTTATTGAGTATTCAATGTTGATTGTCCCACTTGGGAGAAAATGGATCATACATTGTTTTATTTGGAAATAGCAATTAAGGTTTCTAAAATTCTTGTCAAAGTTGAGTTTTAGAAAAAGTTTAGCATTTTGTGTAAAACCGCTTGTTTGATTTTCAAATGATTTGCTTGACAGAAATAAATAGGAAAAATAGTCCTTAATTGCCTTTACAACATGAATTTCCATACACATCGCGTTTAGCTTGCCACAGTAGTTTTTGGTCTTCACAAAATTCCATGCAGGAGCTTACCTGATTCTTTGCTTGCTCAAATTCAAAAGTCTTCCAAGGCTGACCTAACCTCACTTGGGGTAAACACAAAAACAGAAGGTTACACTCAAGCTAAATTTACCTACACAAATAATCCTAGTTCAACTTATTACAATCACGACCCTAATGTCCTAAGTTTTAAGGCTAGTTGATAAAGAATTTTATAAAATAAGTCTAGTTTGATAAGTTAAAATAACTAAGGGTTCTAAAAAAATTGCTAATAAATTATAGACTCAAATAATAATTCTTGAGTGTTATTATAAATAAATAAACTAAGGTTTGAATATTGAATAATACCAAGCCCTAAATAATATTAATAAATGGTAATTTAAAAAATAGCCTTATTATAAATAAATAATAAATTACAAATAATTTTAAATTAATTTTTAATAGATAATAAATAATTAGTAATAAATAAAATTAATAATAAATGAATTATATTAAATTTTTGTTTAATAAATAACAAACAAATTTTAATATAAATAATATTTATGAATATAGGCAAAAGTTTGAACTATGGTCTACAAGGTCATTATTATTATTTATATAAAAGATCTTATTTAAAATTATGCCTATGCATATATTATTTTTAAGGAAAAATATCATTTATTTGACTAGTAAAATGTCAATATTTCATGTAACATCCCATTTCCAAAACTTCCTAGCAATTTCGAAATCCCTAGGGAAAAATATAGTAATAATTTTAATTAAGGTAATAAAATTTACTAATTAAAATAGCCTAGGATCAACAAGAACATAATCATGATTTTCCTATTGCTAACAAGAATCATGAACATATTCCTCAACATCAAACAACAAACTAATCCATTTATGAACATATGCTTAAATCAACACTTGCTATCACATGGCCAAACAATCATGATCATGGCTTCAATGGAGATAAGAACATAACAATCCTATTCACCAAAGGTGACATAACATCTAGCATGCTTAAACATTCATAACTCTCTTAGGCCATGATGAACATACATCGATTCTCAAGGAAATCCATATAGCTTAAACATGATCAATCATTCTCATGTCCTAATCCCAACCCCTTTATTCACATGCATATACTCAATCCCCCATTCATATTTTATTCTTCCTATCAATATCTAAGAGACATGAATGCTGAATTAAAAAGAAGGTTTAAGGAGAAATACTTGATTGATGAACACTTCGATGAAGATTTAAGAAGGTCCACGCTTGAGAGTCTTGAATTGTCCAAGAGAGGAGGAGAGAAAATAGCCATGGTTGTCATAACCATTTCGGCCGAGAGAGAGAGAGAGAGAGAGAGAGAGAGCATTAGCATGATATGTTAAAGATTGAAGGGAAGAAGATGAACAAAAGAATTGTTCTTGGTTACCTTGATGACGTTCTTGAGACTTCAAGGGAAAAACTGATTTTGATCCGAATGCTAATTTTTGTTTTCGAGATTTAATGTTATAAATTCTAGAAATGAACTCTAGGGAGTATGTAGGAGTGTTCTGGAGTTTTTGAGAGGGATTGGAGGTGTTTAGAGTAGTCTTTGGCATGAATAAAGGTAGTGTGTGTTCTTGGTGAAAATAGAGAGAGTTGAGGGAAAATGCTGGACGAATTGCTGGTGAGTGCTGGCCGAATGGTCTATGGAATTCAGGGGTTTCGGTTTTTAGCTTAGAGAGGGAGAGAAAAATCTGATTGTTTGAAATTCAAATGGAGTGATTTGAGGTATACGATATGTTAA
The DNA here is from genome assembly GCA_026120185.1 of Voacanga thouarsii. Lineage (NCBI taxonomy): Eukaryota > Viridiplantae > Streptophyta > Magnoliopsida > Gentianales > Apocynaceae > Voacanga > Voacanga thouarsii. The sequence continues at coordinate 494,004 of JANUWF010002297.1, forward strand.
TAGTGTTTGATTGAGAGAGATTTCCTTGCTATTCAATGGTGTCGGCTGGACTGCTTGGTTTTGCTGAAATGAATGAAGGTTAATATAGCTCTAAGGCTGGCTGAAATTCAGTTTACAATGGTAGAGAAAATTCTGGTTTGTTAGCTTGATACAAGAGTGATTTAATGAAGCAAGAATTCTGGAATTTTTTTTTTTTGAAGTTCAAATGGGTTATGGATAGAGTGATCTTAGGAGGTTTTTGAGGTATGATTATGGAGTCCAAGTACTCAAGGTAAGTGTGGAGGTTAATGGTGTTCAGTCCATGGCTGAACAAGGTCCAATTTGCAGAGGTTTGAAGGTGTTTTTCGGTCTAGGCCTAGGGAGACAAAACTGGAATTTTTTTCTGGTTTCAACTTGTTCAAGGTTTCAAATGGAAAAGCTTTTTGATGCAGAATTTTCTACATTTCTTCAGCCTGATTTGTAGCTGGTTTTCTTGGAGTGTTTGAGGGTCTTTTAAGGGTGGTCTTGCAGCTTCCTTTATGGAGGAAAATCAGAGAAGTTTGCTGGCTTGAAGGTGGAATAAAACAGCTTCATTTTCTGGTTGAGAGTTGCGAAATTGCCCAGAATTTTTTTCCTGGTTTGTGCAGTTTGTACAGTCTGAATTTTGCACAGAATTTTCAGTCCTCAAGCCACACGAAATGACCATTTTTCTGGCAGCAAATGGTTAGGATTACTGGCTGAATTTTCTTAAAAGCTGGACTGTCAAGAATGCTGGAATTTTTCCAGATTTTTCTTCATTAAAACCATGAACAACATGAAGGTAGGATTGAAGGTTCTACCATGGTGATTTATTTCTCTTGGGAATCCTTCCTAACTTCTCTCCTATTTTCGGCCAATCCTCTATCTTTCAAGACTGATTTTCGAAATTCAAGGCTGAAGAATTATCACAGAATTTTTGGAATTTAAAAGAAGAGATTTAATGGATTTTCGTTTAATTAAATTATGAAGATGTTAGGACAAAGCTAGAGGTAATCAAAAGGACAAGAATTCCTCTAGAATTCTTTTTAGGGCATGCTTATATGATCAAGACATTCTCTTCATGTCTCCCCTAAGACAACATTCATATTTTTATGGAATGCAAGAAAACAAAATTCAAACTTAATCAAGATAATCATGATAAAAACTTAGATGATGGGATTTGAACTCATGACCTTAGAGATTAATTCCAAAGCTCTAACCACTAAACCACAACACTCTTGTTCTTATCTTTTCACCCACATATTCCTCTTATTTAATCCTCAAGCTATCTTCCTATTTTGACCTCAAACAAAATTACCATTTTACCTTTCCTACTTAATAAGCATAACTAAGCCTTTTGACCTATAAACCACAATTCTAAAGCCCATAAAATCCTTCAAAAATATATATATTCATGCAAAATAATATGATATGCATCCCAACCCCATTACTCTAGGGTTGGCTTTAGGTGGAGTTTCACATCCTCCCCTCCTTAGGAGAATTTCGTCCCGAAATTCAGGCGTACCTCTATCTCAGATCGGGATACTTCCGCTTGACCTACTCTTCTGTTTCCCATGTGGCATCTCATGTGCCATGATGCTCCCACTGCACCTTTACCATCGAAATCTGCTTTTTCCTGAGAGTCTTGATACTTCGGTCCAATATCTTTACGGGTTTCTCCACATAACTCAGGTCGGGTTTCAACACTAACGGCTCATCATTCAAAACATGTCCGGGATCGGCATTGTACTTCTTCAGCTGAGATACATGGAATACGTCGTGAATTCCCATCAACCCATCTGCCATATCTAATCGATACGCTACCGGCCCAATCTTCTCTTTTATTGGAAACGGTCCTAAATACCTTGGATTCAGCTTCCCCCCTTTCGGATGCTTCAGAATTCCCCTATTTAGTGTCAGCTTTAGGAACACATCGTCCCCCACCTGAAATTCTAACTTTCTCTGCCTATTATCTGCATAACTTTTTTGTCGGCTCTGGGCCGCTTTCAACCTTTCCCTAATCAACTTGACCTTGTCCAACATTTCTTGAACATAGACTTCTCCCGATTTACTTATGTGACCATCCTTTTACCAATTCCAGTATAGCGGTACCTGACACTTACGTCCATATAGAGCTTCATACGGAGCCATTCCAATCGAAGCTTGATAACTGTTATTGTATGACAACTCTGCATACGGCACACATTCGATCCACTTATCCCCAAAATCCAATACACAGGCTCTCAGCATATCCTCTAATATTTGAATAACCCTTTCTGACTGTTCATTGGTCTGTGGATGCGCCGTCATGCTGAACTTCAGACTAGAACCCATCGTTTCTTGAAACTTGCCCCAAAATCGGGAGGTAAATCTCGGATCACGGTCAGACACAATACTTGAAGGCACTCTGTGTAATCTGACTATTTTCTGCACATAGGTCTGAGCCAACTTTTCCATTGAATCCCTTACATTCACGGGTTCAAAATGCGCCGACTTGGTCAATCGATCCACCACTACCCATATGGCGTCCTTTTGGGTCCTTGCCTTAGGGAGTTCGGTAACGAAGTCTGTGGTCACCTCTTCCCATTTCCATTCTAGTACTGGCAATGGTTGTAATAATCCTGCCACCTTTTTGTGCTTCGATTTGACTTTCTGACAGGTTAGACATGTTGAGACATACTTAACCACGTTCTGCTTCATCCCGGGCCACCAATAAGTCTTTTTCAGATCTTGATACATCTTGACCTCTCCCAGATGAATGACGTACTTACTCTTATGCGCTTCTTCTAAAATTCTGTTCTTCAACTGGTGCTCCTCGGGTACACATAAACGATCTCGGAAGGACAACACTCCCGCCCCGTCCTGTCGAAATTCACTGCCTTGCCATTTAAGATCCTTGTCCTTGAAAAGCTAAAATTCCGCATTACTCTACTGGGCTTCAACAATTTCCCACCTTAGATCTGGCATCAACTTCAGGTTGCTAATAATAATCCTCTCTTCTTGCACTTCTGCTCTTCTAACTAACACATCCTGAACTACTTGAACCTCCTGTACTCTTAGCCTGGCCATTTTGACTTTCCGGCTTAGGGCATCAGCAACGACGTTGGCTTTCCCAGGGTGGTAGTTGATAGGACAACGGTACTCTTCTAAAAATTCCATCCATCTTCGCTGCCTCAAATTCAAGTCTTTCTGGGTGAAGATGTACTTCAGGCTCTTGTGATCAGTGAACACTTCATATTCCGCTCCATACAAGTAGTGCCGTCATTTCTTCAAAGTGAACACAATGGCAGCCAGCTCTAGATCATGGGTGGGATAATTGACTTCATGCGGCTTCAATTTCCGAGAAGCATAGGCGATCACCTTCCTATCTTGCATCAAAACTGCTCCCAAGCCTTCCTTCGAAGCATCAGTATATAGAGTGTAGGGCTTATTTGCCTCTGGTAGACTCAACATAGGTGCTGTCATTAACCTTCGCTTCAACTCTTGGAAACTCCTTTCACATTTTTCATTCCACACAAAAGGTATATCCTTTCTTAGCAGCCGGGTCATAGGAGATGCTAACATTGAAAACCCCTTAATAAACCTCCTGTAGTAGCCAGCCAATCCCAAGAAGCTTCGAATCTCTGTGATGTTCTCTGGTTGCTTCCAGTCCGAAACTGCTTCAACATTCGTTGGGTCCATCTTGATCCCATCCTTGGTCACCACGTGATCAAGAAATGCCACACTATCCAGCCAAAACTCGCACTTGCTAAACTTGGCGTAAAGCTTGTGCTCCCTTAGCTTTTCTAGTACCAATTTCAAATGTTCCGCATGGTCCTCCAGGCTCCTAGAGTATATGAGTATGTCGTCGATGAAGACCACAACGAACTTGTCTAAATAGGGTTGGAACACTCGATGCATCAAATCCATAAATACTGCGGGTGCATTAGTTACCATGAAAGGCATCACCACAAACTCATAGTGACCATATCTGGTATTGAAGGCCGTCTTAGGAATATCTTCCTCCTTTATCCTCACTTGATAGTAGCCTTGCCTCAAATCCAGTTTGGAGTAACAACTGGATCCTTGCAACTGGTTGAACAACTCGTCAATTAACGGTAGAGGATATTTATTCTTGATAGTCAAGTTGTTCAAGCCTCGGTAGTCAATACACAACCTTAGAGTCCCGTCCTTTTTCTTCACAAATAGCATAGGTGCTCCCCAGGGTGACGTGCTAGGTCTGATATAGCATTGTCTCACCAACTCTTCTAGCTGCTCCTTCAATTCTTTCAGCTCCGTCGGTGCCATCCGATACGGAGGTTGGGACACCGGTTTCGCTCCTGGGACTAGATCAATGGTGAACTCAACTTCTCGATTGGGAGGTAGAGATGTGAGTTCCGCAGGGAACACGTCGGGAAAATCTTTTACCACCTCAGTATCCTCCAGAGTGCACTGGTCCTTCGACTTGTTTATCACATAAGCCAAATATCCTTAACATCCTTACCTCAACAATTTTAGGGCTTTAGCCCCAGCTATCAAAAACTTCAATTCTTTTACTTTCTTTCCATTGAACTCCAACACATCACACCCTGGTCTAATGAACTGAACTGACTTATTCATACAGTCTACTCTAGCCCCATGCTTCTCTAGCCAATCTATTCCCAATATCAAATCATAATCATCAATAGCTAAGACTGTTAAATCTCTCTCTAAGCTTTCTCTCCCTACTTCAACTTTACAATTCTGCACATACCGATCCGCTTGTACCATTTTCCCCAAAGGCATACTTACTAACAAGGTAAAAGGTAGTTCTACTCCATCCCAACCCAAATGATATGCACAATTCTTGTTTAAATAGGAATGGGTAGATCCAGGGTCTATCAATGCATTAATGGAACGACCTTGGATAGTAAACGTACCTTCCACCACTGCTGTATCAGCTCCAACCTCCTCCCGGTTGAGAGCGAAAACTTTTTCTTTCACCTGCGGCTTCTGCGTTCCACTCTTGGAAGCTCCCGTGGTATTGGCTCGATTGGGCCCCGGGATCTGAGCTGGGTTCCATTGTCCGACTCGGAGAAGTTTAGGGCAGGCGTTCCGTAGATGGTTCGGGTCTCCACAGTTGTAGCATTTCCACTCACCTCCTCTGGACCAACAATTTTTCTCAGTGTGGCCCCTTTTTCCACAGTGCCGGCATAATGGAAGATTCTGCGCAAGAGTAACCGGTGTTGTTCGGGCTTGTTTTCCCCGATTCTGCCACTGCTGGTTGGCAGGGCGCTTGTTGGGCTACTGCCTCTGAAAAGGTCTCGGTGGCTATCTTGACGATACGAAAGGTCTTGGTGCCATTCGGTTGTGATCCTCATTTTCAGTACGGGTGGCTGCGTCCACAGCCCCCGAATAAGTTGTTGGTGGAGAGGGTGCGAATGCCCTTCTTAACTCCTGCCTTAAACCCTTAAAAAATTGCCTCGTTGTGTTCTGTTCAGTGTCCACTAGCTTCTTGTAGTACTTTGACAGTTGCGTGAACCGTGCTGCGTATTGAGCTACCGTCATACCTTCCTACTTTAGATTCTGGAACTCATCTTCCCGCTTCTCAACTATCCACTGAGGGATATATTCTGCTCAGAATGCTTCCACAAAATTAGCCCATGTCTAGTCTTGGTCAATCATTTCCTAGTCGTCCTAAACCCGTTGCCACCATACCCGAGCTGGACCCCTCAGTCGAAATGCAGCAAACTTCACCATTTGTTTCTCAGTGTATTGGAGCGTAGCAAAGATGTCCTCCATTTGTTCCACCCATTGCTCCACTTTTTGATCTTGTTCGGCCTCTCCCAAGAAGATAGGTGGTTGAAATTTAAAAAACCGCTCCAATGCCTCATCTTCTCCTTTCGGATTCCTTCGCTCAGTCAGGGTTTGTAGAATCTCGGTCACTTTGTGGAATGCTTGCGTCATAGTTACACTAACCGATTCTTCCGATCCCATTTCTGGCTCCAGTTCATTCTCATCCCCCTGGTTTGGTGATGGCATTTGAGTTGTATCAAACTCCGGTGTCACGGGCTCTACCACAGGAACCCTTCTGCTGGATGTAACTGCACGATGCTTGGGTGCCATTCTAAACCATGCCCCAGATAATGCGTTTATGCAACAAGGTTTAAAATATCCAAATTGAGCATGCAGTCACATTCAACTTTAAGTGAAATAAAATTAGATGCAAATTTTGTATAAAGAATTGCATATAGATTTTTTCTCAAGATTTAGAGTACTCTAGGTACTCTTATTTGCATAAATTCGGAATTAAAGTAGTAAACATGGAAAAATAATTCTTAGCATAGGAATTTATGGAAAGCAGTAATTAAAACATCCCAATCGTAGTAGCACTTAGCCTTTCTAGCCCTCATCAGAATCTTCAAAGTCGGCCTCATATAACCAACCCCCAGAATTCCTAGTGAAGTCTATCCCAGCCCTATTTGCAAACCCATCTATCGGCTCCTTCCCGGGTCTCCTAGAACTCTCCCCGGTCTCAACCAGATTGGGTGGGGTTACAAAGGAAGGTCTAGGTGGAGATTCGTAATCTATCTCCCCTAGGTCATCATTATCAGCTGTCAAGTCAACTATGGGACTAGGAGGGAGGGGAACATATTCTATATCAATCTCCTCGTTTTCACTATTAGTAACCAAGTCGATCATGGGTATTGGGGGTGGCTCAATGATCTGGGCCTCATCGTCACTACTATCATCCAGGGGAATTATTGGTTGCGGTGCAGGCTGAGGTGTAGGCTGAGGCTCTGGTAGGTCCTCCGGGTAGATAGGAATGGGAGGATGCCATTGCTGCCCTTTCCTTGCGGTTCTAATCATTCTAACCATCCTACAGCATAAACAAGACAGGTCAGATAAAAGATTTAAACTTAATAATTCAAAACATATACTATCACTAATTGCCTAAACCTACTCTTTGATACCACTTGTAACACCCCACTACCTAGGTCCAACAGGGCCGGGGATGTCGCCCCATCCAATGGACAAGGGGTCTTTATAACTAGGTCACATAAAATAAAATAAATACTATAAAATTAAACTTATCACAACCCAAAAGATAAATACAGGAACAATTCCGAAATAAATTATTTGCTACAATCTTTCAAACATCCCATAAAGAAAATAACATAAAGTCTTCAAAGCATAGGCAACAAGTCTAGCTATTGACCTCCATAGTCGGATCAACCTGTAAACATGGTATAAAAGGTGATGAGATAAAAATCTCAGCAAGCCCGTGTGTACTTTGAGTGTTTCAAGTAAAATAATCCATGTATGCAAGTTGTAAAAGTTTCGTAAGAGAAAGTACTGGCAAGCGTTAAATAAGTGTTGAAAATAAAGAGTGGTGTTTCGCTTTTCAAACCATACATGCGCACAATAAATACAACAATTCAAATGGGTAGCCATGGGTTACCACACGTTAGGCCCCATGACTAAGCAACGGTCAGAACGCCACACTTTGTGCAAACTAACAAAAGGTAGGTGTACGGCCTACCGGGTGAGATACTCCTCCATCACTACACCAAAACTTATCGGTTGTCCACTCTGAAAACACACAGTCCACATGACTGAAACTTGCTAGCTCGGACCGGCATGACCTACCGGACTGGCATCCTATCCGGGAAGGACTCACCCCTCAGAGGTGGCCACCTACTGAGAGACTTACCCTAACCCTTCAAAGACTAGTCCTGGTAGTCTACCCTTATTGAGTACTCAACGTTGTTTGTTCCACTTGGGAGAAAATGGATCATACATTGCTTTATTTGGAAATAGCAATTAAGGGTTCTAAAATTCTTGTCAAAGTTGGGTTTTAGAAAAAGTTTAGCATTTTGTGTAAAACTACTTGTTTGATTTTTAAATGATTTGCTTGACAGAAATAAATAGGAAAAATAGTCCTTAATTGCCTTTACAACATGAATTTCCATACACATCGCGTTTAGCTTGCCACAGTAGTTTTTTGTCTTCACAAAATTCCATGCAGGAGCTTACCTGATTCTTTGCTTGCTCAAATTCAAAAGTCTTCCAAGGCTGACCTAACCCCGCTTGGGGTAAACACAAAACACAAGGTTACACTCAAGCTAAATTCACTTACACAAATAATCCTAGTTCAACTTATTACAATCACGACCCTAATGTCCTAAGCTTTAAGGCTAGCTGATAAAGAATTTTATAAAATAAGTCTAGTTTGATAAGTTAAAATAACTATGGGTTCTATAATAATTGCTAATAAATTATAGACTCAAATAATAATTCTTGAGTGTTATTATTAATAAATAAACTAAGGTTTGAATATTGAATAATACCAAGCCCTAAATAATATTAATAAATGGTAATTTAAAAATAGCTTTATTATAAATAAATAATAAATTACAAATAATTTTTAATTAATTTTTAATAGATAATAAATAATTAGTAATAAATAAAATTAATAATAAATGAATTATATTAAATTTTTGTTTAATAAATAACAAACAAATTTTAATATAAATAATATTTATGAATATAGGCGAAAGTTTGAACTATGGTCTACAAGGTCATTATTATTATTTATATAAAAGATCTTATTTAAAATTATGCCTATGCATATATTATTTTTAAGGAAAAATATCATTTATTTGACTAGTAAAATGTCAATATTTCATGTAACATCCCATTTCCAAAACTTCCTAGCAATTTTGAAATCCCTAGGGAAAAATATAGTAATAATTTTAATTAAGGTAATAAAATTTACTAATTAAAATAGCCTAGGATCAACAAGAACATAATCAAGATTTTCCTATTGCTAACAAGAATCATGAACATATTCCTCAACATCAAACAACAAACTAATCCATTTATGAACATATGCTTAAATCAACACTTGCTATCACATGGCCAAACAATCATGATCATGGCTTCAATGGAGATAAGAACATAAAAATCCTATTCACCAAAGGTGACATAACATCTAGCATGCTTAAACATTCATAACTCTCTTAGGACATGATGAACATACATCGATTCTCAAGGAAATCCATATAGCTTAAACATGATCAATCATTCTGATGTCCTAATCCCAACCCCTTTATTTACATGCATATACTCAATCCCCCATTCATATTTTATTCTTCCTATCAATATCTAAGAGACATGAATGCTGAATTAAAAAGAGGGTTTAAGGAGAAATACTTGATTGATGAACACTTCGATGAGGATTTAAGAAGGTCCACGCTTGAGAGTTTTGAATTGTCCAAGAGAGGAGGAGAGAAAATAGCCATGGTTGTCATAACCATTTTCGCCGAGAGAGAGAGAGAGAGCATTAGCATGATATGTTAAAGATTGAAGGGAAGAAGATGAACAAAAGAATTGTTCTTGGTTACCTTGATGACGTTCTTGAGACTTCAAGGGAAAAACTGATTTTGATCCGAATGCTAATTTTTGTTTTCGAGATTTAATGTTATAAATTCTAGAAATGAACTCTAGAGAGTATGTTGGAGTGTTCTGGAGTTTTTGAGAGGGATTGGAGGTGTTTAGAGTAGTCTTTGGCATGAATAAAGGCAGTGTGTGTTCTTGGTGAAAATAGAGAGAGTTGAGGGAAAATGCTGGACGAATTGCTGGTGAGTGCTGGCCGAATGGTCTATGGAATTCAGGGGTTTCGGTTTTCAGCTTAGAGAGGGAGAGAAAAATATGATTGTTTGAAATTCAAATGGAGTGATTTGAGGTATACGATATGTTAATAGTGTTTGATTGAGAGAGATTTCCTTGCTATTCAATGGTGCCGGCTGGACTGCTTGGTTTTGCTGAAATGAATGAAGGTTAATATAGCTCTAAGGCTGGCCGAAATTCAGTTTACAATGGCAGAGAAAATTCTGGTTTGTTAGCTTGATACTAGAGTGATTTAATGAAGCAAGAATTCTGGAATTTTTTTTTTGAAGTTCAAATGGGTTATGGATAGAGTGATCTTAGGAGGTTTTTGAGGTATGATTGTGGAGTCTAAGTACTCAAGGTAAGTGTGGAGGTTAATGGTGTTCAGTCCATGGCTGAACAAGGTCCAATTTGCAGAGGTTTGAAGGTGTTTTTCGGTCTAGGCCTAGGGAGACAAAACTGGAATTTTTTTCTGGTTTCAACTTGTTCAAGGTTTCAAATGGAATAACTTTTTGATGCAGAATTTTCTGCATTTCTTCAGCCCGATTTGCTGCTGGTTTTCTTGGAGTGTTTTAGGGTCTTTTAACGGTGGTCTTCCAGCTTCCTTTATGGAGGAAAATCAGAGAAGTTTGCTGGCTTGAAGGTGGAATAAAACAGTTTCATTCTCTGGTTGAGAGTTGCGAAACTGCCCAGAATTTTTTTCCTGGTTTGTGCAGTCCGAATTTTGCACAGAATTTTCAGTCTTGAAGCCACATGAAATGACCATTTTTCTAGTAGTAAATGGTTAGGATTACTGGCTGAATTTTTTTTAAAGCTGGACTGTCAAGAATGCTGGAATTTTTCCAGATTTTTCTTCATTAAAACCATGAACAACATGAAGGTAGAATTGAAGGTTCTACCATGGTGATTTATTTCTCTTGGGAATCCTTCCTAACTTCTCTCCTATTTTCGGCCAATCCTCTATCCTTCAAGACTGATTTTTGAAATTCAAGGCTGAAGAATTATCACAAAATTTTTGGAATTTAAAAGAAGAGATTTAATGAATTTTGGTTTAATTAAATTATGAAGATGTTAGGACAAAGCTAGAGGTAATAAAAAGGACAAGAATTCCTCTAGAATTCTTTTTAGGGCATGCTTATATGATCAAGACATTCTCTTCATGTCTCCCCTAAGACAACATTCCTATTTTTATGGAATGCAAGAAAACAAAATTCAAACTTAATCCAGATAATCATAATAAAAACTTAGATGACGGGATTTGAACTCATGACCTTAGAGATTAATTCCAAAGCTCTAACCACTAAACCACAACACTCTTGTTCTTATCTTCTTACCCACATATTCCTCTTCTTTAATTCTCAAGCTATCTTCCTATTTTGACCTCAAGCAAAATTACTATTTTACCCTTCCTACTCAATAAGCATAACTAAGCCTTTTAACTTATAAACCACAATTCTAAAGCACATAAAATTATTCACAAATATATATATATATATATATATTCATGCAAAATAATATGATATGCATCCCGACCCCCTTACTCTAGGGTTGGTTTTAGGTGGGTTTTCACATTCAGCCCACCTAGCGCCAGATCCAATCCATTTTTTTTTTGAAATTTCTAGCTGGGTAGAGTGGACTTGGCGTCGGGACTGTTCTGCCCACCGGACGCCAGGTCAGCTTTGGAGTTCACCAATTTCTGGAAAAAATCTAGCTTTTCAGCCACCTTTCGCCCCTAAAAAATTCTAGCAATCACGTTCTTCCATTTCCAAAATTTACAGGTTAAAAGAATATAAAGAAACATAAAACCAAGCATAAAATATATGCCTTTACAAGTGCTTATGCCTCTAACCATGAGGCGTACATCGAATCTACTTAAAACCAAAAAAACAATAGGAAAATCATTACGATACATGATCCTATGCCTCAAAACCAATGTATGAGGGATCACATGAAATCCTAAAAGATTCATTTTTAAATAGTAAAGGAACTACATTTTCTAGTTTTAACCGTAGTACATACTCCTAGATGAAAACCGTAGCTCTAATACCACTTGAAGGATCACGGAAAAATATCAAAGAAAAATGTAGCTTCAATTTTTCTGAGCCATATCTAGCAGAGAGTACTTACTTTTCCTTATTGGTCAGGATTAACCAATATAGGGACGTGTTGCATTGGAACTTCTTATGTTGGAAGGGGAGAAGGAGGCTTCTGCTGCTCAACAGGAATTGCCACCAATCTTCTACTCCTATGCATCAAACGTCTCCAAGCTTCTTCTCTTCGTCTTCCAAAGTATGACTCTACCTTGCTCTTGGCGTTAACTTGGTAAGAGCTCATTTCTTGGATAAAAAAACTCTCCCAAAGAGAAAGAAGAGAAAGAACGTGAAAGAGAAGAAAGATGAGGTCACTACTAGAAACTAGGCAATCAGCCACGGAAATCAGCCACGGAAATTGGCGTAGGAGATCACCCACGGATCAGCCACAAAAATTTTAAAAAAATTGATTATATATTGATAAAAGATTTTCGTGGCTGATTCGTAGGTGATCAGCCACGAAAATATTCGTGGCTGAATCAGCCACGAATCAACCACGAAAATATTTTTTCAATATATAATCAATATTTGATAAAAAATGTCGTGGCTGATTCGTGGGTAAATCAGACACGAATCAGCCACGGATATTTTCGTGGCTGATCAGTTACGAATCAGCCATGAAAATCTTTTATCAATATATAATCAATTTTTTAAAATTTTTTTGTGGCTGATTTGTAGGTGATCAGCTACGAAAATATCCGTGGCTGATTCACCCACGAATCAGCCACGAAAAGCTTTTATCAAATATTAATTATATATTGATAAAAGATTTTGTGGCTGATTCGTGGGTGAATCAGCCACGAAACAGCCACGGACATTTTCGTGGCTGTTCACCTACGAATCAGCCACGAAAATCTTTTATCAATATATAATCAATTTTTAAAAATTTTTTCGTGGCTGATTAGTCACAAATCAGCCACGGATTTTTTTTCGTGGTTGATCTCCTACAAATCAGCCACGAAAATCTTTGATCAATATATATTTATAAATAAATATTTAAAAATATTTATATATAAATTAACATTTATTTACATATAACTATTTATATATAAATACATAAAAAATATTATATATATAAATATAAATATAAATATTTATAAATATATATATAAATAAATATTTATATATAAATAAAAAATCATATTTATTTTATATATTTTTAAAAATATTTATATATAAATATTTATAAATATAGATATATAGATAAATATTTATAAATATTTATCTATATAAATAAATATATTATATATATACATATATATATATATATACATATATGCACACATATATTAATACATGCATATTATATATATGTGTGTGTGTGTGTGTGTGTGTGTATTTGAAAAAATTATTTGATAAAAACGATAAAATAATTAACAGTATATAAACTTTTAATTATATAAATATACAAAATAATTTATTATATTGAATAATATGGTTTCATAGTAAATTGAATATAATTGTTGTATTTTGTAATAGTATAAAGATTTAAAAAAATACAAAATGAATGTTAGGAATGGTTTAAATGAAAAAAAAAAAAAAAAGAGACATGTCCAAGCAATTGGACATAGCCCAATTGGTTAAGTCTCAACTTCTCATATGGGAGGTCATGGGTTCAACTCTCAAAGGACTCAAAACATTCTTCAATTAATTTGAAGGTTACAATTAAGTGTGCTTGGTTCACAAAATGGGTTGTGGACCACACTAAATGGATGTTGCTATGATCATGTGTGCTTGGTCCACGAAGTGGGTTGTGGACCACGAATTTTCAATAATTATTATTTATTAAATCAGCCACGGAAAATTTCCGTGGCTGATGACTTTTTTTAATTAAAATAAAATTTAATTATGATTTATTAAATCAGCCACGGAATTTATTTCCGTGGCTGATGACTTTTTTAATTAAAATAAAAATTAATTATTATTTATTAAATCAGCCACGGAATTTATTAATCAACCACGAAATATTCCCTGGCTAATCACCCACGGAAATAATTTTCGTGGCTGATTAATCAGCCACGACGATTTTAGCCATGAAAAAATTTCCGTGGCTGAGATCAATCAGCCACGAAATTTGGTCGATCAGCCATGGAATTTGCTGTGGGTGATCGGCCATTTTCCAGTAGTGGGTGGCACACTCTGATCAATTCAATTGCACAACACTTGTTTTTTTTCATATATGTTTCAGCCAGCCTTTAGGCTTCCAAATCCCTAATGGCAGAAATCACCAAGCCCAATTGGGCTAGGTGTTGTGCTAAATAAATAGTGCAAGACTGGCCTAATTCTCTTAATTAATTAATTATCTTTTCTGGGCCTTATTAAATACCTAAAACTAATTAATTAATTCTAATTGAACTTAATATATGTCAACATCAACCCAATTAATTTATTTTATCCAACCGAATTCTCTTAATCAATTAATTATCTTTTTTGGGCTTTATTGAAACTAAAGACTAATTAATTAATTCTAATTGGACTCTCAGAAAAAATTTTATTTCTCTTCCAAAAAATTATCCATTAAGTCTAGATTGTATCTAAACAACACCAAGGCAACTTGAGCTACTCCGGGGACCAAGAGACATATTATTCATGGTTACTAAAATGATCAAAATACCCTTACTATTAAATAGATGCATTTTATCATTTTAAATATTTTCATTTATCACCATATGAAACTATTGGCCCCTAGAATAATATTGCTAAAGCAATGTCTCCCGACCTACATGTGAAATGACAGAAATATCCCTCTATGTAATATCCATCAATGAGACAGGATAAATGTACTAACACCCATCTCAAAGACATCTACCATCTTTAGATCCCTAGTCCGATAATCCATGACTCACCTGAATGTACTTGCTTATCATTAGAAGCTACCTAAAAGCACACATTCTAGAGTCACGCTCATAAGGCCTTGGATCATTTAGATTATCCCAGACAATCACAAGAGGGTAATTTAACCTCACTAAGTGAAGCATAGAAACTCTTTTGTATAAGTCCGTCTTAACTAACTAGAGTAATACACCAAACATACAAGGATATTGATCTCACAAAAGAAATCTCACCCAACATACATCAAAGTATAAAATCCTAACTTTGCCAGACCACCAACTCACACTCAAGTATGAAGGTATCTATCCACGCTGTAGCAGTAATAGTATGGTATTTATAATTATAGTACTTTAAGAGAGACCACTACTACAGGTCTAGTTCTACATATTCGAAATATGTTTATGCCTATGATGTGAGTGAACTACTCACTAATTCAAGGTAAACCATTCCTCATTAGAAATCATGGCATAATAGTCTTACCTTGATGAAATGCCCAGTTCCATCAAACGACTAAAAACTCAATTTTACTCGTATGACAAGTACCCATGGTCTATACTTTACTGTGAAGAACGACCAAACATATAGACTATTATTTATTGTACTTGGACCTTTAAATGTGCAATAATATAAGTAACAAACCAAATTGAATGAATAAACATTTTATTGCAATATATTTACACAGAATACATAGTCTTTGAGGGCATACTATCCAACATTAACAACTCTTTTATTACCAAGTTCTTAAATCTTAACCCTTCTCTCGAGTTAATTAAGACATAATAAATATGAAATCAATTAAATTGAAACTCACTCCTAATCTCTTTCCACTACAAGAAATTATGATTTTTACGATTAGAAAATTTTATTGGAAATACTCATTTTTCGTTGGAAAAGCACAATTGCGATGATTTTCTAACAAAAAATGTATTGTAGCCATTACAAGCATTGCAATTATTCATGTAGCAAAATATTCTGTTGGAAATAGTATTTCTAATGATTTTTTCAACCAAATTTTTATTCATGCAAAAACTCACGTATTGTTAGATTTATGCCTTAGAACCAATTTATTTGTAAAATTTATTTTGCATATTTAATTAATAAAATGTATTTTTCATCTTTCAATTTTTTTTTGTTTTATATGTGTATGTGTATAAAACGGAACGATAAAGTCCCTGGCATAATGTACAATGTTAAAGAAATGGTGACAGAGATCATGATATGAGATTCCTACTACACTATACAGTACTTGTGCTTAAACCATCCCTAATTATAGTGTTCATGAGACGGGGCATCATTAGTGTACTAAGACTAGCACGTGTTAGACTTTTTAATTGAATTTGTTACATGAACAAGTACATTGGATGACTTAACTATGAGATAACTATTTAGTGCCAATGATATGATCTAAATATAGCAAATGTGTAAGTATCCTTAGACTTGAGATCTTCAAGGTACTTTGTTTATTAAGCGTTGTATTTTAATTCTAATACTTGGAGTCGTATCAAGGATTGCCTATAGAATAGATATTGGGTAGAACGTAAAGTAAACAAAAGTAGTTGAGAGGGTCAACAAAGAATTCATCACTCCTAATAGTAGGGGCGTATATCTTACGGTCACTTATAGGGAATCATTACTTAAAAAGCCCTTGGCCAAGACAACTATGCTTTGAAAATTATTCTAAATAATACATATGTTCGAGTAATGGATTTTGGAACAAGTATTAATAAATTTGGATTAAAATTAATTATATTGTAGAGGGAGTTGGCACTAATTCCATACTCTAAACCGAATATGATTTAATATGATGAAAGGAGTTTATTGCACTGATATTTTGCTATTAAAAGGTTCAATCTGTCGCTGTAGGAAAAATAGTATAGTAGTTAAACTAAAAATAATGAAGTATTAAGCACATAATTCTCCCAATGAATCACAATTGCCAATGACTCATCATAAGCTGATAAGAAATTTGTGTTTTCCTCAAAGGGCTTTTCTTTCACAAAAGACTGAGGATCTTTCTCTAGACAAAAGACAATACCTTGAGAGGTGGTTCAGTACTTAGCAATCACTTAAAGTTCCACTTAAAATAGAAAACCAATCACTCATCCCCAAGAAGAAGAAAGGGGGAAGGTGCAAAGAAAAACACAGATACATAAAAAAAGAATAAAGAGATGAGAGGGAGGACTGTACCTCTATTAAATGTTTTTGCTTGCTTATTTTCTAATCTCTCCACGGCAATTGCCATATCGTGTAACTACTTCTCAACTGTCTCCTTGTCATCCTGGAAACATAATAAGATAGTTTTGAATAGTGAAAAATAAAGGGACAGCCTTTAGTATAGTTGATGAGGACTCATCATATATACATTTTCTAGTATTTTTGTACTTTAATTGAGATAAATTCTTGCGTAATTCACTATTGACCACACCTTTTTCATGTTATTTTTGTTAGGAAATAAAAAATACCAATTAAAGATGAAAAAGAAGAAATGGAAGAAAAATAAAGAAGGCATGGAATGAAGATGGCGACATAAGGAAGTACAATTTTCCTAGGCTGCCTATACTACTCAAAATTCACCCAATTTCTAGAAGGTTGGTGGCCTAGGGAAGCTTTCCCTAGGCTGCCTGGTATGTTCCAATTGTGCATAATCTCCAAATTATTGACGGCCAAAGGAAGTAGAATTTCCCCTACTTCCCTTGGTAACTTAGTGCATTCTTATGTGTGCTTTGTGTTTTAGACTTGGTGGCCTAGGGAAGTTCCCCAGGCCACCTTATCTCAAGAATACCTGGTGGCTTAAGGAAGTTCAAGTTCCCTAGGTAGCCCACAAGCTGATTCTGTGCAATTCTCAATGTGTTTTCTACAAACCGCTGCACCAAGGATATATAATGCATTCTTTCACACATGGACAAGAGATGGAGTGTTGGAAAGGCTTAGAGTTTTCCCTCAAGAACCCTAAGTCTTGTGATCTTGCACACAAAGTAGAAAAGAAGACCAAGAAATTCAAGGAGGAAGAAAGGTTACTTGAAGATCCCAAGAGAAAGAAGGAGGAGGCTTGTCTATGACTTTACTTTTCTCTTCTTTTTGTAATCTTATTTCTAATTCTGATGCTAAGATTTGATTTTTAGTTGTAATTAGGGATGTACCCTATTGTTATGTTTAAGGATAATGTATTTTCTTTGGATTTGTACTTTTTGTTCTTCAATATTTGGTTATTTGGTTATCTTGGTTGAGTTACGTTTTGGTTGATTAGTTTCAATTAAATATTCTTCTTTAATTATTTCAGAAGATGAGGTTAGTGTTTGGTGATTGGGGCTAAAATCATAATTATTTTTCTAGTTATTTGAGATTAGTTTGAGATATTTTTGGTGTAATAACTAGGCAAAGTCCTTCCTATTTGATATTTTACTTGTAAAAAGTATTTTTGATAAATTTGTGTAGATTTAAGTGGATTTCAAGCAAAAAATAAAATGTTCCAGATTGGACTCGGTGCCAGGACCAGTTAAGGCATCAGGGGCGAGGTCTGTTCTGGAAAAAACAATAATTTTGAGAAGAACCAGATTGGACCCGGTGCCAGGTAGGTTGAATGGACCCGTCGCCAGTTCTATTCTGATCAATGTCGCGGGTTTTCCTTTTCAGAGCAGATTTTAGTAATTTCAGTTTGATTCTTTTGGGAACTCTTTCAACCACGAAAAAGGAATCTTGTAGGCATTTTTTTGGCAATTAGAACTCCTATAAATACAATAGAATAACATTGTACAAAAGGATTTTCATAGTTTTCAATTCTTCAATGTAATATCTTTAGAAAACTCTTATAGAAACATCAAGATTTAGGAGGATCGAGGAGAAATCTTGGAGAAGAAGAGGAGGTTGCTCAAGAAGGTTTCAAGGAGGAAGAAATGATCTTACTTGTCTATGAGTGGTTTCTTTCTATTTTCTTTGTAATTTATTGACAATTGTAGATTAATGTTTTTAATTGTCTTTAAAGGATATTCTTTTGGATTCATGATTTTGTATTAATTTTAGTTCTTTGATCAATTTATTACTATTCTTGGTATTTGATTACTTGCACATAATATCTTATTAGAATGATTAGTTCTCTTCTAATTAACTTGCAAAATGATGTTAGGAGAGAATGACTAGCTAATTAATTCAATACTAATTATTTTGCACTTGCTTGAAAAAGAGGTTAAAGGTAATGATTAAGTAATCAAATGTTAGTTTATGATTGTTGGAATATGGATTCATTGAATAATTTCATGCTTTAAATCACCTAGAATATAGGGATTTATGTGAGGATTATTTTTCATGCTTCTTTTAGGTAAATTGGTCGAGATATAATATGTTCACTAATTTAACTAGAAGATAGTGATAGAGGATATGAGGTACAATTAACCAATGTGATGAGAAAAATTTTTAATTCTATTCTATACTCTCATATTTCTAATTTTGTGTTGTCACATGAGTTTTTAGGTACCTTACAACTCACAGAGTCTAATGATGCCTTTGATGATGTGTTGAATTTATCATGCCTCAAGGAGTTAGATCTTTCAATGATGCATCATATGAAACCCTTGGAGGATGTTGATGAAATCTACCCTTCACCTAATTTTAGGGAGGTAACTTGGTATTTGTAGAAGTATTGAAAAGCAAGAATTTCTTGATCCCATCTTTGAAAACTAAAATACTATGTTTTAAGGAGAATTTGAATTGTGACAAATCTTTTGAAGGGTTAAGTGGTGATTCTCATATTTACACACTTTTTAGACATAAATTTCATCTTTGTGTTGGAAACTTTATTTGAATGTCTAAAAGAGTGTTATGGAAGGGGGGCCATCCATGTATATTCTGTAATACCCCAAACTTTTATGTTTGATTGGCCACTACTTGTAATAGGATGATAATTTATATCAATGGCCAGAACAAAAAATGATCGGTGGAATAAGACGAATATTTTGGTATAATAATATTTTGTCGGGGCCTAGATGTAATTATTAGATTTGTTCTACTCATACCCTAATTCTTCGGAAAGCTACTATTATTAATAAAATAAGAATTTGAGGGTACACTGAGAAGAAAAATTGAGCAGTGTGATAAAACACACGTTTTGGTGTGAGTTATGTTATTCGGGTTATCGGGGGCATTTTAGTCATTTTGACCGCGCCCACGAATTTGTCCCCAAATTTGATCAAACTGAGAGAGAATTGAGTAATTTAAGTTTTTCCAATGAATTCAATAGAATTTTTGGAGTTGAATGGTGGAATAAAATATTTTTCTATTTTGGACCCGATTTTGGTCATTTCTGAAGAGAATGGAAAATTGCGGTTGAAAATGGCACATGTGGCATTTTGTGATTAGTATCCCATGGACATGTATCAATTTAAGAAAGGTTGCATGAAGAATTCATGCAATATGCATGGAATTAAATAATTACAAAATAAATAAAAAATGATGTGTAATTTTGTAATTGGAACACCTCACTTGTGGACCCGTTTGATTAAGGTCTTGAGCAATTTGATTGGCTAATGTTTGGACTAAGAGAAAATGAATGAATAGCTAGAAATTGGCCAAGAAGCCAGCAGCCATGCAATAAGAAATGACGGGAATTTTTGTGGAGGAAAAATAGTGGTTGGTGTATAAAAATCTCATTGGAACACACCTAAGTATATCCACCATTCAATTAAACAAAAATAAGGGATGAAGGGAAAATATTTGATGATAAATGGTGGTGAGAATGGGCTGTTATACAGCCTGAATTTTGGCAGCCATGAAGGAGAAAAACTAAGAGAAAAAGGAATTAAACAAGAAAGAAAAAAAAGGCTAGTGTGTGTTCTTGGTGTTCTAGGTGAGTTTTGAGAGTTCTTGGAGCAAATTCACTTCAAATAGCCTCAAATACATG
Organism: Voacanga thouarsii; assembly: GCA_026120185.1. NCBI lineage: Eukaryota > Viridiplantae > Streptophyta > Magnoliopsida > Gentianales > Apocynaceae > Voacanga > Voacanga thouarsii. The sequence goes on from JANUWF010002297.1 coordinate 514,446, forward strand.
GTAAAATCCTACCTTGCTTGAATTAAAGTTGTTGTTGGGTGAATGATGATTACGTTGATGTGAATTTTAACATGAAAACATGATTTTCATGCATTGATTTTAGATCAAAGCTAAGGTTTGTGACCTTTTGTGTATGAACCTTGTATATGCTTATATGTGTGCCGACTGCTTAAGTGTTTTTGAATGATGTTTTGTGTAAGGAAGAACTGAATAATTATGGGTTTGAAGGGTTGTTTTTGGTTTAGGGGATGATGATCAAAGTAGAGTAAAAATGAAATTTACTTGGTTGGGAAAAATGGATTATACTAGCTTTTGATTAGAAAAGATGATCAAAGTAGAGTAAAAATGAAATTTACTTGGTTGTGTTGAATAAGTATGGCTCTTGTGAGCTATTGGAATCTACAAATCATATAATTAAAGATGATTTGAAGGAAAATTGAATGAATTAATGTTCTCAATATGTTAAAGCCTAAAGGAAAACAAAGGAAAGTATGAATAGTGGAATTGAGGCAAAACTATTAGGGCTGTTTTTACCCTGTAGCATGTTATGGGAACTAGAACTCTAAAAAAGGCTTAGAGAGAATTAAATTTAAGAGTCTTACGGTCATTTTGGTGTATCATAGCGCCAAATCGGAGTTGTGGATTGAATGTTATGTCCAAAACTAAATCTTTTGTCAAGCAGTAAAATTCCAGGAAAATGAGTTCGAAAATGGATAAACTTAAGAATGATTAATTTTGTGATTTTGGATGACATGAGTGAAAAATATGAAGTGAATCCCTTGTATATGAAGGGAGAAAGGATGTGAAAAAATAAAAACAAAAGAATCAAACAAACGACAAAAAAATGACGTGAACAAAAATTGAACGTTTTCCTTAATTGTCATCTAACCGTTTGTTAAACATGGTTAGACGTCAGCTACCCGTTGGGCACGTCGGCTAGATGATGGCTAACTGTCGGCTATTTTTTGACCAAACACGATTTGATCGGAAAACAATATTTGGTGTAGGTTTATCGGTAAACGGCCAACGGAATGTTGAAAATGGTAGAAACAGTAGGTGAATGGTCGTAAACGAAAAGAGTTAATTAGGACACGAGGCGAGTACCTTTGATTTCTAAAACCTTTTGAAAGTTAGTGTACTTCATCTTTTTCATGAAATACTATGTTTATACCATTTTGAAAATCCCTAAATGTATTTAAGGTTTATATGAGCAAGAATTATTTTGCGCCATTTTGGGCTTGAATAAACTTTATAATTGGCTTGGAAACCTTAATGGATGATTAAAGCATGAATTTTATGAATTTAGTCCTCTTGGATTAAATACTTATGATTTTTGAAAAATGATAATTCTTGGAATCGGGTATTCATAAATTGACTAGAATGCCCTTATTGAAACATTTTATGGAAATGTGTTTGGAAACTTTGAATTTAATTCTTTTTTGGGATTAAAATTCTAGATTTCTTGAAATGAGTTCATATTGGAATCGGGTATTTGGAAAATGAGCCAAATGTCCTTATTGGAATGTTTTATGAAAACTTTTGGAATTAGGTATTCGGTAAATGGCCGAAATATCCTTATTGGAACTATTGTGAACATTTTTCAAATCGGGTAAGGGTAAAATGGCTCGAATACTCTCAAAAAATCTTTTGGAATCGGGTATGGGTAAAATGACCGAAATACCTTAGAAATGACTTTTGTGATCGAGTACGGGAAAAATGACCCGAATACTCTTGAAAACTAGTTTTGATGTGTGAAAAGAACTTTTTAACCTGTTTTGACACGGTTTTAGAAAATGATCTCTCATGATGAGATTGACTTTTGAAAAATAACATTTTGATCCTTGAAATTATTTTGTTGGCCTGATGTACCTATAGAATGAATTGATTGGCCCTGCGGAGCTTATGTGAATGATGATCTGACTTATAATTTATTGAGATCAGATTCTAAAAAGTGTTATTTTGCCCCAAAATGTTTGATTTAAAAATCTTATGGGATCAGATAGCCCTCTGGCCTGATCAGTCAGAAGGGGTTGGTATTGGTGACATTGAGTACTCATCAAGGACTTTATTTTTGTACTAACTCATGTTAGAGATAGGTAAACAGGGCGACAGAACATTGGGATAAGTCATCTTGGCTAGCTATCTAGTACCTGGCAATTGTTGTGCCTTGTGTGCACTTTGTGATTTATGTTGTTCATAGGTTGGGATGGACACCTGGCATTGTTCAAATCCCTTGCTACCTTGATGGTGATTGACGTCAGGATTGGGACCCCTGGCTTATGGTAGGAATTAAAAGATTTAGTGTGTTGCATGCACTTATTTTCAAGCGATGCACATATTGAGTATTATAGGCTACAGTCTAAGTACAATGATACGTACAAGTTGGTGTACTTTTCTGGCGATGCATGGATTGAGAATTGGAGGTGGCAGTCTTAGCACAATGATAGTGGCGTCGAAGGCAAGGACTACAAGACTTGCATATAGGCCGACCTTCTGTTGGAGAAGTGCTTGTGATTTGGGAATTAGGACAATGCTTTGAAAGTAAAATATAGTTTTTCAAAAATGATTGAATTCTGAATAAACTCTTATTTAGAGAATTTTAGAATTGTTTTCTGTGAACAAATGATCTTCTATCCCATAAAAGTTTTATGTACTCTGTCTCTTTACTAAAACACTGGCACACACGGGACTCACTAGGTGATTTTTCACTCATACGTGTCTTTTATCTTACCCTTTTGTAGTGATCTAGAATTGAACAGACTTACGGATAGAAGGATGATACCACAGTGACAGAGATTTAGGTCTGAACATTCCCTTTTGATATTGTACCTTATTACTGATGTAGAATGGAAAATTTTCATGTACAAGATTCTCCGTTGTATGTATATATGTGACCATCAGTATGGGATGTTTGTAAGGATTTCGACCTTGTATACTTTGTTGATTCTTCGTTATAAAGACCCTTTGTTTGAGTAACTGGACGAGGCGACACTCGGTGTTGATATGCTTCCACTGTTATCTTTAGTGGGGGTGTTATATATTTATTACAACTAATATTCTCCTTGAACCCTCTATTTTTCAAAGCCCTCTCTCATTTCTACTTTTATCATGCCTACCTTTTTCAACGAGCTCTAATTTCTTTTACAAAGGTTTGATGAGAAAACATGATGAGTGGAAAGAGTTTGTCTATTTGTCTTAGGTTTGGTTTTCTTTAGTCGGTTAAGTGTCTTTTCCCTTCCCAAGTAAGGAAAATATTTTTCATCTTAAGTGTGTGGGAGTGAGTCATGTCTTTATTTGTTTTGTTAGGATTTTTATTAGTAATTTTATTTTATTTAGGTGTATCTTTATTTTTTTATTCTTTTCCTGGTGCTTTTATTTCGGTTTTCTTTTGTAGGTTTGAATAAGGATTTCTTGAGCAAGCTTTTCTATTCTTCTCCATGTTTTAATATTTATTATAGAGTTATTATAGTTGGGGAGTATTGCTTAACTTACTACCTCCTTTATCATTTTTGGTCATTTTGGATATGCTTTCTTTTGTTAATTTTTGGCCAATGAGGACATTATCTAGTTTAAGTCTGGGGAAGTAGTTTGGTGATATTCTTTGTCCAAGTTTTTATCAATCATCTTGGTGTTTTCTTGGTATCGAGCTATTTTGGAAAATTTTAACAATTAAAAGTTTGGAAATTTTAGAGCTAAATATTTGTCTATAATGTAGTTATGATTTTCTTTAACTTTAGGTATAGATTTGTCATTCATTATGGTTTGATTTTTATTAAAAGGTAAACTTGCATATTAAGTTAGATTTTGCTATGTCTTGAGAATTTAAGTTAGCCTTGGTTATATTTGGTATTTGAGTTTTGTTTTATTCTTTAAGTTTGAATGTGGATGATATGATGAAATATGGAAAGAGTTGTTAATTAAAGCTTGTATTATAGATTTAAAGTTTGCTTGACTTTGAGTTTTGAATAAAGAATATGTAGGAAAAAAAATGAGTGAAAAGGAAAGAATGTGAGTTGAAAAAATTGCTTTCATCTGTTGAGAAAAGAGAGAGAGAGAGAGAGAGAGAGAGAGAGAGAGAGAGAGAGACCTTTTGCTGAAAAGGGGGCTAATATGGTGAGTGGAAGAAAATAAACAAAGAATCATCACACTCTCTTGAGGCTATCCTGAAGGCAAGAAGGTAAGGAAAGAAAGAAGAAAGAAAAACAAAATTGCTAAAAAAATGATGATAACTATAAGGGGCCCAATACGGTGTGTGATGAGAAATCCATTCACTTGAGGCTATCAATTCCCAAAGTTATTGAAAAAAAAAAAAGAAAAAGAGTGGAGTGTTTTCCTTGTTTCACTAACTTGAGTTGTGTAAGTTTGAGCTTATAATACTTGAATTGGTTAAATGGCTTGACTTGTATAATTTATGTTATCTATGTTTTTACTTGAGGGTAGGATGATTTTCTTGTACTAGATATAAGCTTGTTTAACTTAAACTTTGACGGCTTTGAGATCATTTGATTTAATACATGAGTTTGAAATGTTCTAAAAGGGTTGAATAAATGACAAGTTTGTATTTAAGGCTAAAAGAAGATTATTCCTTTATTATGGATGAATTTACTAAGGGTAAGTTGAAAAGTTGTTTTGTCTTAAACCATTTGCATAGTATTTTAATTCTTATTTACTTGAGGACAAGCAAAAGTTCAAGTGTGGGGGTATGTGATAGGCGATAAAATCATCATTATTTTTCTAGTTATTTGAGGTTAATTTGAGATACTTTTAGTGTAATAACTAGGCATATTCCTTCCTATTTGATATTTTGCTGGTAAAAAGTATGTTTGACAAATTTGTACAGATTTAAGTGATATGTGAATTTCGAGCAAAAAATGAAAGATTCCAGATTGGACCCGACGCCAGGACTAGTTAAGACACCAGGCGCCAGGTCTGTTCTGCAAAAACAATAATTTTGGGGAGAACCAGATTGAACCCGATGCCAGGTGGGTCGAATCGACCCATCGCCAGGTCTATTATGATCAATGTCGGTGGGTTATCCTTTTCAGAGCAGATTTTAGCAATTTCAATTTGATTCTTTTGGGAACTCTTTCAACTACGGAAAATGACTCTTGTAAGAACTTTTTGGCAATTAGAACTCCTATAATTACAAGAGAATAGAGTTGTACAAAAGGGTTTTCATAGTTTTCAATTCTTCAATGTAATATCTTTAGAAAACTTCTAGAAAAACATCAAGATTTAAAAGGATCAAGGAGAATTCTTGGAGAAGAAGAGGAGGTTGCTCAAGAAGGTGTCAAGAAGGAAGAAAGGATCTTACTTGTATATGAGTGGTTTCTTTCTCTTTGTAATTTATTGACAATTTTAGATTAATATTTTTAATTGTCTTTAGAGAATATTCTTTTGGATTCATGATTTTGTATTGATTTTATTTCTTTGATCAATTTATTGCTATTCTTGGTATTTGATTACTTGCACATAATATCTTGTTGGATTGATTAGTTCTCTTCTAATTAACTTGCAAAACGATGTTAGGAGAGAATGGCCAACTAATTAATTCAATACTACTTATTCTTAACTTGCTTGAAAAGTGATTAAAGGTAAGAACTAAGTAATCAAAGGTTAGTTGATGATTGCTAGAATATGGATTCATTGACTAATTTCATACTTTCAATCACCTAGAATGTAGGGATTTATGTGAGAATTGATTTTAATGCATCTTTTGTGTAAATTGGTCGAGACAGAATATGTTCACTAATTTAATTAGAAGATAGTGATTCCACAGATTGGAAACGAAGTAGGACTACCTAATCTTTCATGATGCCAAGATGATAATAAATTGAGGGAATAGCTAGTCAATCATTATTGTGTATTCAAGAATTTATGTCTATTTACTTGTTTTTTCTCCTTATTCTCACTCCTTGATTATCCTTGTGACTTTTCTTGTGTGACTTGATTTTCTCTAGTATAGTCGGTTAGTGTTTTATTTACTTCTATTCCTTTATTTTATTGGCTAAATAATAAAGATTTGGGTAAAGTAAAGTAGGAGCCTAAGTTTTCATGAATTCGATACTTGCTAGTCCATATACTATACAATAGCTATACTTGCCCGTATGTATGGTTTTAGTAGTTGGCATTTTAATTAAAGTTTGATTGATTGTGTAATTTGTTTGTAACATTTTCTACACTAAAAAACATGCATCATTTGGACACCCATTTAGCTAATTTAACAATTGTCATTTTCAACTAACCCGAGTGGAAAGTTTGGAATTAGGTCTCCAAAGGGTTAGCAAGATTGCCTAGAGATAGGGATTTTGTGGCCTCTAGATGATTTTCGATGGTGAGTGTTGATAAATGCATCCTTAGGTTTGATTGGTTAGATAAAGATACCAGTTAATCAAATTTTAGGCTAGAAATCTCATAACTCGAGAGAGAGTGAGATTGATATTTGACTCACTCTATGCCTAGAATTAGGTATTAAATAGGGGAATTCCTTTTGTTACATGAGTGTATCTTTTTCTTATTCCTTGATGAACTTGCGACTCTTTCTTGTGTAAGAGCATGAATTTTCTCCTAGTGTAGTTAGTCATATATACCTCATATTTTTATTTGGCTAAACAATGAGAAGAGAAGGAAGTAGCAGCAGTAGCCACATTCCTTAAGGTTCTTCAATACTTGCCAATGATACTATACTATACGATAGGTGTACTTGCCTATATGTTGTGTTGTGTGATTTTAATTGATATTTTAATTAGTAAAAGTTGTGTGTATTTGGAGCACATTTGATATGAATTTTATATATGCACAAGCACATGCATCAAGTTTTTTGCACCGTTACCAGAGAATAGCTATGGGTATATTCTAAAAACTTTAATTATTGCTGAGTTAGCCTTGTATTTATGTATATATTTACATACATCACTAACTTGTTTGTGAATAGTTATTTGTATGTTTGTTGTGATTTTATTTTATTTTGGCTAAAATTGTATTTGAGAATTCTTTGATTATTATATTGTTGTTGTAACATCTATTCTTTTGAACTTTGAGTAATTTCATTCATTAATTTATTTATTTATACCTTATTCTTTGGTTGAGTGAGAATGGATATGATGAATTTGTTAGATTTGGAGATTTGTGGTGTATACTTCATTATGTTGAATCTATTGTGTTGAAAAATAGAGATTGATTGGTGTATTGGAGATGACATTCATTTTGCTAAAAATTGAGATTTTGAAGGTGGATATATGGATATGATATATGGTATATGGCTTGGATATATGGATGTCTTTTGGGAATTTTCTTGGGTTTTATACTAAATTTTTATTCATTTTTTGTGGAGTTGGAAATTTTTGCTCTCTTATGGACTATGTATGTTGATTTAAGATTTGGAGGCTATTTTAGGAGTAATTTTACTTTGGATTTTTTTGTTTTTTTTGCCTAATAAATGAATGGGTCCTTTGAATTTGATTTTTTGCTCATCTTTTGGAAATTGAGGAACAATTGCTCTTTTCATTGATTTTGTTTTTGAATTATACTTAGCAAGGTTGATTTGACATTGTGATGTAGATAATGATGAATGGTAAAGTGTATGGTTGTGGGAGAATGAAACTCACGATGGTTATTATAATGAGTGGGTTAATGATGTCTTTGGAGTTCATGAGCTAAATTATGGGTACAATGTGGATTTGGTCAAGCATTTGAGTTCAACTCATAGTCTTCAAGCAACTATTTCACTTGATGAATCTCATCCCATTTCTCATCCTAAGTCATCACTTGAACCTCTTCTAGAGCAATTTAGTATTTCAGTCATTCACATTTCGGGGAGGTGGAGGTGTTAATAAGGTGTTAAGAAGTATTCATTCATAATCTAAGGAATAAGATTAGGCATTTTTCTAGGAATCTTGAAGAATATGCTTTTGGTGACTTTATTGATGTAACCATATTGAGAAGTGGAAAAGAGCTAACTAATCCTTTGATATCATTGCACAACGATGATGATAAAGAAAGAACAGAAGAAGAGCAAGAGAAAGAATAAAACTTGCCTGTAGTATCATCAAAGGGAACAGAAGAGGCAGCACCTCTACCTGAGAAAATGGGGTTAGAAAAGACAGAAAAGCAAAAACATTCTTCTCCGATTCCATATTCGGATCGATTAAGGAAAGGGAAAGATAAAGAGCAATTCAAAAAGTTTTTGGAGTTATTTAAACAACTGTAGATTGATGTGTCTGGATTTGGGTATAAAAAATCATATAAAAACTAAGCACATTCCTAATCAAGTTAAATTAAAACGTTAACCCCAATTACACATATGAGCAAGCGTACTCATCATTAACATAGCATAGGGTTTAAACGAGTGTTGATCCTCAAGGAACATGTATACATTAGTCACATTTCTTTCATTGTTTAACCGACTCGATAAAGTGAAAAAGAAATAAAAAATAAAAAATAAAATAAAATAAAATATATACATGTCAAGGATGGAGAATTATGTAACTCAAACTATTGTTTTGACAATCATGATATTAAAGTACCCAATCATTATCATAACTAATTATTCCCTTGACATCATGAAGGATTAAGATAGACTCACTTCTTTTTCAATCCATGAAATCACTATCTTCTAGACAAATTAGCATCACATATTCTGTCTCAACTAATTCATCTAAAAGATGAATTAAACACAATCCTTGATTAAATCTCCATATTTTGGTAAACTTAAAACATGAAATCAACCAGTGAATCCATATTCTAGCAGACATCAATTAACCCTTAATTACCTAGTTCTTCGCAATTAACCTCTTTTTCAAGCAAGTTAATGGGAAGAAACAATCAATTAATTTTGTAATAGGCACAAGTAATTAAATACCAAGAAGAACAATCAATTCGTCAAAAGATCAAATAACTCTAAAAATCATGAATATCTGAAACAACGTTGAATTATAATAAAACAATTAATACATTGTTGTCAAGAAAAAGGAAATAAAGTAAAAGAAAGCACTCATAGACAAGTCTCCTCCTTCTTCCTTTGAAAACCTTCTTGCACAACCCTCCTTGAATTGAAGAATTTCTCATTTGATTTGAGTAATTTTCTATGATGATCAATGAATTCTCCCATTTTCCTTGTAGTTTCCATCTATTTATAGGTTTGGGAAGTGCCTAAACTCGTTGGTGTAATGTTTTTGGCCGAGTAGAAGTTGGAAAGTACTAAAACTTCACAGAATACCAAAAAACCGCGTAGAAAAAATCAAGCACCACATTGATTTCAGAGCACAAACGGCGCCATCTTGGCTTTCGGAGCCGGCACCGGATGTGTTCTGGTTCTCTACTTGTTCACTGATTTTTTTTTTGAATTCCGTACAATGTATTCCAGAATGCAGCCAGTGCCACCTTGGCTACCGAAGCCAGCGCTGCCTTGGCTACTGGAGCCAGCGCTGATTTTTTTCTTTTTTTGTGCTGTACAAGAGTTGAATGCTTGAAGAACGAGGCGTTGGCAAAGTACCTAAAAAAAAGAAAAATACAAAAAAGCACACTAAAGCATAAAAACTAGAAAGGAAAATAAATCAAAAACAAAAGAAAGAAAATAGTACCAAAAAAAAAAAAGAAGAAAGCAAAAACTACAGAAAAGAAAAGAAAAGAAAAACATTAAGAGAGAAAGGAAAAACAAGAGTGATTGAGAAAATATAGATAATCATCGTCAGTCCTCCTTATCATCATCATTCTCATCATCATCAGGTAATGTAGAAGCTCCCTCACCACTATGTGGTCCATAAGACTGCTGCCTCCATTCGGCCAATTGTTGCTCCATATTAGCTTGCCGTCTCGCCATGTCATCCATAGTACCCTGCAAGCATAGGAGCACCTCCATTTGCTTGTCTAGTCGACTCAGCACGATCGACTCAAAGTCAGTCCGGGGCTGGGACTGAGAACTGCTAGCTCGTGCGTGTGCCGGTGGTGGTGGTTGCTCCTCCTCTACTGTGGGTGGCCTTACCTGACCGGGATGTCTGACCTCGAAGGGAGTTAGCCACTTCTTCAACTCCTGGCTGTACTTGTACCTGCAACTCATAAGAGTTTGCTCAGTCACCATATCGTGTTCAGTGTTAGCCTCCATCAGTTCTCCCTTAAGATTACCAAAGTCTTTTAGAATTTTTATTATAACCAAGGGGAAAAAAAGGCTTTTGTGGAGAGACGGTGATGAACAACATCCCTAATGGATTGGATGATCAAAGGTGCAAGAGGGATAGGTAGTGTGTTCATCATCCTATGCAGAATGTAAGTGTCAATAAGTCTAGTCTCATTGAAACCACTAGCACGAGGTACAACATTGAACCCAAACATATAGACTAGAGCTCTAAAGTTGGTGGCCAGATCATTGTTTGAATAGAAACTATTAGCTTGAAAGGCATTATGCTTATATAATCCTAGTGTGGCTTTAGTCCTGTTAGCATCCCAATTCAGGTCAGAAAGAATCTTTTGATTATTCACATCTATCCCTTGCCAAGTATCATCGTTAAAGATGTAGAGGAGATTAGCTAATTGATTTTGGGTGATGACAATAGGGATTCCTTTCACTCTTGTTTCAATATGGGGAAGGTGTTTATTACCCTTATCAATCATATTAGCATAAAATTTCTTGATGAGTACGGGATAATACTTCCCTTTCAGTTGTACAATCAAACCCCATCCTAATTTTCTAAACATCATGCCAAATTTGAGTGCACGGTCTAAGGTGGGTGAGAAAGTACGCTCGACAATAATTTTGTTAGATGCTCTCCTATTGTACCATTTCTCACAAGATGCATCAATAAACTTAGTAGGTCTAAGGGATAAAGGATCAATGGATGACGGGGTTGAGGAAGAGGAAGCTTTTGCCTTTTTAGAAGAATGGCCCCTTGCTTTAGACATGTTCAAGTAAGGAGTGGTAAAAATAGGGAGAGAGAACAATTGAGCTCCAAGACTTAAAATAGGACTACTACTCTTTCAAAGACACTCCTCAAATCTCACTCAACCCTTAACCATTCTCACAATTCACGGAACCTAAATTCTGTCAATATATAGCACTCTCCAACAAACAATTCAATCAATCACCTCCAATCAATTCAACACAACCTGCAATAAGATATGTAAAGTTAATTGTAAAGCATAAATGTGTTGAAGATCCTCAATGCATGCAAGTAGACATGATCATGTGAATGAGAGCATTATCATGGCATTATGTGAACAACAATTCAAGTACAATGGGTAGTCATCACTCAATCATCACAAATAGCCATAATTCTAACCTTAGCTATATGCATGAAGTCCCTAATGCTCATATGCATGAATCAGGTATCAGCGAATCATTAACTCCTAATCTAGTCTAGCTCTTGAGGCTCAAGGAGTAATGCACAATTCAATCATAGCATACACAATCCCAATTTTTGGCCAACAGTGTTTCTACAATTAGACAAAGTCATCTACAACATTTTAACCGTAGGAATTGAATAAAAATCATACCTTTGTACTCTTGTATGCATGGACAAGCAAAAGATGTAAGCTTTGTGCACAAATCTAAGGTCCTTGCTTATGTGTTGAATGTGATGTTGTTGTGCAAAAATGGACGAATTTGAGGATTTTGATCCATAAGATCAATAAAAGAGAGGTAAATAGATGTTATAGAAGTGTTTGGGAGGTGAAAAATTAAATTTTGGGAAATGGGGGATGTGAAGTCGGCATGGGTTTGAAAGAATTTGAGAGGGAGAATGGAGATTTTGAAGAAACAGTGGACAAAATGGCCCTTAAGAGTGTGCCTACCCAATAGGAACCGGCGCCGGTCCGGGCTCTTGGAGCCGGCGCCAGCTTGGTTCTGTCCGGTTCTCTATAGTTGAGGTTCTATCGTAGGGCCAATATACTTGCATGTTGGGTATGTGTGACTAGTTAGTTAAGATAGACTTGTACAAGATAGTTTCTGCACTATATCGCCCATTGTGGTTGTCCGAATGGTCTAAAATGTCTAGGGCCCTGGGAAACATGACTTGGTTGTTTGCTTTAAGGTAGCTCCCTTGGAAAGTGGAAACACTCCAGGAAGTCGTGGATCATTGGACTAGAAGCCTAAGGATGGTAGATGTCATTTAGAGAGGTGTTAGTACACTTCTTCCTCTCTAAATATACGGTGATGTGTAGAGGGGTATTTTAGTCATTTCACCTGTAGGTGGAGACTTTGCTATCGCAGCATTGTCCTTGGGGTCAATATTTCCTTATGGTGATATTAGAAAACATTTAAAATGCAAAATACAGCTATTTATATAGTAGGGGTATTTTGGTCATTTTAGCAGCCAAGGCGATGTGTCTTTTTGGTCCTCGGAATAGCCCGTAAGTCTTAACTAATTTTGGGTTGAGGAATTGGTCTCAGTTGAAGAGGATTTTATTTTATTTGATTTTATTTAGGAAGTCTAATTTATTATTAGACTGGAATAAAATAAATAAATTAATTAAAATAGGAGTTGAGAGAAATTAATTATCTAGTTTATTTGGTTAATTAATTATTCAGGGCCTAGGTCCAGTATGAATAATTAAGAAATTAACCTGGGCTTAAACTAGGGGAAATAATTAATGTTTAATTATTTATTGAGTTATTTATATAGGCCCAAGAAATAAATAATTATTATGGTTCATTTGGGCTCATTAATTATTTATTAGGTTGTTTATATAAGCCCAGGAAATAAATAATTAATATTTATTATTTTGGGCCTTTTGGGTCCAAGGAAAATAATAAATATTTTTCTGGCCCAATATCTTGTACCTTAGGATTTTTTCCAGATACGGTTAAGAGGAATTTAGGGTTAGGCCAAACTGATTCTCAGGATAACATCTGGGTGTTTTGAAATCCCGGGGATATGTTTATCAGATAATGAGAGACCTGTTTTGGTTAACCAATAAAACTAGTCTCTGATAGAAAATAAACCCTAATTTCCCTAACACTACACAAGACTCACGTCTCTCTCTCTCTGTCTCACGCCACTCCCTCTTCTTGGTTTTCTCCTTGGACTTTGCTAATCAATAGCGAGTGAACCAAGGAGATTTGAGACCATTCTTCTTCTCTGTTGTGTTCACTGACTAGAGTTTAGGCAGAGGAATATCCCGGGGCACGTACTATGATCGGTCAGCCCACGTTGAAGGTTATAGTGCGAGGTATGTCCATAGGAAATGAGAGGAAACGGCCATCCCACGATGGAGTTATTCTCTAGACCATTACCTAGAAGGGAAATTAATTTGTGGTGGTTAATACACTTAGCTTAGGAAACTATTAATCTTCCCAAGAAACTATGTTAGTTTTCCTACGAGCCAAATTATTTTCAGTGCACAAACTTTGTTTTGTTTTCACAAACTAAATTCTTTCTTTTATTTTTTGATTTTTAGAAATGGTGGGAGGTTCTTTTAGTCCATTGGCCATTATTCTCAAAGAAAATAAGTTAACTGGTCCAAACTATGTGGACTGGGAAAGGAACCTGAACATAAAACTCACAGTTGAGGAGTATAAGTATGTCATTTATGAAACCTGCCCTATTATCGGGGAAGGTTCCACCGCTGAAGAGCGAGAGGCTGAAAAGGCGTGGAAGAAAGCTAACAAAATGGCACGTTGCTATATGTTAGCTTCCATGTCTAATGTGCTCTAGTCAAAACACGAGCACATGGCTTTTGCATATGACATAAGTCAATCATTGGCAACTATGTTCGCAGACAAGAGCCGGCCCGCAAGGCAGCAGGCTCTTCGAACTATTGTGAACACTAAAATGGCTGAGGGAGCATCAGTCCGAGAGCATATACTCAAGACGATTGCTGCTTTCGAGAAGGCAGAAATCTTAGGGGCTGTCATTGACCCCGAGAGCCAAGTGGACATGGTTCTCAAATCTCTACCGGGTTCTTTCACTCAGTTCAAGTTAAACTATAACATGAACAAGTTGAACATGAGTTTAACTGAACTGATGAAGGAGCTCCAGATGGCAGAGAAGGTCATGAAGCCACAGTCTAAGGCCAAGATTTCTAAGGCTTCTTCTTCAAGAACTGGGCCTAAACCTAGAAAGTTCAAGAGGAAGAAAGGGAATGCAGCAGCCCAGCCCAAGAACCAGCCTAAGGACAAACCAAAGGGCAAGTGCTTCAAGTGTGGGAAGAAGGGACACTGGAAAAAGGAGTGTCTAGATCTTCAGGCCAAGAAAAACCCCACAGGTAATGTTTACTATCTAGAGTCCATATTAATGGTAGGATCAACTTCCACTTGGATTGTTGATTCAGGAGCCACTGATCATATCTGTAACTCCTTGTAGGGGTTTAGGAAGATAAGAAGACTCAAGAAGGGCAAACATGGGCTTCGAGTAGATAATGGAGCACAAGTCTGGGCCCTTGCAGTGGGAGAGCTGGATCTCATTTTTTATTGTAATAAGATAGTGGTTTTAAAAGACATTTTATATGTACCTGGTTTTTGGCAGAATTTGATTTCAGTTGCAAAACTTATTAATCAAGGATATTCTGTATCTTTCCATTCTGGTATTTCTATCAGTAGAGATGGAGAAATTTTATGTACTGGGCACATGTATGGTAATTTGTTCTTTTTAAACCCTATTAACAACAAATCAAATAACGCTCAGTCTGAACCTTTAACTAAGAAGAGAAAGACCAATATCAATTATTCATACATTTGGCATCTAAGGTTGGGTCATATTAACTCAACCAGGATTCTGAGACTAATCCATGATGGGCCTTTGGGCTCATTGAGATTGGAAAGTTGGCCTCAGTGTGAATCCTGCCTGATGGGAAAAATGACCAAAAGGTCTTTTACACTAAAGGCAGATAGAGCCAAGGAGGTGTTGAGTCTTGTTCACACAGATATGTGTGGTCCATTGTCTACACCAGCTAGGGGAGGTTTTGAGTACTTCATCACATTCACGGATGATTGTATGAGGTATGGTTATATTTACCTGATGAGACGCAAGTCTGACTCTTTTGACAAGTTCAAAGAGTTTAAGGCTGAAGTGGAGCGTCGGACAGGTAAATTAATCAAAACCTTACGATCGGATCCTGGTGGTGAGTACCTCCTAGGTGAATTCAAGGACTACATGGTACATCATGGGATAGTATCCCAGCTCTCTGCGCCAGGAACACCGCAGCAGAATGGAGTAGCTGAGAGAAGGAACAGGACGTTGATGGAAATGGTCCGAAGCATGATGTCTCATGCTACTCTTCCAGTGTCCTTTTGGGGATATGCCCTGGAGACAGCGGCATATATTCTGAACTTAGTGCCTTCCAAGTCAGTACCTAGGATTCCCTATGAGATATGGACTGGGCGTAAGCCAAGTCTGAATCATCTCAGGATTTGGGGTTGTCCAACTTATGTACTGGTCAAGGGAGACAAGTTGGAACCAAGATCAGAATTATGCTATTTTGTTGGGTATCCAAAAGGGACAAAAGGAGGTTACTTTTATCATCCTAAGGAGCAGAAGGTACTAGTAAGTACCAATGCTAGATACTTGGAAGATGATCAAAGTACTTCCACTAAAGGTTCAATGAGGTTGGAACTTGAGGAGAAGTTATCTACAAAATCGACTTCTTCTGACCCGATTGTGGAACAAGAAGAGGCACAGCCTCAAGAACCTGTGCAAATGGAGCCTCGTCGTAGTGGGAGAGTGTCTAGGGTTCCGGATAGATGGACTGGAGAAGCCTTTGAGCTGGTCTCCGACCATCAGGAACAAGACCCCACTAGATACAAGGAGGCTATTGCTGATACCGATGCAAATCTATGGCATGAAGCAATGAAAGCCGAGATTGAGTCTATGTACCTCAATCAGGATTAGGATCTTGTAGCTTCACCTGAAGGGATAAAACCCATTGGGTGCAAGTGGGTATACAAGAGGAAGAGAGGAGCGGATGGGAAGGTGGAAACCTTCAAAGCTAGGCTTGTGGTGAAAGGGTATACTCAAAAAGAGGGAATCGACTATGAGGAAACCTTTTCCCAGGTAGCCATGCTTAAATCCATCCGCATCTTCCTTGCCATCGCATGTCACTATGACTACGAGATATGGTAAATAGATGTCAAGGCGGCATTTTTAAATGGCCATCTTAGCGAAGACATCTATATGTCCCAACCGGAAGGCTTCATTGCTGAAGGCCAGGAACACATGGTTTGCAAGCTTAAGAAGTCCATTTATGGACTTAAGCAGGCATCGAGAGCATGGAACATTCGTTTTGATGAGACTATAAAGTCTTATGGTTTTATTCAAAACGAAGATGAACCATGCGTGTACAGGAAACTTGAAGGCATTAATGTGGTTTTTCTTGTCCTGTATGTGGATGACATTCTACTCATTGGAAATGATGTAGGGACATTGTCATCTACAAAGGTTTGGCTGTCTAGTCAATTTAGTATGAAGGACTTGGGAGAAGCCAGCTACATTCTTGGGATTAGGATTCTTAGAAATAGGAAGCAGAGAATGTTAGGGTTATCCCAAGCAACATACATTGACAAGATGCTGGCCAAGTACAGCATGGACTCATGCAAGGGAGCTCTAATCCCTTGCAGACATGGGTTGTCGTTTTTTTCGAAGGACTGTCCTAAGTCTCAAGAAGAAAAGGACAGAATGAGTAGGATTCCCTACGCTTCGGCTGTGGGAAGTCTCATGTACGCCATGCTGTGTACTAGACTAGATATCTGCTTTGTCGTGGGCTTAGTTAGCAGATATCAGTCAAACCTAGGGGAGGTTCATTGGCAAGCTGTATATTATATTCTCAAGTACCTCAAGGGAACGAGAGATTATATGCTGGTTTACAGGGCTGATGATTTGGTTCCTACAGGATACACAGACTCAGACTTCCAAGCGGATAAGGATGAGAGAAAATCCACTAGTGGATATGTCTTCACCTTGTCTGGAGGAGCAATTTCATGGAGGAGTATCAAGCAGTCTTGTATTGCTGACTCAACTATGGAAGTTGAGTATGTGGCAGCTTCGGAGGCGTCCAAGGAAGTAATTTGGCTCCGGAAGTTCCTTTCAAAACTTGGAGTCGTACCACATATGGACAGGCCGGTTGTGATGTATTGCGACAACACTAGAGCAGTATCGCAATCTACGGAACCTCGGAACCACAAGAAGGGGAAACACATTGAGAGGAAGTACCACTTGATCCGGGATTTCATCCAGAGACGGGAAGTCGTGGTGGAGCATATTGCCTCAGAAAACAATCTAGCAGATCCATTCACCAAGCCTTTGGCTGAGAGAGTCTTTAAAAGACACTTAGACGCCATAGGGGTGGGCACCTATGGACTTACCTAGTCTTAGAGTACAAGTGGGAGATTGTTGGATTGTATGCCATGTTAGACTAGGTTTCTGATGTAAAATTGAATATTTTAATAAAAGAATTTATTTTCAGAAATTGTTTGTGAATTTACTTTTTGTTTGTGCACGATTTTCATTTGGAACAGACCCATTGTGTTTAAATAAGTGATCCATGTGAATGATGGTCTTTCACAGTAAGGTATGGATCACGGGTTATTTAACACATAAACATTTGTTCTTAACCTATTGATGAGACTGGGAATCTCATCATGTTTAGGTTATTATGTTATGAATTCTAAATGGGGAATGGCTTACCTTTAGCCGGTGAGTAGTCCACTCACTTTATAACATAGGCGTATTTCGAATACGTAGGACATGACCTGTAGTAGTAGTTTCTAAAAAGTACTATATGATAGAAACCTAGACTATTACCACTACAGCGTGGACTAGTACTCTACGACTTGAGTATGAGTTGGTAGTCTGGCGAAGCTGGAAGCATATACTTTGATTTGCTATAGTTGAGGTTCTATCGTAGGGCCAATATACTTGCATGTTGGGTATGTGTGACTAGTTAGTTAAGACAGACTTGTACAAGATAGTTTCTGCACTATATCGCCCCTTGTGGTTGACCGAATGGTCTAAAATGTCCAGGGCCCTGGGAAACATGACTTGGATGTTTGCTTTAGGGTAGCTCCCTTGGAAAGCGGAAACACTCCAGGAAGTCGTGGATCATTGGACTAGAATCCTAAGGATGGTAGATGTCATTTAGAGGGGTGTTAGTACACTTCTTCCTTTCTAAATGTACGGCGATGTGTAGAGGGGTATTTTAGTCATTTCACCTGTAGGTGGAGACTTTGCTATCGCAGCATTGTCCTTGGGGTCAATATTTCCTTATGGTGATATTAGAAAATATTTAAAATGCAAAATACAACTATTTATATAGTAGGGGTATTTTGGTCATTTTAGCAGCCAAGGCGATGTGTCTTTTTGGTCCTTGGAATAGCCCGTAAGTCCTAACTAATTTTGGGTTGAGGAATTGGTCTCAGTTGAAGAGGATTTTATTTTATTTGATTTTATTCAGGAAGTCTAATTTATTATTAGACTGGAATAAAATAAATAAATTAATTAAAATAGGAGTTGAGAGAAATTAATTATCTAGTTTATTTGGTTAGTTAATTATGCAGGGCCTAGGTCCAGTATGAATAATTAAGAAATTAACCTGGGCTTAAACTAGGGGAGATAATTAATGTTTAATTATTTATTGGGTTATTTATATAGGCCCAAGAAATAAATAATTATTATAGTTCACTTGGGCTCATTAATTATTTATTAGGTTGTTTATATAAGTCCAGGAAATAAATAATTAATATTTATTATTTTAGGCCTTTTCGGTCTAAGGAAAATAATAAATATTTTTCTGGCCCAATAGCTTAGACCTTAGGGTTTTTTCCAGATACGGTTAAGAGGAGTTTAGGGTTAGGCCAAACTGATTCTCATGATAACATCCGGGTGTTTTGAAATCCCGGGGATATGTTTATCAGATAATGAGAGACCTTAGGGTTTTTTCCAGATACGGTTAAGAGGAGTTTAGGGTTAGGCCAAACTGATTCTCATGATAACATCCGGGTGTTTTGAAATCCTGGGGATATGTTTATCAGATAATGAGAGACCTGTTTTGGCTAACCAATAAAACTAGTCTCTGGTAGAAAATAAATCCTAATTTCCCTAACACTACACAAGACTCACGTCTCTCTCTCTCTGTCTCACGCCACTCCCTCTTCTTGGTTTTCTCCTTGGACTTTGCTAATCAATAGTGAGTGAACCAAAGAGATTTGAGACCATTCTTCTTCTCTGTTGTGTTCACCGACTAGAAGTTAGGCAGAGGAATATCTCGAGAGCTGAAAAGCTAGGCGTTCATGCAAACAAGACGGAGTAGAAGGCTAGCGGGTGTTCAACCGGAAGCTTCTTCAAGTGGACAAAGCGAGGCGATTCTAGTCGTTCAATCCGCTCCTACTCAACCTAGAAGGGTTAAGGAGCGCAAATGTATGATCTTCACGCTTCCGTATGGCCTTTATGGCTCGCGGTTATTTTTTCTCCAATTTTTTTCACGTACAGTGCATGCTCTCCTGTTTTCTTCTTTCCTCAACCAGAAAAATAACCTAATGAGTTCGCTTATTATGTGACCTTATAGGTTCATTTAACACTAGCAGTGTGCCCAAATCACATTTAAATGGCCCACAAGTTATAAGCAGTTTCTAGCAAAATATTATAACTATCCAGGTTAAATGAAGATCAGTGATCTCTTTGAACCAAACCATAATTTTATATTTAGTCCTTTTGTCACACGATATCCAGATTAAGCATAAGGCACGGAGAATGTCATCCTTATTAAGCTTAATCAATTATTTCTTGATCTTATAGTAGATTGTTCAAACAAATTATATCAATATCTTAGATTGATATATTTGAGCATCGCCACGTATTTTAACAGTTTAACTTATTAAGGGACCCATGGATATCTCTCCCATAATAAAGAGGGACAAATTCCATCACTATCAATCATATTCCTCTCCTTAATTTATTCTATATCCAACAATACTCTAATTTATTAGCTAATTAAAAATAACTTTAGGCAATGTCAAAATATAGATTTATCAAGTAGGAAACAATGATGAATTCAGGTCGAAAGACTTTTAATATCATTATGGCTAGAAAGTACTTATAACATGTTCCATGAAGTACTCTCACAGTGGGTCATGTCCAATACAATGTTCTCTAACATTTATTTATGTTTTAACTAGATATCACATATATCCATGACCAGTAAAACATAGCCATCAAGTTACAAACATACTAATCTTATTTTATTATTGTTCCACTAATAATAATCGGTCAGGGACAGTCTAAGAATAGTCATTGTATTGATTGTAGGGGTTTACTATCAAGTCATATACTTGATGACTACAAAACTAAATGCACTATTTATGGAAAGAAATACATCATATTACTACATAATACATAATGACAATAGTATAAGTACAAATTGACTTTAAGGCATATCCCTAACAGTTTTGTTGTTTGTTTGAGGATAAGCAAGGTTTTAAGTGTGAGGGTTTATGATGAAGGCTTATCATATATATATTTTTTAGTATTTTTATGATTTATTTGAGATAAATTCTTACGCAATTCACTACTCACTACACCCTTTTCATCTTGTTTTTGTTAGGAAATAAAAAAAATACCAATTAAAGATGAAAAAGAAGAAAATGGAAGAAAAATGAAGAAGGCATAGAATGAAGATAGTGGCCTAGGGAAGTGACTTCCTTAGGCCGCCTATACTACTTAAAATTCGCCAAATTTCTAGAAGGTTGGTGGCCTAGGAAAGCTTAAGTTCCCTAGGCCACTTAGTTCTAATTGTGCATAATTTCTAGATTATTCGGAGCCAAAGGAACTAACTTTTCTTAGTCGCCCAGTGCATTCTCATGTGTGCTTCGTGATTTAGACTTAGCAGCCTAGGGAGATGGAAGATCCCTATGCCACCTTGTGATGTTCGTGAAGAACAAGTGTCCAGAAAGTTGGCAGCCTAGGGAGAAGCAAGTTCTAGGCCGCCTGGTTGTTTGTTGTTGTGGGTCTGGACTTGGAAGCCTTGGAAAGCTTAAGAACCCTAGGCCATCTTGTCTCTGGAATACTTGGTGGCCTAGGGAAGTCCAAGTTCGCTAGACTGCCCACAAGTTGATTCTGCACAATTCTTAGCGTGTTTTCTACAAACTGCTACACAAAGAGTATATAATGCATTCTTTCATACACAGACAAGAGGTGGACAATTGGAAAGGCTTAAGGTTTTCTCTCAAGAACCCTATGTCTAGTGAGTTTGCACACAATGAAGAGAAGAATACCAAGAGAGTCAAGGAGGAAAAAGAGAGATTACTTAAAAATCTTAAGAGAAAGAAGGAGGATTGCCTTTGAGTTTGTTTTTCTCTTATTTTTATAATTTTACTTGTAATTCTTATGCTAAGATTTTATTGTTAGTTGTAATGAAGGGTTGTACCCTATTCTTATGCTTGAGGATGTTATTTTTTCTTTAGATCTATACTTTTTGTTCTATGGTGTTTGGTTATTTATGCTTATTTGGTTATCTTAGTTGAGTTGAGTTTTGGTTGATTAGTTTCAATTAAATGTTCTTCTGAGAGATAGGGTTAATTTTTGGACAACCACTTAGATAATTTAATATTTTCCATTTTCAATTAACCCGAGATAGAAGTTAAGAATTAGGGCTAATTACCAAAAGGTTTGCGAGATTGCCAGGTTTGGTTGGTTAGACAGAGATACAAATTAATCGAATTTGGGCGTAGAAATCTCATAACTTAAAAGAGAGTGAGTTTGATATTTGACTCACTTCAGTGTAAAAAATTAGGAATTACAACCCAAGGGGTGCTTATCTTTTAGGTATTGAATGGGAGAATTCCTTTTCTTACATGGATGTATTTCTTTCTCATTTCTTGATGAACTTATGACTCTCTCTTATGCAAGAATGACTTTTCTCCTAGTGCAATCAGTCATATATATCTCATATTTTTATTTGGTCAAACAATGAGAAGAGAAGGAAGTAGGGATAGTATAATAAGTGCACTTGCATATATGTGTGTATTGTGTGATTTTAATTGACATTTTAATTAGTAAAACTTATGTGTATGTGAAGCACATTTGATATAAATTTTATATATGCACAAACACGTGCATTAATAGTTATAACTTTATCAGCAACACACAGTGCTAAACTAAATTACCGAAGAAATAGTGTGGGTAAATTAGCCCTAAGGGCATTCTCCTATATTTTGACTTATGACAAACATTGATGAGGATTAACTTATGTGATTTATATGTGATAGGACGTGTTCGATGTCAATTCTTTCAAGGCATGCAAAAGAGGTTGCTAAGCAGCTCTTAAGGAAATGAAATCTAAAGAAGTGATTGATCAAGTACAACTTCAAGAGCTAGCAAATCGTGAAGTCCTTATGAAAGAAGCTTAGACTAGGAATGGTTTGTCAAGGTATAATGTGTAAATTCCTATGTCTCCTTTACCTTATAATTCAATTTATTTTTACCTTGAAGCACACAAATAAAATTATTTTAAAAAATAGGTCTTCAAATGTTTGGATTGAGTAGTTTGGATGGACCACTGCATCCAAAACTTTGTCCAAAACTCTGTAATAGTTTCTAAATGTTTCTACCTAAAAATGTGCTGTTTTAGACTTGCTTTTTGGATGCACTTTCTTGCGATTTTTAAGTCCAAGATTCTGGAAAACCTGACAGTGAAAAACTAGCCATTGCTATCTTGCTTTTTGTTGTTGTAAAAGCTTTCAAAACTCGATTTTGAAGTATATTTGTGTGCTATCTTTCTCAGAAATACTCTTACATTTTAGAATACAAAAATCTCTCTTTTCATTTGTGCTTCAAAAGTGAAATTAAATTATTCAAGAGGTAAAAGGTTTTATGCTCATCTGTTCGCAATCTACTCAAGTCTGTGAGCTATTTCTGTAAACTTTCCTTCATTCTAACTTGTATCATGGTTGAAGAGTTAAAACCCAGTTGGGGTAAGCTTTGATTGTTATGATTAAAGAGGTTGGGTGTAAAACTGAGGTTGATAATTCTCTTGTGTAAAATTGGTGTCACCTACCACTATTAAGTTGGAAAAAAGTTTTAGTGAGTGTGTTGAAATTATTAAGCAAAAGCTTAAGGTAGTGGATGTAGATCATTTGAGAATCCAACTACTATAAATCTCTGAGTTCTATTTCATATCTTTTGCTTAAATTTCTTCACTACACTCTCACTGACTTTTGTCTTTAAATGCCCTATTTTGTTTTGCTAAAATCAGTGAGCTATTTATGATCCTTGCATTCTGATTTAAACCTAGCATTTAATATCTCAATTACCCATCTTTATTTCCTATCATTTTGTGCTGACTTTAGAAGACTCCTAGTCGCATTCTGGAAATCATGAAGTACCCTTGAAGATTGGAAGTATCTTTGCTTATCAGCTCAAAAGTTATCTTTGGGGAACCAAAATTTTTAAATCTACTCTTGTTTTGCCAAAAACCTTATTCATCCTCCTAAGGTGTTTTAATTGGTATTAGCTCACGGTCTACTCTATTTTCAATCTAACAACCATGTAGAAAAGATCCTTATGGCAGAAACATTTGTTCTACCTTATGTTGAAGGGTCTTCAATAAACAGACCTCTTTTGTTCAATGGAAGCAACTATATATTTTGAAAAAACTGAATGAAGATTTATGTCTACACAATTCATTTTGAGTTGTGGAATCTAATTGAGAATGGACCATTTGTTCCGTCAAAGTTTGTTGAAGGCAGAAAAGTGCCTAAACTAAGTGATGAATATGACAACGAGGACATTTCAAAAATGACCCTGAATTTTTATTCAATAAATATATTGTGCTATGCTTTTGATGCTGATGAAAATAATCGGGCTAGTGGCTTTGATTCAGCTCATGAAATGTGGAGACTACTTGAGGTTACCCATAAGGGGACAAATCAAGTAAAAGAATCGAAGCTAGGACTCTTTGCCCGAGATTATGAATTGTTCTCTATGAAGCCAAGTGAGAACATAACCGATATGTTCACTTGATTCACAAAAATTATGAATGGTCTAAAAGCATATGCAAAAACTTATTCCTTTGGAGAGCAAAACAAAAAACTACTTTATGTTCTGCCAAAGAGTTGGTAGCAAAAAACTCTTACTATTGAGGAATCTAAAAATTTGAATAACTTATCCACTGAAGAGCTAATTGGCTCTTTCCTGACCCGTGAAATGAAACTTAAAAGGTTTCAAGAATATGATGATGATGAGAAAAGCAAACATGGAAGTTCCTTAAAAGTAATCAATGAAGAAACTAACAGTGATCAGACTGATTATGATGATGGCATTGATTTAGACACAGAAGAATTGGCTATGGTAGCTAGACAATTTAGAAAAATATTCAAAAAAATCCATTTCAAAAAGGGTACAAAGCTCGTGAAAAAAGAAAGTACATACTTCCTCATTCAAATCTCAATGCTTTGGATGCAAAAGGACGAAACATTTCATTGTTGATTGTCTAGTGGCCAAAGAAAAGGAGGCCATGCAATTTAGAAAGAAAAAGAAGGACACAAAGGTAAAAAAAGGAAAATGATTGATTGGAACTTGGGATCAAGTAGAATTTGAAACTGAGAAAAGTTGTGATTTAGAAAATAAAATGGCCAACATCTGCTTCATGGCTATGGAGAATACGGTAAATCCTACATCTCCATATTTAACAACTGGTTTGCATATTTCTGATTGTGAAAATCATGACGATTCTAGAAAATTACTTTTTAATATGTTTCATGGAGTAAAGAAAATGTCGAGAAGAAACAAAGAGATGAAGATAAAAATTAATTCCTTATTAAATGAGAATACAAAGTTGTTAAATGAGAATGAAGTCTTACTTAAGTCATATATGCGTTCGGACATTGAACAAAATGTTTTCATCACATCCTTTCATCATTTGTCTTTAGAAAATAAATGCTTATGTGACAAAATTCATTCTCTTGAAACTATGGTTAACAATTTTGATGATATGAAGAGTAAAGTCAATAATTTTACCTCATGTACTGAAAAGTTTACAAATGGCAAAAATAATTTGGAAAATTTTCTTGGGACATAACACACAGTTGGAAACCTAAATGGTCTAGCCTATAGACATGATATTAGAACTAAAAATTACAAATTTTGCTTTGTAAGGGCTGCTTCATCATATATGACACATAGTTGTTGCATATATTGTGAAAATTTTGGACATAAAGTATCTAAGTGTCATATTAGGAAGAAAGTGCAGTATGGTATAAAAATGTTTCGAGGGTAAAAGGAACTATCACTAACCCCTATGGACCCAAGAAGGTATAGATACCAAAAGTCACTCTTCCATCTTGTGTATAGGAACATTTGTGGGATAAAAGGAGCTCCATAAAATGGATTTTAGATAGTGGATGCTCACGACACATGACAGGAAATGCCAGACTATAAGCGATGGATTTTTCACTTTTAGAGATAAAAATAAAGCAAAAATACTTAGGATAGGTAATGTTGGTAAGGGATCTTCAACTATCATCAAGCACGTGCTATTAATTAATGAATTAAAGTATAATCTTCTTAGTATCAACCAATTATGTGATAATGGATGCAAAGTTATTTTTAAAAAAGATTCTTGCATCATCATAGATAGTTCCAGCAATAAGATTATTCTTGTTGCTAATCGTGTTGGAAATGTTTATCTTCTCTATCTTGATGATCTTGTAGCACATGATATTAAATGCCTTTCTGTGAATGATGATGATAGCTATCTCTAGCACAGAAGGATAGGTCATGTATCATTGATTTGATAAATAAATTATCTGCAAAAGAACCTATTAGAGGATTGCCTAAAATGAGATTTGATAGAAATAAAGTGTGTAGCCCTTTCTAATCTGGAAAACATACCAAAATCTCTTTTAAGCCCAAGAAAATGATTTCAACATCAAAACTTCTTGAGCTCATACATATGGATTTGTTTGGACCAATGAGGACCATTAGTCTTGGTGGTAAGAGGCATGCTTATGTAATTGTGGATGGTGTCTCAAGATTCACTTGGGCTTTGCTTCTTGCTCAAAATGATGAAGCCTTCTCTAAATTTTCAAAATAACTCAAACGTGTTCAAAACTTCATTGGTTGCAAATTAATCTTAATTAGAAGCAACAATGGTAGAGAATTTTGCAACCATGATTTCACTAAATTTTGTGAGGAAAATGGTATTTCACACAATTTTTCAGCTGCCAGAACTCCTCAACAAAATGGTGTGATTGAGAGGGAAAATTGAACCTTGCAAGAAATGGCAAGATTAATGCTATGTGAAATCTCCCTTCCAAAATATTTTTAGGCTGAGACTATGAATACAGCCTGCTATATTGTCAACCGAGTTATGCTAAGACCTTTCCTAAGGAAAACTCCTTTTAAACTCATATTTGACAAAGTTCTATCCATTTCATATTTCAAAGTTTTTGGATGCAAATATTTTATCCTTAATACTGATGACAACCTTGGAAAATTTGATGGCTAATCTAATGAGACTATATTTCTTGGATATTCTTCCAACAAAAAGACATATAGAGTGTGCAATAAAATAACTCTATGTGTGGAAGAATCTGTACATATTGTGTTTAATGAATCAAATATATATTCTTCTAGAAATGGTAATGATGATATAGGTATCTCAAAAGAAAAGGACTAAAGAGGTCATGAATCAAGATCTACCAAGGGATTTGAAATATAAAACTGTCCATCCAAAAGAGCAGATCATTGGTGATCCTAGCCTTGGAGTTAAGACTAGACGATACTGTTGGGTATCTCACGTGTATCATATACGATGTAGTGAAAAAATAAGAACGAGATACCACATCAGGATCTGTATATGTGTGGAAAACAAGACATATATATAGTAAACAAAGAAACAAAGATAACAGCTTTTACCTTTTTTTGTTTGTGTGGAAAACAAAACTTTCCTTCTTCAAGTATGATAATTATGGTGCGATCCAGCAATCCTCTTGAAGAATCTCCACAAGAGTTGAATATCCAACCACTATAATCACAGTGTGTGGTTATCTCTAACAGTAATCCACACAGAGGATACACTCAAGCACCATGATTTTCTGTGCTAGCAGAAAATAACAATGGTGGCTGGGGTTTTTCTTGTTCTTCAAAAAACCAGAGAATGAAGAAGAAGAAGACCCTTGGTGTTCTCTTGGAGAGACACATGAAAATTGAGAGAGCGTGTAGAGTAGAGAACAAAAGATCATATCATATATCCACTTGTGTGCCATTTGGTTTTTGTAGAATTGGAACATATGACCTTTGGTTTTCATGTTTTGTTTTTCTTGTGTGACCATTGAAGTCACACGAAAAGCTCAACAATAAAACCACTTTGGTTATATCTCATATAACCAAAAGCCTCTACAAAAACCACATCTGAGAATACCAAACAATTCTCCAATTCCAATTGGAACCCATTAAGTTTTCAGAATTACAAATTGGCTCGTCAATTATAACTAATTATAATTTGGCCACATCAACTTCTTTCTTGTAATAAACCTCACTATGTTATCAAATAACATCTTGAGTATATATTCCTCTTTTGTGTGTGACCTATTAGGTTTCCCAGTTAATTGGTAGCGAACATGAATTAATCCAAACGTCTTTGAGATTAATAATCCTTAATTAATTAGAATTAATCCTATTAATTCTAATCAGGATCAGTTTATTAATTCATCAATTAATAAACCCATATTCCCAAATCATGAGTAGTATCTAGCAACACATCATGATCACCCAAGAGTCCAGGAAGTCAAGTGGCTTGACATGAACCCTTCAATAACAAACTACAGTGCAATTAACTCCTTTCACCATACAATATCTCATTCGGTCTGGAGTATGGAACTAGTGCTAACTCCCTCCATAATATATATTAATTCTGGCCCGAATATAATTATACTTGTACCAGGAACCCACTACTCTCAATGTGTCCCAATTGAAATCCTTTCCAATACACATACGCCCTGGCCAAGGACTTAATAATAATTCCTACAAGTGGCCGTGAGATATTCGCCTCTACTATTAGGAGTGGCGAATCCTTTATTGACCCTCTTAACTACTTTCATTTACCTCACAATGTACTCAATATCCATCTCATAGGCGGCCCTCGATCGAGCTCCGGAGATTGGTTCAGCAAACAAAGTACCTTGGAGATCTCAAGTCTAAGGATACTTGCACGTTTGCTATATTGAGATTACATTATTGGCACTAAATAGTTATCCATATGATTATCTCATAACTAGGTCATCCAATGAACTTGTTCCACTAACAAGTATCCATGTGTTAACTTTGAGTATCCCAATACTGACGGATATGAGAACCACCACCTGATCAAGATAAGAAGTTTTAACACATGCTAGTCTTAACGCATTAATGATGTCCTGCCTCATTAATACTATGATTAGGGACTATTTAAGTACTAACACTATATAGTATAGTAGGAATCTCATATCATGATCTCTATCATGATTTCCTTAACACAGTGTTGTACTAGGGACTTTATCCAACAGTTATATTACTCAAAAGTAATCAAAAGAAACTATAAGATAAATAATGCCTTTTATGAAATAAAATGTGTCATATACAACGTACAAGTAATTGCCTCTAGGGCATAACACTAATAGATACTTTATTGACAACTTTGCTATACTCTCTAGTACTGAACCAAATTGTATCGATGCAACTTTACATGATGAATTTTGGATTATGGCTATGCAAGAAGATCTGAATCAATTCAAAAGGAATCAAGTTTGGAAGCTTGTCCCCAGACCACTTGACCATCTCGTAATTGGTATAAGTGGATATTCAGAAACAAACTTAATGAGTATGGTAATGTTATCAGAAATAAAGCCAGATTAGTTGCTCAAGGATTCAATTAAGAAGGGGGCATCGATTATGATGAAACCTTTGCTCCCGTTGCTCGACTAGAATTAAGAAGAATGTTGCTTGCATTCACTTCTTTCAAAGGTTTTATACTCTATCAAATAGAAGTCAAAAGTGCCTTCTTAAATAGTTTCATTGAAGAAGAGGTATATGTTGAACAACCTCCTATTTTTACTCATCAATGTTTTTCAAACCATGTTTTTAAACTCCCAAAAGCCCTTTATGGTTTAAAACAAGTTCCAAGATCATGGTATCAAAGGCTAAGTGGTTTTCTTCTCTCAAAAGCCTTTTTGAGAGGGTTAGTTGATATCATATTATTTATTATGTTTGAAAATTCTAAAAATATCTTAATTGTGCAGGTATATGTTAATAATATTATTTTTGGAGCTACTAATGATTCCTTGTGCAAGAAATTTGCCAAGACAATGTAGGAAGAGATTAAAATGAGTATGATGGGAGAATTTAACTTCTTTCTTGGTCTTCAAATCAAGCAAACCAAAGATGAAATCTTCTTAAATCAAGCCAAGTATGCCAAAGAACTGCTCAAAAGATTTGGTATGAACGAAGCAAAAGAAATAAGTACACTTATGAGCACTTTGTTAAAGCTTGATAAATACGAAAAAGGTAAGAAAGTGGATGAATCAAAATACAAAGGTATGATCGGAAATCTCCTCTATTATACCGCTAGCAGGCCTGATATTATGTTCTTAGTATGTCTTTGTGCCAGATTTCAATCATGTCTAAAGGAATCTCATCTATGTGCTATAAAACAGATCCTTAGATACTTAATTGGAATACATGATTATTGATTGTGGTATCCTCGAACTAATTCATTTGATTTTATAGGATATACGGATGTCGACTATGCCGGTTGCAAGGTTGAAAGAAAAGTACCAGTGAATACTGTAAATTTCTTGGACACTCCCTTATCTCATGATATAGCAAAAAGCAAGCTTGCGTCTCCCTTTCAACAACCAAAGCTGAATACATAGTAGCGGGTAGTTGTTGTGCACAAATTTTATGGATGAAAAACACCTTGCTTGATTTTGGTTTAAATTTTAATTGTGTGCCTATCTTGTGTGAGAATACTGGTGCTCTTAATTTAACTAAAAATCCTATTTAGCATTTTAGAACTAAGAACATTGAAATAAAGCATAATTTTATTAGAGATCATGTGTTTAAAGGTGTTGTATGTGTTGAATATATTCCAACTAATGAATAGCTTGCTGACATCTTTACAAAACCTCAGGTTGAAGATAGATTTAATCATCTGAGAAGAGGTTTGGGAATTACTAGAATTTTGTAACTGAAAATTTTTCCAAGGATTTATTTGTTCACTTTCGCAGAGCTACTGAAGATACGCCTTTCAAATAGAGATTTTAGATGCAATACTTGAGAAACATGAATCCAAAATCCCATCAATAATTCGTTCCACTTTTTGGACAAACTAATTTGGACTTAGTCCATTTCCAAAAATAGTAGCATTCCAAAATTCATGAAAAGCCTAATTTTTTTTATTATTCAGAAGAAAGAGTACATAAGTCTAGAAGCCCCCCCCCCCTTTTTTTTTAAATTTCAAATGTCTGCGCTTGTTCAAAAAAATGACCCTATCTCTGGTGAAAAGTCTTTGATGAAAAGTAATTGATTGTACTTATCCACTCTAGAACCTAAGAAATCACAAAAAGGCTATCTCTTTCTCTCTCATAGAAATCCAAAATTGTCATTGTTCTCTCTGCTTCTCTCAGAATCGTATCTTCATCTTCCTCTCGCTTCTAGCATGACAAAAGTGTCAAAATCCGATAAAGGAACCACGCAAAAGATGAAGATGGGTAAGAAAAGTAAAGCAGTGGCTAAGGCAAAAGCTGTTGCTACCACACAATCGGCCACCAAGCAAAAAGAAAAGAAACTCACTGAAAGAGCCTCACGATCTGACTCATCAACAGAGCATACTGCACCAGAAAGCTCTGAAACCCAAGTACCGAACTTTCTTGATAAAAAATATGAGTTTGATTTTAATGATTGGCTGTCTAGAAATAGGACTGTGGTTATAGGATATTGGGCTAATGTTGAGGCATTTTTGAATTTCTCAGGCATCCTAAATATGTTTGAAAATCTTGGTTGGGGGGCTTTGTTTTCAATAGATAAGAAACTATTCACCCTTCTAGTTCGGAAATTTTATGCAAATCTAAAAAAGGGAAGGTTTGAGGAGACCGGGGGAAGTTTTATGGTGTAATGATATTGCACTAGAGTAGGATCAATAAATATAAAATCTGACTATCGGCTGTTAAACCAAATTTTTGGATTTAGAGATGGAGGGATTCAATTTTTTGAAATGAACAAATTCCCTAAGGAATTGGACCTATTTGACTTAGGAAGGTTTGAGGTAAGGTTTACTGGAGGGAAGAGTTTTAAAAGTTCAAATGACAGAAATGAAAAATGGTTGAATGGTCCTGGAAGGATTTTGCATCATATGGCGTCGACTATGGTTGCTCCAAGTTTTGGGCATAAGATATCAGCAAAAATCATGCAAATGATACTAATGTTGGCCCTGTCTGAGAGCAGATAAATCAATTCTGGTTTTTTGGTAGTTAAGTTGATATTGTAGTCAAGAAACACATCTCACAAGGCACTCCCATATGGCAATTTATTGACCAAAGTCTTCAGGCATTTCAATGTGAATTTAAATACCTATGCCCCTGGTCAGCTTAGGACTACTATGTACAACATAGAATCCTTTGAAAAAATAGGATTTGTTTAAGTGAACAAGGAATGGGTCTTACTAAGAGATATGTCGGATGAAGAAAAAGAAAAGCTATTGAAAATCAAGGTCAAAGGAAAAAGTACTGCACCTGCTACCCGAACAGAGATGAAATGAAAGTCTAAAATATGAGAAGAATCCTTAAACATGGGCAAGCAAAAGATTGAGGAAAGCAGTTTGAATCAAAGCATCTTGGATACCATTGGCAGTTTCACAAAGAAATTTGATGGATTTCAGGCAGAAGTCACAACTGAATTACAGAATTTAGGAACTAGATTAAGGGATATGGAAAAAAAAAAGATAGAAAAGCCCACTGAGGAAGTCCATGATGAACAAGCTCCTTTTGAAGAACAAATGACTGGAAAAGAAACTGCCTCCCCTCAAGTTCAAAACACAGCTAGAAAACAAATTGAGCAAGAAGCACAACTAAACCAGGAAAAGGAAATAGAGAAAGAAGAAGAAAGCGGGAAGAATAAAGAGAAGGAAAGTGAAGTTCCCACCTCTGCTGCCCCTACTGCCTTGCAAGCTCCCAAGCCTACTATAGTTAGAAGTTCCTTTGGTAAATGTCAGAAGCACGTGATAGTAAAAAGAAAGTCCAGCCAAATTGTTGGACCACATTTCAAAAAGGGTTTCAAGACTAAGTTTGCAACCATCCATATTTCCTGATTGGCCAATCATGCGTGCTGCTTACTGATTTCCTATGCTTCAACAATTTTATTGCTTTCCCATTGAAAAATAATTTTATGATTTCTGCGCTAGTATTTGAACAATTTTATTTCTACACTTATCTACTGCTAATTTTTTTAATTCTATATATTTACTTTCTTGATCGAGGACTGACAATGTGTATTTTATTTCTGCTTAATCTCTTTATTGTATCATTCTTTCATTTTGATTGATGACAAAGGGGGAGAAAATAGAATGAAAATGGTGGATTGTGAACGGTAAATGATGAACTGTGAATTGTGATTTGAGAATATATATTATGAATTTTCGAATTGTGATTGTGACTGTTTATGGTTTGAGAATGTGGACTCTGAAGAATTGGGTGAATTGATGGAGACTATGTTGAGACGTCATTGGTATTATGGATTAAGGAATTTTGAAGTAGGGGCATGAGTTCATTGTGCATTCTAATTGATTTTGAATAAGTTGGATGATTGTTTTGGCTATGGTTGTGATATTCACTTTGTTAAATATTTGGATGTTGAGGATACCTGAGTAGACTTTTATGAAATCTGGATTGATTCCTTTTGGTTGCTCAGTAAAATCCTTATAATGATATACCTTGAGAAAAATAAGTTCGATTAAATTTTTTTTCTCTCTGCACATACACAAGGAGAGTTTTGGACTCGCATTTCTTTAATCCAAGCTTTCATGCTATTTTTCCCTAGCAACGGCGCAAAAAACTTGATGCATAAATTTTAGGTGTAGAAAAATCATATAAAGTTAAATATATCCCTAGCCAACTTTTAATTAAAACATTATTCCCCAAATTATACATATGAGCAAGTATATTCATCGCAAGCATAATATAGGAAATTAACGAGTATTGATCCTCAAGGAACAACAAACATTAGTTACCTTTCATTCATTATTTAACTACCCAATAAAGTAAAAAGAGAATAAAAGGGGAAATAAATAAAGAAAAATATGTACTACTCAAGGATGAAAGAATATACAATTTAGACAAATATTCTTGAAAACATGATCACAAATTACTTAGTAAGTATCACAATCAATTATTATCTTAGTATCATGAAGGAATTAAAATAGACCCATTTTGTTTGCAATTCATGGAATCACTATCTTCTACTTAAATTAGTGAACATATTCTGCCTCAACTAATTTACCCAAAAGATGCATAAAAATCAATTCTTACATAAATCCTTATATTCTAGGTGATTTAAAGCATCAAATTAGCTAATGAATCCATATTTTAGCAATCATTAACTAATCTTTGATTACCCAAGTTCTTGACAATTAACCCATTTTTCAAGCAAGTTAAGAGATAACAAATATGAAATTGATTAAATTGAAACCACCATAAACATCTTTTGCAAGCAAGTTAACAAGAAGAATCAACCAATCATTTCTTTAATAAAAACAAGTAATCAAATACAAGAAAAATAATAAATTGATGAAAAAACTAAATTAATTCAAATTATAAATCTAAGAATAAAATCCAAATACAATTAAAGAATTAAACTCATCATTTTTCAAAAAAAAAAAAAAAGAAAACAAAGGAAAAAAATAGGTACTCATAGACAAGCCCATCAACTTCCATTGAAAACTCCTCCTAAATCAACGCTCATAGAGTACTAAATTTCTCTACAGAAAATATTATACGGGTGCACTATAAATATTTGTCTAACTTTCCATATGTGCACACCTCACTCCTACGTTAATAATCCTATTTATAAGCACACAAACTTCCTAAAGATCCAAAACAGATAAGAAGTATTTTCCAATTAGAATTCTAAAATTTTGTACAAATTCCACTAAAGTCACCGACTTAATTGCACTGAGCCACAATTTCCTTGTCTTTGCTGAAGCTGCAAAGAACTGAGCTAAGCCCAAGCCACGGAAGCTGTTTCCTTTCTTTCTTCTCTAAACCAACTCACATGAGTCGAGCCGCCAAGCCATTTCTTTCCTTTTTTTTTCCTTTTCACTAGCCACGGATAGCCGAGCCACAACTTCCTTGTTAAAGCCGACTGCGGGACAAGTGCATCCTCCTGTGGTTGTGTGCTTTGTTTCAATCCCCTGTTTTCCCTATTTTTCGTTGTTTTTAGATTTTGCCCGGTGCTGGGTCAATCTTCTTGGCCTGGCATTAGGTCTTCACTGGAATTCTTCAATTAAATTCCAAATTCACCTATTTTTGCAAAAAAATCATAGAAACATATTTCTATAAGTGAGATATCAAATAGGAAGAAATATAACTTATTATTATATCAGAAGTATCACAAAATATCCTCCAATAACTGGAAAAATATATGTAAATTTAGGCCCTATCAATCATCACAATAAAACAACATAAATCACTCCCCAAATTCATCATCTCAACACTTCAACATAACACCACCTTACATAATATGAGTTCAGTGAAAGCACAAGAGTTACTTGTCTGAAGATGGGTTCGATTTGAAGG
Source organism: Voacanga thouarsii (assembly GCA_026120185.1). Classification (NCBI taxonomy): domain Eukaryota; kingdom Viridiplantae; phylum Streptophyta; class Magnoliopsida; order Gentianales; family Apocynaceae; genus Voacanga; species Voacanga thouarsii. The sequence continues at coordinate 549,184 of JANUWF010002297.1, forward strand.
TGACGTTTTGATTATCAATGGATTTTGATTACTTCAATATTCAAGCCTCAACCGCCTTTGGATAGATTCCATCCACACCAAGTGAAGGAAATGAATCAAGATGAATATGAGTTTCAATCCAAATGAATAAGAAGAAAAAGGAAAAAGGGAAGGAAAAGAGAGAAAATGAGATTAGTGAATGAACTAAATTACCTACTCATTTGATCTTTGGAGTAGAAGTTTCTTGATTGATTTAATGTAAAAATCTAGAATATAGGAGAGAGTTGTAAGAGTTCTTGATTGTTTGGGTGATTTGGAGTGATTTGAAATGCTTGGAGATGAGCGGCAAAATAGTGCAAGTGTGCGTTCTTGGTGTTCTTGAGAGAACAATAGAGCAAATGAAAGGAATTTGAGAGTTTTTTGGTTGAGGTTGGCCGGATGGAGGGTGTTAGTGTAGTGTCTCGGTTGGTTTGATGGTAAAGAGATTGTAGGAGTCAAGTGTGGTCTTTGAATTTTGAAATTGGAAAGAGGTTGAGAGAATGGTGGAAACTATGATAATGGTGTGGTACCAAGCTAACAAAATAGTGGAGAAATGAAGAAGAAGGGGAAAAAATATGAGAAGAAAATAAATGGTAGAAAAGTGGTTATGGTATTTGGTTATAAGGAAAAGCAAGAAGACAAAATGGTGGAGAATTTCTACGGGTTTACTTAGGTTTTGAAATTAAAGTTCAAGAACCTAAAATGAAGGAACAAAGGCTAAAGTTTTGAGAAGTCTAAGGTGTTTTAATAGTGGTGTTTTTGGTTGCTAAGATAGAAGAAGAAAAATGAAGATATCTTATGCTTATGCTGGCGAAAAATGGAAGAAAACAAAGGCTGGGATTTTAATTGTTTAAGTTGGAATTATAAGCTGATTTAGTTGAGTCTTTGGAGGAGAATTCCAAGGAATTTGATTTCCAAAGTCAAGGTAGCTTGAAAGTAGGAGAATTAGGAGTGGTTTGAGGTATAGTAATGACAGTTTTGGCTGCTAGGAGGCAAGAAAGAAAATTCATCAGTCTTGGTGGTTCAAGAAGACCGAAATCATGGAGAAGAGAAAATGGAAGAAAATTCTGATCACAAAGCCACAAGAATGCTAAGGAATTCCTGATTATATGTGATTGAATGTGTGGATAATTACATGGAAATAGTTGGGATTTTTGAATTTCAATTCAAACATTTTTGAATAAGATATTTGTAGCTAGGTTGTAGGAGGGTTCTGAGGTGCTACAATGGAGCTTTATTTAGCAGCAATGGTGGAGAAGAAAAGAAGAGCTCAAGTTAATTCTTAAAGAATAATATCCAAGGAATTTGAAAGCTGGAAGAAAAAGATAATGCATGGGCTTAAGCTAAGCAAATCCTTTATGTTTTGTTCATAATAACCAAGAATGGTATGTCTGCTTTTTTTATGCTTGATGCCTAGATTTTTAGTCTAAAGGCTGGAATAAGTGAAGAATTGTTCTCAGCTTTTGCACAACTTGTGTAAGGCTGACTTACAAAAATGAATCTAAAGTTAGCTGGATTGTTTGGCCAAAAAAAAAAAAAAAAAAGGAGTGGGATAACCAAATGCCAAGAAAATGAACAAGAAAATAAATTCCAACTTTCTAATTAAATTAAGAATCAATAAAGTGAAATATTTTTAGCAGATAAATTAGGTAGTTCGATTTTGACTAAGCAAGAATTTGTCAACCATGGTTTTAGAGGTTGCTTGTAATTCCTCTCCCTAATTCATTCCTATATTTTTGGCCAGCTCATGCTCAACTAAAGCTGAAAGTTTAGATCAGATACTCTCTTAAAACTTTAGGATAGGAATATAACAATAGGAAAATTCAAAAAGAAAGGAGAATCAAAATTTGAACTTGTTAGGACATAAGCAATAAAAATGGGTAGCAAAAATTATATTAGATTCTTTTTAAGAAAAGATCAAGAATGTTAGGAGATTTCAATTTAAACTTCCCAAAACATCCTCCCTTAGTCCATGGAACGTAAGAAGGAATTCAAATATTGGTTGGGGTGTTCCAACTGACCAAAGAGAAAGGAGGAGATTAAAAGCCAAAATGATTTTTTAGCAAGTGGGATTTGAATTTAAGTCTTAAGAGATAATTTCTAAGCATTATCCACTAGGCCACAATAACTCTTATGTTCTTTATTCCAACTCAATTACTCCTGTCTTCTAACTCCAAAATTTACCTAATTCCTCTCTCATGAATCTAAAATTAAAATACTCTCTATTTCTAACACATAATAAAAACTCATATAAACAATTTTAAATTCCTTAAAATTTTCGTCTAGAAAATATATGCACATTTAATATGCCATGAAATGCAACTCTTTCCTCTAGCCAAGGGTATACTTAGGTGGGGTTTTATATCCTCCCCTCCTTTAAAGAATTTCATCCCAAAATTCAGTGTGTGCCTTCACCATAAGCAGGGGTATTTTCGGTTCACCCATTCTCTTTTTCCCTTGTGGCATTTTGCGTGCTGTGATGCTCCCATAACATTTTTACCATCAGTATTTGCTTATTTCGGCGAGTCTTAATACTTTGATCTAAAAATCTTAATAGACTTCTCCACACATATATAGTATCACAGATTATCCTTCAGCGCATGCTTCGCACCTCCATGAGAATCAACTCCTCTACTGATTAAAAGTTGATATGCATTTGCCAAGTCGAGCAAAATTCAATGAATGGAAAAATTCATGACGTGGTAGGAAAAGGTCTCAAAGTAGCAAATATTACACAATCAACGTAGAAGTTTCATAGGAGTAATTAGGTATAGCATTGAGGAGTTTGATGAGAAGTATTTGCAAACCATAAATGAAGTTTCTAAAGTCGCCTCAGATAGCCAAGTCTTGGGAGAGAACTTATGACAACGACAAAAAGTGACAGAAGTGATTTGGTATGAAGAAGTTGAAAAGAAAAAGGAAAGGAACGGGATCACAAAAAATTTGCCTTTATCTAAAGAAATTATCATAGCTGCTTCTAATCCTTCTTTCGATACATCCCTTCATGATGCTTTAAGTTCTTGCTCTGGTAGAGTAAGTATAGCTGCAGGCATGGTCCTTCTCTTTGACTCTTGAAGCATCTTTTCATACCTCTCATCTTACTATTTGCGGTGTATTTTCCTAAAGTAGTAAAGTCAGAGCCAATACAAGGATTGCAAATTCCTAAATGAAATTCTAATAATAATCTGCTAATACCATTAAAAGCTTACTTCTTGTAAAAGACTCGGGTAACCTCAAGTGACAAAATTCTACACCTACTCTGATTTATCTTACCTTTTACCTAAGTTTCCACATGCCTTAAATTAAGGTTGCGTTCGACTAAAATTCACACCTACCAAACTAGCCAAAAATTCTTGCCCTCACTATTACTATAGTCCATCTTAATTGTTCCAAGCCTATCACTATCTTCACCACTTATCCTTCCTCAGGTAGATGTAATACGGTAATCTTTATTAGAAACATAGTACAAAAGCCTTTAAACTACTTACATATCGTTCCACACTCATAGTTCAGGTACATATCGACCATTGTAGCAAAACAAAAATTCTTAGTACTGTTTCATCAATAACGTAAAATTCCTCACTCCTAATATTAAGCACTACATTTTCTTAGCCTCAACTTCTATACACTCAATTACATCTGAACAGTTTATGAAAATGAATTACTCTGCCTCCATAATTATCTTAAGCTCCTTATTTGAACCATGATTCCATGCCTAATATATTATCTTAATCCTCAAGAAATGTGCTAATTAAGTTTCTTAGTAGCTTACTTCCCACCCATAATTTCACTTCTCGAACACAACCTATAAATTCCTTCCCTATGCATGGAGAAGCATGTCTAATAATTTATAAGTCAATTCACGACTATCACAATTCAAGTGATTGATACACTACACCATATACAAATGCATGGAGCTAAGATTAAAGAGCTTATTCCTTTCAAAAAATTAAAATAAAGAGCTTACCTCACAGTATCCAATCTTAAGTCTTCTTTGCTTGTCACAAATCTTTGGCCTTCACTTTCGGTCTTATCTTATTTTCCCTCCTAACTACATTTGTGGCTAGGTAGTAGTATCCATGGCAACAACATATTTGTTTAGGAGCAGGATGTCAAAGTCCTCAGTTTGGCAAGGTTCTTAATCCTTCCGCAAGTCCCTCAGGTGCCGCCTCCTGTTCTTGTTCATATCCTTATCACAACTTAGGCGTAATGTGTTGCATTTGTTCGGAATCTAGTACGATAACTCATTATCACGAACAACGCTACTACAGACCGCGATTCTGTATCTTGGTGCCATCTTCAGTTACAACCACCCATTTTAATAAGTCAATATGGAAAATATGTCATGCTCATGAGAATGTAAAGTCAATACAGTGTCAACTTTAAGTTTTACGATATCAAATGCATACAATGATTTGCAAAAGAAAATAAGTGCTCAAAATTCCTTATCCAAATATATCAAATCATATTTTTATAGAAAATAAAATGGATACCCTATACGATACCCTTATTTTAAATATTTAAATATTTGAAACAAGGAAATAGGTTGTAATGGATAAATAAACAAATGAATAAATGAACAAATATAAGTATGAATATCTAGTCATATTGCTGATCTAATCTTCTAATAGTTCTTCCTCCCTGCTAGTCTAGCCATCACTAGAGGAATTAGAAGCAGGCTCCACCAACCATCCCCCAGTGTTCTCAGAGAAATCTATCCCATGTCCACTCACAAATTTAAGAAAACTGCCCTCATTTTTAGGCCTCTTGGAACTCTCTTCTACCTTCCCCTTCCCCTTCTCCTCACTCTCCTAGCTGCCTCTTGGAGTTCCTCTATAGCTATATTAAGCTCCTTCTCTATCTCATCTATCTCCCTATCCAGCCTAGCTATCTTATCCTTAGACTTCCCAGTGATATCGCTAGCTGGTGTAGGTGCAAGCTCCCCTATAGGTAGGGTCATATGTGCCACAACCGAAACATCCTCCTTATCATCAGTGTCGATCATCTTTTCTCCTCTTTCGCCATTAATGATGTCTACATTGTTGTAACACCCCACTACCTATGCCCCATTAGGATTGGGGATATTGTCATGTCCACAGGACAAGGGGTCTTTATAACGAGGACACACAAAATAAAAATAAAAAATACATCAAAATTTAACTTATTACAACCCAGCAAATACATAAACAAATTCAAAAAAATAAATGTCTGCTACTGTCTCTCAAAAGCAACACATAGGGAAAAAAAATAACAGAGAGTCTTCAAAATCATAGGCAACATTCTAGCTATTGATCTTTATAGCAGGATTGACTTGAAAACATGGTATAAAAGGTGATGAGATAAAAATCTCAATAAGCCCGTGTGTGCTTTAAGTGTTTTAGGTAAAACAGTTCATGTATACAAGTTGTAAAAGTTTCATAAAAGAAAGTGTTGGCAAGCATTAAATAAATGTCATAAATGAAGAGTGGCATTTTTCTTTCCAAAACATACATGTGTACAATAAATACAACCACCCAAAGAGGCAGCCACAACACCACACGTTGGGCACCATGACAATGTAATGATCAGAATGCCATACATTGAGCATACTAACACAAGGTAGGTGTACGGCCTATCGAGTGAGATACTCCTCCATCTCTACACCCAAACTTACCGATTGTTCACTCCAAAAACACACAATCCACTTTGACTGATTTTTCTAGCTCGGACCAGTATGACCTACTGGACTGATATCCTATTTGGGAAGGACTCACCCCTTAAATGTGGTCACCTACTGAGAGACTTACCCTAACCCTTCAAAGACTAGTCCTAGTAGTCTACCCTTATTGAATACTCAACGTTGTTTGTCCCACTTGGGAGAAAAAATATCATTCAATGATTTACTTGAAAATAGCAATTAAGGTTTCTAAAATTCTTGTCAAAGTTGGGTTTTAGAAAGAGTTTAGCATTTTTGTGTAAAATTGCTTGTTTAAGCTCAAATGGTTTGCTTAACTGAAATAAAAGGGAAATCTGTCTTTAATTGCCTTTACAGAACAAATGTTCATACACATTGAGTTTGGCTTGCCACATTAACTTTGGTCTTCAAATGACTCCATACAGGAGCTTACCTGATCCTTTGCTCTTCTGGGATTCAAAGATCTTCCAAGGTCAACTTAACCCCGCCTGGGGTAAACACAAGGCATAAGATAACAGTCAGACCATATCTACCTTACACAAATAATTCCTTGTTCAACTAGTTACAACCACAACTACCCATGATCATAATGTCCTAGGCTTTAATACTAGTTGATAAGGTATTTTATAAAATAAATCTAGCTTGATAAAATAAGTAGGGGTTATAAAATAATAATAAGTTATAGTTCCAACTAATAAATTATGAGTATTATTGCTAATAAATAAACTAGTGTTAAATATTGAATAATACTAAGTCCTAAATAATATTGGTAAATGGTAATATTTAAATAAATAATAAATTACACCTAATTTTTAATTAATAATTAATAGATAATAAATAATCAATAAAATTAATAATAAATGAATTATACTTAGTTTTTAATAAATAATAAATAAATTTGAATATAAATAATATTTATGGATATAGGTAAAAGTTTTAGTAAAACTAATTAATATGGTCTACAATATCATTTGATATTAATTAATTCTAATATTTTATTACTTATTATTACACACACACACACACACACATATATATTTTTTTAATAAAAGATATTATTTATTTACCTAATAAAATATTAATATTTTAATTAATACCCTATTCCAAACTTTCCTAGCTTCCTAGAGAAAATATAATAACAATTCTAATTAAAGTAATAAAATTTGTTTATAAAAATAATTTTAGAATTAACAAAGAAAATAATTTGTACCATAATTTCCTATTGCTATAAGAGATTTATGAACACATTCAACCCCTATTCAAATTCAATTTTCCTATCAACATCTAAAAGACATTAATCCAGAAATTAAAATAGATGATTCAAGAAGAAATACTTGGTAGATGATTGCTTGATGAAGGTTTCTTGATTAGTGAAGGTCCACGTGCTTGAGAGCCTTTTGGTGGTCCGAAAAATAGCCATAGTTGGTCATCCCAGTTCGGCTAAGAGAGAGAGAGAGAGAGAGAGAGAGAGAGAGAGAGACGAAGAGCATTAGAATGGAGTATTAAAAGTTGAGTAGAAGACAAAGAAGAATAGGGTTGTTCTGGTTTTACCTCTTGATGTTCTTGAAACCTTTAACAAAAAAAAAAAAAAAATGGTTTTGATTCGTTCGAAAATTTTGGTTTGCGTGATTTTGTGTTATAAAGACCAGAAATGAAGACTAGGGATTAAATATAAGTGATCTGGAGTATTTGAGAGTAATTGGAGATGTTTAGAATAGGTTTAGGCTTGAAGATGTTAAGTGTGTGTTCTTGGTGTTCTAGAGAGAATTTAAGAGAAAATGGCTTGCGAATTTCTAAAATTGTTGTTGGCTGAATTACCTTGTGCAATTAGGAGTTTCGGTTTAGCAAGAAGGAGAGAGGGAGCTGTTCATTTTTTTTTTTTTTGAAATTCAAATGGAGGAGAATGAGGAGTTGTTTGAGGTAGAGGATTAGTTAATGGTGGTTGTTCATGGGAGGTCTCTTGCTTATCAATGGTGTAGGACTGAACAAGTTAGGTTTAATGCAGAGAATGGAGAGTTGTTCAACTTATAATGCTGGCTGAAAATGGTCTATAATGGCAGAGAAATTTCTAGTTTAATCACTTGCTACAAGAGTGTTTTAATGGAGAAAAAAAAGTGGAATTAGTTTGAAGTTCAAATGAGTTTTTGGATAGAGTAATCTTAGGAGCTTTTTGAGTTGTGATCATGGAGTCTAAGAACTCAAGGTTAGTATGGAGGTCAATGGTGTTCAGTCCATGGCTGAATAAGGTCTGATTTTCAGAGGTTTGGGTGGTGATTTTTGGCCTTTGCCTTGAGAAACCAAGCTGGAAATTTTTCTGGTTTTCAATTTTTCAAGAGTACCTAGAATGGAGATGGTTTTTTTGTGCAGAATTTTCTGCATTCTTTGGCCTGATTTGCAACTGGTTTTTTTAGGGTGATTGAAGGTCTTTTAATGGTGATTTTTCAGCCTTCTTTCTGAAGAAAAACAGAGAAAGTTCCAGCTGTTCTTATGACTTAAAGGTGACTTCAAAATCCAGCTTCCATGCAGCGAATTTGCTGCAGGAAACTTTCTGATTTTGGACAGATTGAGAGTTCCGAAAATCCATTGTTTTCTCAACCTTCAACCTTACATGAAATGACCATTTTTCTGGCAACAAATGGAGTAAGAATGTTGGCTGAAATTTCAAAAACAATCTTGCAACAAATCTGGAAAATTTCCAAATTTTTTCTTTACTAAACCATGAACAAGATGAAGGTAGCATTAAAGGTACAACTATGGCGATTTCTTTTCCTTGGAAACCCTTCCTAACCTTCTCCTTATTTTCGGTCATTCCCTATCCTTAAGAGCTGATTTTCGAATTCCATTGCTAGAGCATTATCACAGAATTTTTTTGGAATTAAAAGAAGAGATTAATGGATTAAGGATAATTTAAATTATAAAGATGTTAGGACAAGGCTAGAGAAATTAAAGGGAACAAGAATTCCTCTAGAATTCTTTTTAAGATTTGAACTCAAGACCTTAGAGATTAATTCATAAAGCTCTAACTACTTAACCACACCAACTTTTGCTCTTATTTTCTCACTCAAATATTCTTCTTATCTAAACCTCAAGCCATCTTCCTATTTTGTCCTCAAGTAAAATTACCTTTTTACCCTTCCTACCTAACAAGCATAACTAAGCTATTTAACCTATAAACCATAATTCTAAGGCACATAAAATCATTCAAAAAGTATATTTTTATGCAGAATAACATGATATGCATCCCCAACCCCTCTTACTCTCATGTAGGCTTTCACAATTGTCCTCTCCCTCATTATCGATATTATCTATCTCCTTACTGTCTTCATCGTCGGTATCAGCTTTCTCTTCTCTGCCTACTCCTTCATTATCCACACTAAGTATCTCCTCTTCCCACATTGTCAGAAACTAAGTTAATTACTGGTATAGGTTGATCTTGCATCTGCATATTGCCAACTCTACCCTCTAGCTCAAAGGCCTTAATTCCAATCTTCTCATTCTTTCTAGCTTTAGGTGGTACAACTTTGGAAACCTCAGCTCCTATTTCTCCATCACTGCTCTCTAACTCAAACCATTTGACTCCCAATCAAAGGAAGATGGATCCACTATGGGAACTGGGATAAGTGTATTACCACAACCTTGTGTCTAATCTAGGGTAACCGAGGCAAATCTTCTATCCATCCTATAAACAAACCATGTAGGTTAGTACCAGATCAAAAATTTTAAAATATAAAATCTAAAAGACCATATGAGCCTAAATCTAGGCTTTAATACCACTTGTAATAGCCCACTACCTATGTACCTCAAAAAGGATGGGGATATCGCCCCATCCTTAGGACAAGAGATTTTCATATTTAGCTAAAAAAAATGAAATGAAAATAATCTAATGTTCAAAACTTATTACAAACCCAAAATAATACATAAGCAAATGTCTCCAATAAATAAACACAATAAATTAAACTGAGATCTTCAAGTCTCAAGGTAACTCAATCTTCAAAGCAGGATCATCTTGAAAACATGACATAAAACGTGGTGAGAAAATTTTCCTAGTAAGTTGATGAGACTCCGCTTCATCAAGGAGGGGGAGGCATGACCATGCAAGGACAAGGACCAAGACAAGATCTAGGTCCAAAAGCTTCAAGAGGATTTTCAATCACTCATAAAACCATGCTTGTAGATGGAAGAGGGTTGGAAGGTTGAGGAAGCCAGCCAAGAGATTATTTTGATGACTATCCAAGAAGGACCCCAACAAGTACTCCAGCCGACAACAATGGCGGACGAAACTTAACCAAGGAGGCCTCCCAGTGGACAGCCGGTGCTAGCTCCAAGCAACCAAACCGATGTCGGCTTCATTCAGCTCAACAACGGATTCATTCTGGCATTCGATCGCACGAAGACAGTCCGCAACCGGTGCTGGCTGTAGTGTCCAAACTAGTGCCGGTTCCATCCTGGGCAGCCATTGCGTTTTTTATATTTTCTCCGATTTTCTTCAATTTTAATTGCTTGTAAAGACTTATTATTATCCTAAACTATAATAGAACCTCAGGGATTACTTAGCTAGGGTTAGGGTAGTATAAATAAAACCTTTTTATGATTTAACAACACAATTCACACAATTTAATTTAAATTTGAGAGAGAATCTTGAGAGACCCTAGCCTCCTTGTTCATCTTGTTCAAGACTATGCTTAAGGATTAGTCCTCCTTATGAATGAGTTTATAAATCTTTTGGATAATCCAATGTTATTTTTTTTGAATGGGTCTTAGTTTATTTATTCTTCTAAGATTTGTTTGAATTTCAATATTTGGGTCTCTATTTTCTCTATTCTATTTGTTCTTATTTACCTTAGTTGTTTCAAAGATATTGGAGTGAGATTATAGTAGAACTTTTTACTATTCTTGAGGGTCTTTAAAGCTTAGTTTTTCAAGGATTTGATAGAGGGTGGGTTGTTATTTCATTTTCTCCCTTTTGCCTCAAGAAGAATATCTGTTTTTAGTCTCATTGATTGAGCTGAACACATAACCAACTAAACCACTCATAACACCAAGAAAAACCCCACATAAGGTCATATCAAAGAGTTTGGTATCAGAGCAAGGAAAAACTTGATTCCAATCAAAGCTTGAAAGTAAGAAAAGGAGCCCTACAAAGTTGAAGAAAAAGAAAATCGAGAAAATCCTATAACTCAAAAACACGCTCCAAAAAGGTCATGAAATCTTTGTTATTTCATGATTTTTCTTGTGAGAAATTGCTCCTTGATGTTAATATAATCCTTGGGAACAAATTTATATTGTGTTTGTGGTGAAAATGGGTTTAAATTTGAGTGAAAATGTTGGTTGCTCTAAAGTAATGGGATTGCATCCAAGGTGTTTGATAAATATTCCATGAGAATATTTTTTGTTATAGTTGGAAACTTTGATTCTTAATTTTCATTCTTTGGGATATTGGGACTTAGTATATCACTCTATTGTTGAATTACATGCTCGTTGAACTCAACTTTATTAGTGCACACTTGTGATCATCTTGTTTTTCATAATCCTAGTTCTTGTTTCTTTGTTCTTGCTAATTTTTGTTCGTTTCTTACTTAGAAGTGTTTCTTGTGCGTCTAGTGTTTGTTCTTATGTTGATTGAGTCCATATTTCTTGAAATTCTTGATTAAAACTTCTTTGCTTGATGTGCCCAACAAGTGTTTGTTGAAATTCCCCTAAGACCCCCTAATTGGAAAATTCTTTTGATTTGTGTATTCACCAAGTTGGACTAAAACTTTCACCATTGGGGAGCATTGGGATTGACAAGAAAGTTTGAGTATTGAGAAAAAGGCAAGAGGGTGAGCCTATTATTAAAAAGAGCCTAAGAGAGTAAAGACGAGCATGGAGTGATCAACCTTCAGAGCCAACATGCAAGGAAATGAAGTGAGGATCTATTTTCCTTTCTAATCTTTTTTATTTTGCAGGTCTAAGTAAGTAAATATTCCATCACCATAGCCCATGAATAAGAGATCTCTAGGCCTAACTAAAGTTGACCAAGTAGACCTCAACAAGAACAAATTGATGCTAGGGGTTTGCGTGAAGACTTGCAAGCTATGATGAGGACTATGCAAAGTGAGTTTCAAAATATGACAATGGAGTTGATAAATCATCTTGGACAATCTTCTACCGTTGCACAAAGGAGAGGTCAAGAGCGATTTGAGGTACCTAGCCCTAGGATGAGGGATGGTGGTGCCCATACTCCTCCATTAAATGCTCAACAAGGAGAAGAGTGGGATGAGCACTCTATCGGAGGATTTCAACAAGCTCCTATAAGAGAAGGAAGACATGGTATGAGAGGAGGACGAGGAACGGGCTAAGGAAGGAATGGTGGGAACAATCTAAAGGAGTTATAAAGAGAGTTTGAGAGAGTTGATGAATGATATGAGGGGGAACAAGTTGAAACCTTTGGGGAACTCCATAGAGGATGGGGTAATAGAGGAGGTAGGAGAGAAAGAAATGATGAGGAGAAGGAGTTGAACCACATCAAATTGAAAGTGCCCACATTCTATGGCAAGAATGACCCCAAAGAATATTTCGAATGGGAAAGCAAGATGAAGATATTCTTAGAAAGTCATACCTATAGTGAGAGGTCAAAAATGAGATTGGCTATTTTAGGATTTTTGGAGTATGCTTTGGTTTGGTGGGAGCAAGTTAGCGAACAAAAGAGACAAATGAGAGTGGAAACTGTGGCTAGTTGAAATTTGTTGAAAGATATGATGAAGGCAAGGTTTATATCACACAATTACTACAATGATCTTCACCAAAGGTTCCAATCACTAAAGCAAGGGAACAAGAGTATGGAAGATTACCATAAAGAAATGGAAGTAATGTTGATGAGAGCTCAAATCAATGAGGATCTAAGAGCAACAAGAGCAAGGTTCTTGGGAGGATTAAATAGAAAAATTGCGAATTTGGTAAAATTGCATCCCTATGATTGATTGGAGGATATGGTACATGCTACTATAAAGATTAAGAGGCAATTAAAGAGAAGGGCATTTACTAGACCACCACTTCCAAATCCCAAAACTATTAGCAAGGTGCTAATTAAGAAGGATGAAGCCCCTAAGCCATTTCAAATGGACTTCAACAAACCATGGTTGAAAAATTGGACATGAGTTGGATTAAATATCCCAAGCCCTACAAATTACAATGGTTGAACTATAGTGGGGAAATGAGAGTAAACAAACAAGTTTTGGTGTCTTTTGAGATGGAGAAATACAAGGATGATGTGTTGTGTGATGTGGTACCTATGTAAGCGGGTCACTTGCTCCTAAGAAGGCCTTGGCAATATGATAGGCATGTACAGCATGATAGGAGGAAGAATACTTATTCTATACTCAAGGAGGGAACCAAGTTTACCCTCACCCCCATGGCCCCTAGTGAGGTGAACAAAGATCAAAGAATCATGAAGGAGAAAGAAAAGAAGAAGAGAGCGCAAGATGTTAAGCAAAAACAAGAAATGAGAGGAAAGAACAAGAGACGAGAGAAAAGAGTTGAGAGAAATGATGGACAAACAAATACCTTTGAAAATTAAAGATAGGAGTGAGCAAGGACAAGAGAGGAGAGGTAAAAGAAGAGTGAATTTCTTTGCAAAAGAAAGTGAGGTCATAGAAGCTATAGAAGCTAAGGAACTGGTTATTCTTCTTTTATACAAAGGTTCTATGTTTCTACTAATGATTCTACATTATCTTTCCCTAATAAAATTGCAGCTATTCTTCAAGAATTTAAAGACATTTTTCCAAAAGAGGTGCTCGGAGGACTACCACCCATAAGAAGGATTGAGCATCAAATCGACTTTGTGCCCGAAGCCGTTATTCTCAACCGACCGGCATATAGAAGTAGCCTGGAGGAGTCCAAGGAGTTGCAAAAGCAAGTAGTGGTATTGCTTGAGAAGAGATATGTGAGAGAGAGCCTAAGCCCATGTGTGGTTCCGGTTCTCTTGGTTCCCAAAAGGGATGAGACATGGCATATAAGTGTAGATTGTCGCACTATCAACAACATCACGGTAAAATACTGCTATCCCATTCCTAGGTTAGATGACTTGCTTGATGAGCTATTTGGTGCATGTATTTTCGCTAAAATTAATTTGAAATTCAGTTATCACCAAATTAGAATAAGAGAAAGGAATGAATGAAAAACGACTTTTAAAACCAAAGAAGGGTTGTATGAGTGGCTAGTCAAGCCCTTTGAATTGTCTAATGCTCCTAGTACTTTCATGCAGTTAATGAACCATGTTTTGAGGGAATTTATTGAAAATTTTGTTGTTGTGTACTTTGATGATATATTAATCTATAGCAAATCATATGTGAATCATGTTCCAAGTGTGCTTGTTGCCCTCCGAAGGGAGAGATTGTATACTAACCTTGAGAAGTTCTCTTTTTGTTTGGAGAGGATTACATTCCTTAGGTATGTTGTGAGTGCCAAAGGAATTGAGGTTGATGAGGGAAAAGTAAAAGATTGGCCAACCCCTACCACCATTACCCAAGTTTGTAGTTTCCATGAGCTAGCTAGCTTCTATAGGAGGTTCATAAAAAATTTTAGCACTATAGCAGCCCCTCTAACCGAAGTGGTAAAGAAAAATGTGGGATTTAGGTGGGAGGAAGCCCAACAATAAACCTTTTAAGCCCTCAAAGATAGATTGAGTTAAGCTCCAATTCTTATTCTTTCTAATTTTGAGAAGGCCTTTGAGATAGAGTGTGATACAAGTGGGATGGGAATAGGTGTGGTCTTGACCCAAGATAGAAAACCCATTGCATACTTTAGTGAGAAATTGTCCGGGGTGGCCCTCAATTACTCTACCTATGATAAAGAGCTTTTTGCTTTAGTGAGGACCTTAGAATATTAGCAACACTACCTTTTGCCAAGAGAGTTTGTCATTCATACTGATCATGAGACCTTTAAACACCTCAAGAGCCAACAAAATTTGAACAGGAGGCATGCAAAGTGGATGGAGTTTATTGGGACATTACCATATGTCATTCAATACAAGAAGGGTAAGGAAAATGTGGTAGCGGATGCACTATCTCGAAGATATGCATTACTAAACTTTTTAGATGCTAAACTTCTTGGTTTTGAACTTATAAAAGATTCGTATGTTGATGATGAGGAGTTTGGGGATATTTTTCATGCTTGTGAGAAACGTGCATTTGCTAAATATTATAGGCATGATAGTTTCTTGTTTAGGGAGGTAAGACTTTGTGTGCCAAAGGGATCCATTAGGGTATTGCTAGTTAGGGAGGCCCATAGTGGGAGACTAATGGGGCATTTTGGTGTTGCAAAAACCTTAGGCATTCTTAAAGAACATTTCTTTTAGTTAAAAATGAGAAAGGATGTGGAGAGATATTGTTCTCAATGCATTATTTGTAGATGAGCTAAGTCTAGATCTCTTCCACATGGTCTTTATACTTTTTTGCCCACACCTAATGCGCCTTGGGTTGATATATCAATTAACTTCATCTTAGGATTACCTAGGTCCAAGAGGGGTAAAGATTCTATATTTGTGATTGTTGATCGATTCTCTAAAATGGCTCATTTTATGGCTTGTTCCAAGACTAATGATTCGTCTTATATTGCAAATTTATTCTTTAAGGAAGTAGTGCGAATGCACGGGATTCCAAGGATTATTGTCTCGGATAGAGACACTAAATTTCGTAGCCACTTTTGAAAAGTTTTATGGAACAAACTTGGTACTAATCTCTTGTTTTCCATAGCTTGTCATCCTCAAACGGACGGACAAACGGAGGTGGTCAACCGAATACTCACCCCGCTCTTGCGTTCTATAATCAAGAAGAACTTGAAAAATTGGAAGGAGTACTTGCCACACATTGAGTTCTCTTACAATAGGGCTATTCACTTTACCACTTCTTATTCTCCTTTTGAAATTGTATATGGTTTTAATCCTTTAACTCCTTTAGATTTAGTTCCTTTGCCTATAGGTGAACGATTGAACCTCGATGGAGCTAAAAAGGCATAAATGGTGAAGGCACTCCATGAGAAGGTGAAAGCAACCATTGCAAAATGTAATGAAGAGATCACCCATAAGCACAATCAAGGAAGGAAAAAAGTGTCATTTGAGCTAGGCAATTGCGTATGGGTGCACTTTCACAATGAGAGATTCCCCATGCAACGATGGAGCAAACTAGATCCAAGGGGGATGGTCCATTTTAAGTTCTTGCCAAAGTTGGAGATAACGCTTATAAGATAGATTTACTCGGTAAGTATCATGTTAGCGCCACTTTTAATGTTAGTGACCTCTCTCATTTTGATGTAGATGATGGCAATGATTCGAAGACGAATCTTTTCCAAGGAGGGGGAGATGATGAGACTCCGCTTCATCATGGAGGTCAAGATCAAGGAAAGGGAGGCGTGATCATGCAATGACAAGGACCGATGACAAGATCTAGGTCCAAGAAGCTTCAAGAAGATTTTCAATCACACATAAAACCATGCTTGAGGATGGAAGAGGGTTGGAATGTTGAGGAAGCCAGCTAAGAAATCATTTTGATGACTATCCAAGAAGGACCCAAACAAGAACTCAAGTCGGCAACAATGGTGGACGAAACTTGACCAAGGAGGCCTCCCAGCGGACAGCTGGCGCTAGCTCCAAGCAGCCAAACCGGCATTGGCTTCATTCTACTCAATAATGGATTCATTCTAGCATTTAACTGCTGAAGATAGTCCGCAACTGGCGCCGGTTGTAGTGTCCAAACCGGCATCGGTTCCATCCTAGCGGCTGCCTTGCATTTTTTATATTTTCTTCAATTTTAATTACTTGTAAAGACTTATTATGACCCTAAACTATAATAGAACCTCAGTGATTACTTAGCTAGGGTTATGGTAGTATAAATAGAACCTTTTTATGATTTGAAAACACAATTCACACACTTTAATTCAAATTTGAGAGAGAATCTTGAGAGGCATTAGCCTTCTTGTTCATCTTGTTCAAGACCATGCTTAATGGTTAGTCCTTCTTATGAATGAGTCTATAAATATTTTGGATAATCCAATGTTGTTTTCTTTGAATGGGTCTTAGTTGCTTTGTTCTTCTAAGGTTTGTTTGAATTCCAATATTTGGGTGTCTATTTTCTCTATTCTATTTGTTCTTGTTTGCCTTAGTTGCTTCAACTATATTGGGATGAGATTACAGTAAAACTTTCTACTATTCTTGAGGGTCTTGGAAGTTTAGTTCTTCAAGGGTTTGATAGAGAGTAGGTTGTTATTTCATTTTCTCCTTTTTGTCCCAAGAAGAATCTCTGTTTTTGGTCTCATTGATTGAGCTGAACATATAACCAACTCACAACACCAAGAAAAAGCCTACACAAGGTCATATCATAAGTCCTGTGTATGTTCATGTTAATTTAAAAAGCATTCCGTGTATGCAGTTTTGTACAAGTTGCAAAAAAAGTCTACAAGTCCAACTGAATAATTTTTGAACAATAAGTGGTGTTTTATTGACATTTCAAATAAAAGAGTCCAACATTGTTAAGAAATAAATCACTCGAATATAAGTGACTATGAAACCTTACATCATAGCCATGGCCATGAAACCCTGTATAAAGACCTTGTATTGTGAAACCCTGCATCACAATACAAGTGGGTGATTAGCCCATTAGGTGAGATACTCCTCCATCCCTACACATTAACTTACCAGTTGTCCATTTCAAAAAAGAAACAATCCACATGGACCGAGTTACTAGCACGGACCGACTTGACTAACTAGAACTGTCACCTTGTTTAGAAAAAGTTTTATCCCTCGATGAAGGCCTCCACCGAGAGACTTATCCTAGCCTTCCAAGGATAGCTCTAATCAACCTATCCTTATTGAGTACTCAACGTTATGTTTATCCAACTTGGGATAATTCAACAAAATGCATTACCTAGAAATTAGATTATAGTTCTAAAATGTCTAAGTTTAAAATTTGATTTAAGAAAATTTAACATTTTGTTTTGGAAGACCTTTGCTTGCTTAAAACTATTTTATTTTGATAGAAGATGCAAATTATCCATAATTGCAACTCAAAGAATAACTTTACAGAAAAAATCACATTTGACTTGTAGAAGCACTTTAGTTCATCAAACAGTTTATACAAGGACTTAATTGATTCTTTTATCTCACGAATAAAACCTCCTGGTGTCTAGATTAAAGAAACCTAGCCCTATCTAGAGTAAATACAAAGTACATGTTACTATTGGCCAACAACTCATGTATCTCAATTGCATAAGCATAAATTTAACTCTAATTCCCATATTTCACCTAACTTTTGACAAATCCCCCATCAGCACCTATATAATAGTAGCATCAAAAGAGTTCAACTGGTAATTGCAAGTCAATAATCAATTTGGTACAACTACTATCTTTGTTCTTATCACCGCTTGTTAAGGACAAAAGCACATCCCAAAACACTGAGCATCCATAACTATATTTCCGAAACCCAAAATTTCCTACTAGCAATAGTAACTACTATTGATAGCAACATCAAATAACAATTAAATAACATGCTGCAACAATATTTAACTTGGATAAATAATATGCTCTTGATTAATCTACCAAATAAAAACAATCATTAGTACTTTATAATATAAGTACTAACTTTATAGATAATAAATTTCATATCACATATAATATCTAGGAAACTATATGTATATTCTCTTTTAGAAAATATTGACTAGTTAATAAATACATGATATTAATAAATAGTAATGTATTGATGCTAAATAATGGATCAAATAAGATTAATTGATATTTAAACTAGAGTTTTGATACTATTGTTAAGTAAAACAACAACAGTAGTAGTAGTAGTAGTAGTAGTAGTAGTAGTAGTAGTAGTAGTAGTAATAACGACAATAATAATATTATTAATAACCATGATAATAATGCTAATAATAATACTAATGATAAAAATAAAATTGGTTGTTAGATATTTTCCAATAGCAATAATGTTTTAAACAACAAGCTTTATAAAATTTCACACATGTATATTTATATGTATATATGGATATAAATACATTACATCAATAAAGTTAAAGTACTAGTTATAAATAATAGAAAACTAAAATTAATCATTCCAATAATAATAATTTCCATAGTAGCAATTAGATCATAATACAGATGGCATCGATATATAGATTCTATTCATACTATTGCATATTTGCATAATATCTCAACACATAACACCTATCAATCATAACAAAGATTTCTCATGAAAACCACAACTTTAATCATGTCATACACTCAAATGTATAGTACAACTCAAAATAAAGGCAACGTATAACAAATGTAATATCTCCCATTCTCCATGCATAGAATTCGCATATACTATCATCTTCTCCTCAAATATCATCACAATCAAACAACATAAATCACTTCCCAAATTCATCATCTCAACACCTTATCATAACATCACTTTACATAACATGAGTTCAGTGAAAGCAAAGGTTAAAACAAGAGTTACTTGTTTGAAGGTGGGGTTCGTTTTAAAGGTGACATTTTGATGATTAAGGGGTTTTGATTGCTTCAATGTTCATGCCCCAACCTCCTTTGGATAGATTCCATTCGAACCAAGTAAAGGAAATGAATCAAGATGAACATCAATTTCGATCCCAAAGAATAAGAAAAATAAGGGAAAAGAGAAGGAAAAAAGAGAAAATGAGATTAGTGAATAGACTAAATTACCTTCTCATTTGATCTTCATAGTAGGAGTCTCTTGATTGACTTAAAGTTAAAATCAAGAATATAGGAGAGAGTTGTAAGAGATCTTCCTTGTTTGGGTGATTTGGAGTGATTTGAGATGCTTGGAGATGAGTGGGATGCAAAAGAGTGAAAATGTGCTTTCTCGGTGTTCTGAGAGAACAATAGAGCAAATAAAAGGAATTTGACAGTGTTTTGGATGAGGTTGGTTGAATAGAGGGTGTTAGTGTAGTGTCTTGGTTGGTTTGATGGTAGAAAGATTGTAGGAGCCACATGTGGTCTTTGAATTTTGAAATTAGAAAGAGGTTGAGAGAATGGTGGAAACTATGGTAATGGTGTGCTACCAAGGTAATCAAATAGTGGAGAAATGAAGAAGAAGGAATATATATATATATATATATATATATATATATATATATATAGAAGCAAATATATGGTAGAAAAGTGGTTGTGGTGTTCTGTCATAAGGAGAAGCATAGAGACTAAATGGTGGAGAATTTTTAGGGGGTTTACTTAGGTTTTGAAATTGAATTTCAAGAACCTAAAGTGAAGCAACAAAGGCTGAAGTTTTGAGGAGTCCAAGGTACTTTAATGGTGGCATTTTCGACTGCTAAGATGGAAAAAAGAAAAATGAAGAAGTCTTGTGCTTAGTCTGGCCAAAAATGGCAGAAAACAAAGGTTAGGATTTTACTTGTTTAAGTTGGAATTATAAGCTGATTTAGTTGTGTTTGGAGGAGAATTTCAAGGCATTTGATTTCCAAATTCAAGCTAACTTGAAAGGAGGAAAATTAGGAGTGGTTTGAGGTATAGGAATGGTAGTTTCGGCTACCAAGGGACAAGAAAGAAAAGTGGTTAGCCTTGGTGCTTCAAAAAGACAAAAATCATGGAGAAGAAAAAATGGAAGAAAATTCTAATCACTAGGCCATAAGAATGCTAAGGAATTCCTAATTATATATGAGTGAATATATGGAGAATTACACGGAAATAGTTGGGATTTTTGAATTTCAATTCGAACCATTTGAATAAAATATTGGCAGCTAGGTTGTAGGAGGGTTTTAAGGTGCCACAATGCAGCTTTGTTCAGCTACAATGGTGGAGAAGAAAAGAAGAGCTGAAGTTAATTCTTAAACACTAGCATCCAAGGAATTTGAAGGCTAGAAGAAAAGGACAATGCATGAGCTTAAGCTAAGCAAATCCTTTGTATTTTGTTGACAAAAACCAAGAATGATATGGCTGTTTTTTTTACGCTTGATGGCCATATTTTTTGTTCTAAGGGCTGGAATAGGTGAAGAATTGTTCTCAGCTTTTGCACAACTTGAGTAAGGCTAATTTACAATAATGAATATAAAGTTAGCTGTATTGTTTGGCCAAAAAAAAAAAAAAAAGAGTGGGATAACCGAAAGCTAAGAAAGTGAACAAGAACATAAATTCTAGCTTTCTAATTAAATCAATAATCAACAAAACGAAATGTTCTTAGGAGATAAATTAGGTAGTTCAATTTTGAATAAGCAAGAATTTCCCAACCATGGTTTTAGAGATTCCTTGAAATTCCTCTCCCTAATTCTTTCCTATGTTTCGACAAACTCATGCTCAACTAAAGCTGAAAGTTTAGATCAAGCTACTCTCTTAAAACTTTAGGATAGGAATATAAGAGTAGGAAAATTCAAAAAGAAAGGAAATTCAAAATTTGAACTTATGAGGACATAATTAATAAAAAAGGGTAGCTGAAATTCTATTAGATTCTTTTTAAGATAAGATTAAGAAGGTTAGGAGATTTCAATTTAAACTTCCCAAAACATCCTCCCTTAGTCCACGGAATTTCAGAAGGAATTCAAATATTGGTTGGGGTGTTCCAACTGACCAAAGAGATAGGAAGAGATTAAAAACCAAAATGATTTTGTAGCAAGTGGGATTTGAACTCAAGTATCAAGACATAATTTCCAAGCCTTATCCAATATGCCACAAAAACTCTTGTGCTATCTATTCCAACTCAATTACTCATATCTTCTAACTCCAAAATTTACCTAATTCCTTTCTCATGAATCTAAAATAAAAATACTCTCTATTTCTAACACACAATAAATGCATAAAAACAATTTTAAACTCCTTCAAATTTTCATCTAGAAAATATATGCACATTTAATATGCCATGAAATGCAACTCTTCCCTCTAACCTAGTGTACGCTTAGGTAGGGTTTTACACATAAGTTACTTTGAAAAATTCCATTTCTCTTCCTAATTTATTAATATATATATATATATATATATATATATATATATTAATGCATGTTTTTTAGTGTAGAAAATATTACTAACAAATAACACAATTAATCAAGCTTTAATTAAAATGTTAACCACTAAAACCACACATACGGACAAGTATACCCATCGAATAGTATAGAGACTAGCAAGTATCAAATTCATGAGAACTTAGACTCCCATCTTACTTTACTCAAATCTTTATTATTTAGCTAATAAAATAAGAAGAGAATAAAAAAAATAAATAAAGATAAAAATATATATAACTCAAGAATGTAATTTCATGTAATTACACAATTATCTTGAAAACACTATATTGAATCACTTAGCATTCATCCTAATCAATTGTCATCTTGGTATCATGAAGGAATATAAAGTAAAATTAAATAGTTTCCTAATTCATGAATTTACTTAGATAAATTCCACTTCGTTTGTTAATCTATAGAATCACTATATTTTGATTTATATTAACAGATTTGTCAATCAAGCTAACATAACCAAAACATGTATTAAGCTCAATTCCTTATAAGCATGAAATTAGCTAATAACCCTTTGTCAAGGTGAAATCAAGCTAATCTTTGATCACTTAGTCCTATAATCTTAAATTTGTCGTTCAAATCCATTATCAATTTAATGAAAGTCTTAACATCATTTTGTCGAGTTAATTAGAAGAACTCACATCAATAACCAATGATAAGAAGTAATCAAATACCAAAGATAACAATAGATTGATCAAAATTTTTAATTAACTTAAAACCATAATCTCCAAAATAATATCTAATTACAATCAAAACATTAAATACATCATTGTTAAAGAAAAGTAAATCAAGGATAAAAGATAAAACTTATAGACAAGCTATTTTTCTTTTCCTGAAAACCTCATTTGAACAATGCTCTTTTGAGTAGTGATTGAGTAGCTAGCTTGGATCCTTCAAATCACACATTTTTCTTGTATTTATAAGTTTCTTTAATGTTAAATTCGTTGCTTGAGGAATCTAATCCGAGTAGAATTCAGAAAATACCAAAATTCTTTAGAAAATACCAAATTCGTGCACAGGATTTTCACCTTCCAAAGTAGGCCTGGCTCCAGGTACAATCTGTTCTTCCTCTGGATTTTTGCTCTGTTTTCACTGGCCAGACAGAATGGACATGGCGTCTGGTCCACTTACCAGACCTGGCGCCAAGTCTATTCTGTTTTCTTCCTGAACGTTTCTTGATTTCCTCTGCTCCACTAGACTGGATCGCGCGCCTGGTCCCTTGACTGGGCTTGGCGCTAAGTGCATTTTGGAAGTTTTCACTTTTTGCTCGAATTTAACTCAAGTCTACATAAATTTTCCAAAAACACTTTTTACGGGCAAAATGTCAAATAGGAAGGAATATGCCTAGTTATTAAAACAAATGTATCACAAAATAACCTCAAATAACTAGGAAAATAGTGGTAATTTAAACCCCTATCACATACCCCCACACTTGAACTTTTGCTTGTCCTCAAGCAAACAAAAAGTAGATGCTAAGCATTTAGAACAAAACAAAATAAATTAGCCAATTTTCCCTTAAAAACTTCATCCATAATGAAGACATAACATTCTTCCAACCTTAAATATAAACTTGTCATTCACTTAACCCTCTTGTATTAAATCAAACAATCCCAAGGCCATCAAAGTTAAGTTAAACAAGCTTGTATCTAGTACAAGAAAATCATCATACTCCTTAAGCAAAAACATACATAACATAAACCAGACAAGTCATGTCATTTAACTAATTAAAGCATTATAAACTCAAATATACACAACTCAAGTTAGTGAAACAAGGAAAACACTTCATTCTTCATTCTTTTTTTTTTTTTCTCTCAAAATTTTTTCAATGACTTAGGGAATTGATAGCCTCAAGAGATTGGATTTCTTTTCACGCACTGTATTGGCCCTCTTATAGTCATCATTTATCATTTTTTCAGCAATTTTCTTTTTATTTCTTCTTTCTTTCCTTACCTTCATGCCTTCGGGATAGCCTCAAGAGAGTGTGATGCTTCTTTGTTTCTTTTCTTCCGCTCACCGTATTGGCCCCTTTTTTAGCAAAAGATCTCTCTCTTTTGTTTTTCTCATCAGATGAAAGCCATTTTTTTTTTTTTTAACTCACATTCTTTCCTTTTCTCTCAAATTTTTTCCCTCGCATTCCTTTATTCACAACTCAAAGTCAAGCAAATTTTAAATCCATAATACACGAATTAATCAATAATTTTTCCTATATTTCATCATATCATCCACATTCAAACTCAAAGTATAAAACAAAACTTAAATACCAAATATAACCAAGATTAACTTAAATTTTCAAGACTTAGCAAAAATCTAACTTAATACATAAGTTTACTTTTTAATAAAAATCAAACCATAATGAATGACAAATCCATATCCAAAGTTATAAAGAAAATCACAACTCCATTATAGACAAATAAGCTTAATTTAGCTCCAAAATCTCAAATTTTTAAATTTTTCAATTTTTCAACAAAATTGTTTGATACTAAGAAAACATCAAGATCATACCAAGATCATTGATAAAAACATGGACAAAGAATATTACTAAACCACTCATGTACACTTTGTAGGATTTCTAAATTAATTAAACAGATTAAACGCAGCGAAAAATAGCAAGAAATCCAAGCCATGGATCACGGGTTTGCAGTAGAAATGGGAAAAAGAGAAGATCACGCTTATTACCTCTTGAAGCCGGAATTTAAATTTTCTTGTTCCAAGAACGCAGGCGCGATCCAGATCACAAAATTGGTTCACAGCAGCTCAACTAAAGTCCAAGAAAGAACTCCCTCTAATGATAATCCACACAAGGTCGAACGCTCACAATCTCACAATTCTATGCTAGTAGAATTTAGGAGGCTAGGGTTTGATTAATAAGAGAAAGACAGCTAGGGTTTGATCAAGAGAGAGGCAGAGAAACGGTTTCTCTATTATTGCGTGAATAGTCTATGTCTCTTACCCTAAGGAAACCGTTTCCTTATATTTATAGATTTATAAATACCGTAAATTGCAACTTAGTCCTTTAATGTCCAATTGTCAACAAATTGGTTCTTGAAGTTTACTTAATTACAATTAGGTCCCATGAATTATAACAAACTTATAATTCACCTATAAATATATTCCCTTCTCTTAATTAACCCCACAATATTATCTAATAATATATTTGAGCATTCAAACCTTTATTGTGTGTGACCATTAGGTTTCCTGGTCTTATTAGTAGCATAATATGAATTAATTCTAACAATATTAGAATTAATAATCCTTAATAAAATAAAGGATTAAATTTATTAATTCTCTAATTAATAAATCCATATTTAGCATAACAAGAGCGGCATCTAGCAATGACTCTTGATCACCCAAAAGTCCAGAAAGTCAAGTGGTTTGACATGAACCTTTCAATAGCAAATTATCAGCTGCAATAAACTCCTTTCACCATACAATATCTCATTCGGTCTAGAGTATGGAATTAGTGCCAACTCCCTCCCGAATATTATTAATTCTGGCCCGAATATTTTAGTACTTGTTCAAAAAATCCATTACTCAATATGTGTATCAATTGGAACCATTTCCATCACATAGTCGCCTTGGCCAAGGACTTCATGAGTAATGATTTCTACAAGTGGCCTTGAGATATACTCTCCTACTATTAGGAGTGGTGAATCCTTTATTGACTTTCTCAACTACTTTCGTTTACTTTACGTTGTACCCAATATCCATCCCATAGGTAGTCCTAGATAAGACTCCAAAGATTAGAATCAAAGTACAACGCTCGTTAAACAAAGTACCTTGGAGATCTCAAGTCTAAGGATACTTGCACACTTGCTATAATGAGATTCTATCACTGGCACTAAATAGTTATCCAAGTGATTATCTCGTAGCTAGGTCATCCAATGAACTTGTTCCAAAACAAGCATCCACACGTTAATCCTGAGTATCCCAATACTCACGGATATGAGAACCACCGCTTGATCTAATCAAGAGATATAACATGTGCCAGTCTTGGCATATTAATAATGTCCCATCTTATTAATACTATGACTGGGGATTATTTAAGTACAAATACTGCATAGTGTAGTAGAAATCTCACATCATGATCTCTATCATGATTTCCTTAACACTGTGTTGTACTAGGGACTTTATCTAACGGTTTGTATAAATATTTAGATATAACAATCAAACTGAAAGATAAAGAATGCCTCTTATTAATTTAATATGCAATATACATGGTACATGTGATTGCCTCTAGAGCACCACACTAACACACTTAAACTAGACAATGTCCGCATTGGCAAAAAATTAATACAATAAAGCATCTTCAAAGAGACTAAAAATAATAAAAGAGGTAGAAAGTTAAGTAATACTCCCCAAGTGCAATAATGCTCTAATAAATATTAAAATTTGGAGTAGAGAGAAGAGCTTATCCAAGAGAACTTTATTTTGACCTACAAAAAGAAAACATAAATACAAGCATAAAGAAAATTATAACAAAATAAAGCCACACTTAAAAAAAAGAAAATAAACTAAAAATTCTATGAAAGAAAATAAAGACACGACTCACTCCCCCATACTTAAACTGAAAAATATTTTTCTTATTTGGGAGAGAAAAAACAAAACACTTAACCGGCTAAAGAAAATTAAATCCAAGACAAAAAGACAAACTATTTCCACTAATCATGCTTTCTTATCATCCTTTTGTAAAAGACATTAACGCTTATTGAAAAAAAATAAGGATGATGAAAGTAGAAATAAGAGAGGTTTTTGAAAAATAGATGGTTCATGAAAACAATTTTCCTCAATAAAGCAAAACACATAAACCTTATTCTATATCGTTTCTTTAGACACAAAAATATTTTTTGTCAACATATAAGTACATATGGTCTCTAAAGAATGTATCAAACTCGAAATCACCTATTTTCCCTTCAAAAGATTTGTCACAATGAAAGTTTCCCTTAAAATTTAGCAATTGAGTTCTTAAAGATGGGATCAAGAAATCAATACTTTTTGACACATCTACAAAAACTAAGTTACCTCCTTTTAAATGGGGTGAAGGGTAGAAATTACCACCATTCTCCAAGGACTTCTTACGATGTAGTGTCAAAAGATCCAACTCCTTGAGGTATGATAAATTCAACACATCATCATTTGGACCCTTATTCTCTAAGAATTGAGAGGAACCTAAAAAGTCATGTGAGAAAGAGATATTAGAATTATTAGTACATAGAGGACAATTAAATACATCACTTTTCACATTGGATAATTGTTCCACATATCTTCTCTCTTTTCTTTGGGGATTCTCTTGTTCAAGCGTATGAGCCTTTATGGCATCCTCAACCAACTTGGCTAGTTGTATTCTTTGATGACTCATACATTAGGATTCTTCTTCATGCCACCTAGTAGACGTGTTTGTGTTGGCAACAAAGGATTTGATTGAAGCTTCAAGTGACGTCTCACTAAAAGCATTAATCCGAGCTTGCAACCTTGCCAACATATCATCATTATAGCTTCTTTGACATTGTACCCAAGAATAATTGTCCATGATGATGTTAATCTCACACTTAAAGAAAACTAAAGATCAAATAGAAAATAAAAATAAAAATAAACAAAAATAATTAAAAAATAAAGAAAAAATACACAAATTAGAAATATTCACAAACTACCTAAACACAAAAGTTAGTGATATATATACAAATACAAGAAAGGCTAAATCAATAAGAATCAAGTGTTTCCGATAGTTCCCATCCTCGACAACGGCGCTAAAAGCTTGATGCGTGTTTTTTAGTGTAGAAAATATTACCAACAAATAATACAATTAATCAAGCTTTAATAAAAATGTCAACCACTAAAACCACACATAAGGGAAAGTATACCCATCGTATAATATAGGGACTAGCAAGTATCAAATCCACGAGAATTTAGGCTCCCACCTTACTTTATCTAAATCTTTATTGTTTAGCAAATAAAATAAAAAAAGAATCAAAATATATATAACTCAATGATTCAATTTCATGTAACTAGATAATTATCTTAAAAACACTATATTGAATCACTTAGCATTCATCCCAATCAACTGTCATCTTGGCATCATGAAGGAATATAAAGTAAAATTCAATCATTTCCCAAGTTATGAATTTACTTAGATAAATTCCACTTCGTTTGTCAATCTATGGAATCACTATATTTTGATTCATATTAACAGATTTGTTAATCAAGCTAACATAATCAAAACATGCATTAAGCTCAATTTCGTATAAATAGGAAATTAGCTAATAACCATTTGTCGAGGCGAAATAAACTTACTCTTTGATCACTTAGTCCTATAATCTTAACTTCGTCATTCAAATCCATTAAGATTAGACAATTACGAAGTCAATGCAATTAAAGTCCTAACATCATTTTGTCGAGTCAATTCGAAGAACTCTCATCAATAACCAATTATAACAAGTAATCAAATATCAAATATAACAATAGATTGATCAAAAACTCCAATTCACTCAAAATCATAATCTCCAAAATAATATTCAATTACAATCAAAACATTAAGCACATCATTGTTAAAGAAAAGTAAGCAAAGGATAAAAGATAAAATTCATAGACAAGCCCTTCTTATTCTCTTGAAAACTTCCTTTGAACAATGCTCCTTTTAGTAGTGATTGAGTAGCTAGTTTGGATCCTTCAAAACACACCTTTCTCTTGTGTTTTTCTTATATTTATAAGTCTTTTTTATGCTAAATTCGTTGCTTGAGGAATCTAGTCTGAGTAGAATTTAGAAAATACCAAAATCCTTTGAAAAATACTAAATTGGTGCACAAGATTTTTGCCTTCCAGAGTGGGCCTGGTGCCGGGTACCTTCGACCCACCTAGTGCCAGGTACAGTCTATTCTTCCTCTGGATTTTTGCTCTATTTTCACTGGCTGGACAGAATGGACCCGACACCTGGTCCACTTGCCAGACCTGGCACCAGGTCTATTCTGTTTTCTTCCTAAATGTTGCTCAGTTTCCTTAGCTCCACCAGAATGAACCAGGCGGCTGGTCCCTTAGATGGGCCTTACGCCAGGTGTATTATGGAATTGTTCATTTTTTGCTTGAATTTAACTCAAATTTGCACAAATTTGTCAAAAACACTTTTTACAAGCAAAATGTCAAATAGAAAGGAATATGCCTAATTATTATAATAAATGTGTCACAAAACAACCTCAAATAACTAGGAAAATAATGGCGATTTCAACCCCTATCATATATATATATATATATATATATATATATATATTTATACATACATACATATATACACACATACATATATATGTATTTATTATATATTTTCCTTTTATCATATATTTTCCTTTATAATGAACTCATGTATTAACTAACTTCTACATTAAATAATCATGATTAATAGAAGGATATAAATATGTTTCATGCTTCAATCAAGACAGATATTCATCAAATATAATTTAAACGAATAAATATACTTAGCAGAAAATATATAAGGGAATGCATATGAGTAAAATAAAAAAATAGGAAGAACATTATGTAGCACCCCATATTTTCATAACGTAGTGGGCTATAATTTTATGGGATGTCACCCCATTTGATTTCTCAGACAAGAGGTCTTTATAAAAAACTTTACTCAAAAAATTGCAAAAAGTTTTTTTTCCAACATAGAAAAGTACAAGAATTTGACTTCGATACATACACTCACGGGTATAACAAGTCCAAGATGTAGAAAGAGACTTTGGGAGTTCACCGTGCTTTTGCTGCGCCTTTGATCCTAAATTTTTCAAAAGAGATAACATACGTATGAGCGTAATACTCAATGAGTCCCATGTGTGCTAGTGTTTTATGAAAGAATTAAGACACATAAAACCTTTGTGGAAAAGTATATCATTTTCCTACTAAAAGTAATTCTTAAACTCTCTAAAGAAGAGTTTATTCAGAACTCAATCATTTTTTGAAAACTATATTTCAAATTCAAATAATGCCCCAATTTCTAAATCACAGGCATTTTTTCAACAGAAGGTTGGCCTGTATGCAAAGCTCACAATGCTTCTCCTTCGGTGCCACGTATTATTATACTTAGACTGCAACATACAATACTCAACCGTGCGTCACCGAAAGGGTAAGTACACCACAACGTACAACCAAGAATCAAGTTAGCGCTTATGCAAAGTATTCAGGTTAGTGCATACGCCAAGTATTCATGTTAGTGCATACGCCAAATATTCAAGTTAGTGCATACGCCAAGTATTCAAGTTAGTGCTTACACAAAGTATATTCAAGTTAGTGCTTACGCCAAGTATTTAAGTTAGTGCATACGCTAAGTATTCAAGTTAGTGCATGCGTCAAGTATTCAAGTTAGTCATGAATTAGATTCAAGGATTGACAAGTTCAAGAAGTCAAGAATTTAGGATTTATATTGTTCATTGTGTTTCCAAATCCATATAGAAGGCTCGCACTTCAGCACATCAGAAAACCGTTTTCCATATTAGGAAAAACACTTTGCCAATACCGGGATTTGGAAATTGAAAAGATCACACAAGATATTTCATATTCAAGATGTTCAAGAAATCAAGTGCTTGGTAATGCTTTCAAACTCAAGTGTAATGTTTATCTCAAAATATATTAGGAAAGCATTTCAGAAAAGTATATGATCATTTTAGTACTAGATCACAAAAGTTAGTTCCAAGGGTATTCGAGTCATTTTACCCATACCTG
Source organism: Voacanga thouarsii (assembly GCA_026120185.1). Classification (NCBI taxonomy): domain Eukaryota; kingdom Viridiplantae; phylum Streptophyta; class Magnoliopsida; order Gentianales; family Apocynaceae; genus Voacanga; species Voacanga thouarsii. The sequence continues at coordinate 579,587 of JANUWF010002297.1, forward strand.
ATTCTAAAAGACTTTCCGAGGGCATTTAGGTCATTTTATCCTTACTCGATTTGAAAAATGTTCATAAAAGTTTCCAACAAGGATATTTTGGTTATTTACCGAATACCCGATTCCAAAGGTTTTTAGAAAATATTCTAATAAGGATATTTAGATCATTCTCCAAATACTCGATTCCAAAAGGAACTTTTTTCAAGAATCCAGAATTCTAATCCTGGAAGAGGATTCAATTCAAAGTTCCCAAACATATTTCCATAAAAAGTTCCAATAAGGGCATTCTAGTCAATTTGTGAATACTCGATTCCAAAAATAACTATTTTCTAAAAACCACAAGTGTTTAATCCAAAAAGGACCCAATTCACAAAATTCATGCTTTAATCATTTGTTAACGTTTCCAAGCTATATATGAAGTTCATTCGAGCGCAAAGTGGCAGAAGAATAAATCTTACTCAGATAACCTTAAATATATTCAAGGATTTCTAAAATGGTATAAAACATATCATTTCATGGAAAAATAAAACACACTAGCTTCCATAAGGTTTTAAAAATCAAGGGGACTCACCTCGCGTCCTAATTGACTTTTCCCGTTCATGGCTGTTCAACCACCATTTTCAACATACCGTTGGCCATTTACCAATAAACTTACACCAAACATCATTTTTAGGTTAAATCATATTTGGTCAAAAAGTAGCCGACGTCTAACCGACGTGCCCGACGTTTAACCCCGTTTTTATCCCAATTCTACCACCTTTCTTCGCAAACATGAACAACCCTTTAAATCACCATTCAAATACCCTTATTTACCATAAAAAATATAGCTTATAGATCCTCTATCCAACCGGTACACATACTTGCGCACACAAAGTCTCACATAGTACACAATAATCACTTTGATCATCACAATTCTCATGTTTTCTTGTCCTAATTCATATCAAAACTGTAACACCCCACTACCTAGGCCCAACAGGGCCGGGGATATCGCCCTGTCCAAAGGACAAGGGGTCTTTATAACTAGGTTATATGAAAATAAAATAAAATAAAAGACTTTAAAATTAAATTTATTACAACCCAAAGGATAAATACTGGCACAAATCCAAAATAAATTGTTTGCGACAATCTCTCAAACAACACTTAAAGTAAAATAGCATAAGTCTTGAAGCACAAGCAACATTCTAGCTAATGATCTCCACAGTAGGATCTTCCTGAAAATATGGCATAAAAGGTGGTGAGATAAAAATCTCAGTAAGCCCGTGTGTGTTTTGAGTGTTTCAGGTAAAATAATTCATGTATGCAAGTTGTAAAAGTTTCATAAGGAAAATGTGCTGGCAAGCAATAAATAAATGCTGAAAATAAAGAGTGGTGTTTCGCTTTTCAAACCATACATGTACATAATAAATACAACTACTCAAATGGGTAGCCATGGGTTACCACACGTTGGGCCCCAAGACTAAATAACAGTCAGAATGCCACACTTTGTGCAAGCTGACAAAAGGTAGTTGTATAGCTTACCAGGTGAGATACTCCTCCATCTCTACACCCAAACTTACCGGTTGTCCACTCCGGAACACACAGTCCACATGACTGAAACTTGCTAGCTCGGACCGGTATGACCTACCGGACTGGCATCCTATCCAGGAAGGACTCACCCTTCAGAGGTGGCCACCTACTGAGAGACTTACCCTAACCCTTCAAAGACTAGTCCTAGTGGTCTACCCTTATTGAGTACTCAACGTTATTGTTCTCCTTGGGAGAAAATTGATCAAACTTTGCTTTATTTGGAAATAGCAATTAAGGGTTTCCAAAAGTCTAGTCAAGTTGGGTTTTAGAAAAAGTTTAGATTTGTGTAAAACTGCTTGTTCAATTTTCAAATGATTTGCTTGACTGAAATAAAAAGAAAAAACAGTCCTTAATTGCCTTTACAAATAAATGTCCATATACATTGCATTTGCTTGCCACAATAACTTTTGGTCTTCACAAAACTCCATGCTGGAGCTTACCTGCTTCTTTGCTTGCTCAAACTCAAAAGTCTTCCAAGGCTGGCCTAACCCCGCCTGGGGTAAACACAAAACATAAGGTTACATTCGAGCTATACCTGCCTTACATAAATAATTTCTTAGCTCAGCTAGTTACAACCATGACTAACCATGACCTTAATGTCCTAAGCTTTACGGCTAGATGCTAAAGAATTTTATAAAATAGGGCTTCTTTGATAAGTTAAAATAACTAGGGGTTCCAACATAATTGCTAATAAATTATAGACTCAAATAATAATTCTTGAGTGATATTAATAACAAATAAACTAAGGTTTGAATTTTAAATAATATTAAGTTCTAAATAATTTTAATAAATGTTAATTTTAAAATAGCTTTATTATAATTAATTTTTTAAATAATTAATTTTTTAATAGATAATAATTAATTAGTAATAAATAAAATTAAGAATAAATGAATTTTATTAAATTTTTGTTTAATAAAAATATTAATAGTCTAATTAAATATTCCAATCCAAATCCCCTAGTGTTTCGAATTTTGAAGGAAAATATAGTAGTAATTCTAATTTTTTTGTAATAAATTTTGTTAATGAATATAACCTAGAATTAATAAGAAAATAATCTCTTATCATGATTTTCCTAGTGCTAGAAAAAGATTCATGATCACATTCTCCATCATCAAACAATAAACCATTCCATTCATGAACATACACTTGAACTATCGCATACTATCACATGGCCAAAATCCTACTAAGCATAATCATCAATCATGGTTTCCATGGAAAAATAAGAACATAAAAGCCTAATCACCTTTGGTGTCATAATATCTAATCATGCTTCAAACATCCATAAAATTCATTAAGCATGAAGAACATACATTGATTCGAAAGGAAAATACATATATCCTAGTCATATACAACAATCATCATGTCCTAACCCCAATCCCTTTATGCATATACTCAATCTCCCAATCATAATCCATCTCCCTATCAACACCTAAGAGACATGATTTCAGAATTTAATAAGAGAGATTTAAGAATGAATACTTGATTGTCGAGTGCTTTGAAGAAGACAAAAGAAGGTCCATGCGCGATGGAGTGTCTTGAATGGTCCAACGAAACAAACGATCATGGTTGATGATTGACCAACTATTTTGGTTAGAAGAGAGAGAGAGAGAGAGAGAGAGAGAGAGAGAGAGAGAGAGAGAGAGAGAGAGAGAGAGAGATCATTAGAATGATATAGTCGAATGGAAGAAGATGAACAAGAAAGGTGTTCTTGACTTACCTTGTTAATGTTCTTGAGACCTTCAAGAAAAGGTTAATTTCGATCCGCTTGAAAATTTTTGTTTGCGAGATTTTGTGTTATAAATACCAGAAATGAGGTTTAGGGATTAAATGGAAGTGATTTGGAGTATTTGAGAGTGATTGGAGGTGTTTAGAGTATGGTTAGGCTTGAAGAAGGTTAGTGTGTGTTCTTGGTGTTCTTGGTGTTCTAGGTGAAAATGGAGAGAATTTGGAAGAAGTGCTGCATGAATTTTGGTAGAAGGCTGGCCGAATGGTATGGAATGAATGAGGGTTTCGGTTTTAGCAAGAAGGAGAGAGGATGATCAGATTTTTTTTGAAATTTAAATGGAGGAAATAGTGGAGATGTTTAAGGTAAGAGGTTAGCTATGGTGTTTTAATCAAGAAAGGTTTCTATGTCTTCTAATGGTGCCGGCTGAACATGGAGTTTTTTCCTGAAATGATTGAAGGTTAATGTTGCTCAAGGCTGGCCGAAACTCAGTCCATGAAGGCAGAGGAAATTCTGGTTAACTATCCTAATGCAAGAGTGATTTTAATGGACTAAAATGCTGAAATTATTTGAAGTTCAAAAGAGTTTGAATGGAGTGAACTTAGGAGTGTTTTGTGGTGCAGCTGGAAAATTTTGGTTTCAAGTTGTTCAGGATTTTCGAAGATTGTAGAATTTTTGGTGCAGAATTTTGCACACCCTTAGCTCGATTTTCAGAGGTTCTTTTGGGGTGTTTGAGGGTCTTCCAAGGTTGGTTTTTCAGCCTTAATTCTAGACAAATACAGAAGAGATTTGCTGGCTTGAAGATGAACTAAAAACAGCTTCATTTCCTTGATTGCAAGCTGCGAAATGCCTAGAATTTTTTTCTGGTTTGGTGCTGTCTTGTGCAGTCCGAAATTTGCACAGTTTTTCCAGCTTCCAAGCCACATGAAATGACCATTTTCTTGGCAGCAAATGAATGGGATTATGGCCTGAATTTTCGAAGAAAGGGTCTGCAACAATTCTGGAAAATTTCCAGATTTCTTTCCACTAAAGTATGAACAACATGAAGGCAGATTTGAAGGTCCTTTCATGGTGATTGATTTTCTCTTGGACTCCTTCCTATTTACCCTCCTATTTTCGACCAACTCCCTATCCCCCAAAGTTGATTTTCGAAATTCAAGAAGAAGAAATTATCCCAGAATTTTTTTGGAATTCAAGAGAAGAGATTTAATGGATTTAAATTATAAAGATGTTAGGACAAGCTAGAGGTAATAAATAGGACAAGAATTCCTCTAGAATTCTTTTTAGGACATGAGGATAAGATTAGGACATTCTCTTCATGTCTCCCCTAAGACAACATTCCTATTTTTATGGAATGCAAGAAAATAAAAATTCAAACTAAATGAAGATAATCATGATAAAACTTAAATGATGGGATTTGAACTCATGACCTTAGAAATTAATTCACCAAGCTCTAACCACTAAACCACAACAACTCTTGTTCTTATTTCCTCACCCACATATTTTTCTTATCTACTCCTCAAGTTATCGCCCTATTCTGACCTCAAGCAAAATTACCATTTTACCCCTCCTACTCAATAAGCATAACTAAGCATTTAAACCTATAATCCATGATTCTAAAGCACATAAAATTATTCAAAAACATATATATTCATGCAAAATAATAAGATATGCATTCCCGACCCCCTTACTCTAAGGTTGGTTTTAGGTGGGGTTTCACAAAAACGATCATCATAACAAATTCTACAACTTTAATTCTTGAAGTAAAGGAATTTACCATAATGTGAAACATGTCCCTATCCACCAATCACCTAATGCCACACGTCCATGTTTTATCCGCATTTCTAATTTTTCTCAGAAATGACCAAAATTGGGTCTAGAATGGAAAATATTTTACTTCACCATTTAACTCCAAAAATTCCACTGAATCCTTTGGTAATACTTAAATTCTCTAATTCTTTCTCAATTTGGTCAAATTTGTGGTCAAAGTTGTGGGCGCGGTCAAAATGACGAAAATGTTCCCAATAACCTAAATTACTTATTCCACATCAAAACGTGCATTTCATTGCAATGATCAATTTCCATTCTTAGCATACCCTTAAATTCTTATTGTATTAACAATAGTAGCCTTCTGAAGATTTAAGGTACGGGTAGTACAAATCCAATAATTATATTCAGGTCCCGACAAAATGTTATTATACCAAAATATTTGTTTCATTACACTAATCATCTTTTGTTCTAACCATTGATATAAATTCTCATCCTATTACAAGTGGTAGCCAATCGAAGGTAAAATGCGGGGTATTACATCCTCCACTCCTTACAAAAAATTTTGTCCTCAAAATTTAGATTTGCCTTAATTCTATCAAACGTTTATTTCTAATTTCTTCTACCATCTACTCCTTCTTTACTCTACATGAATCCAGATGGGTCCTTTGTTTCCCCGTGAGTCTCTAGATTTAAATTCCTTAAAAGCAAAGGGTCCATCTTCTTGTTTCTTAGTATATGTGTTGGGAGATATGCCCTCTTAGACTAGGTTTCTGATGTAAAAATCGAATGCTTTAATAAAAGAATTTATTTCCATAAATTGTTTGTGAATTTACATTTTTATTTGTTCACAATTACATTTGGAAAAGACCCATTGTGTTTAAGTAAGTAGTCCATGTGAATGGAGGTCTTTCATAGTAAGGTATGAATCACGGGTTACTTAACACATAAACATTCGTTCTTAACCGATTGATGAGAATAGGAATCTTATCATATCTAGGTTATTATGTTGTGAATTCCAAAATGGGGAATGGCTTACCTTTAGCCAATGAGTAGTCCACTCACTTCATGACATAAGCGTATTTCGAATACGTAGAACATGACCTGTAGTAGTGGTTTCTTAAAGTACTATATGGTAGAAACCTAGACTACTGTCGCTATAGTGTGGACTAGTACTCAACGACTTGAGTATAAGTTGGTGGTCTGACGAAGTTGGAAGCATATACTTTGATACGTTATAGTTGAGGTTCTATAGTAGGGGTAATATACTTGCATGTTGGGTATGCATGACAAGTTAGTTAAGATAGACTTGTAATAGATAGTTTCTATACTATATTGCCCCTTATGGTTGTCTGAATGATCTAAATATCCAGGACCCTGGGAAATATGACTTGGATGTTTGCTTTAGGTTAGCTTTCTTGGAAAGAGAAAATAATATAGGAAGTCGTGGATCATTAGACTAGAGGCCTAAGGATGATAGATGTCATTTAGAGAGGTGTTAGTACACTTCTTCCTCTCTAAATGTACGACGAAGTATAGAGAGGTATTTTAGTTATTACACCTGTAGGTCGGAGACTTTGCTAACGCAGCATTATCCTTAGGGTCAATATTTCCTTATGATGATATTAGGAAATATTTAAAATGTAAAATACAGCTATTTATATAGTAGGGGTATTTTGGTCATTTTCGTAGCTAAGGCAATGTGTCTTTTGGTCCCTAGTAGAACCGTGAGTTCTAATTAAATACGAGCTAAGGAATTGATCTTAAATTAAATAGAATTTATTTTATTTAAGTAACCTATTTAATTGTTAGGCTAGAATAAAATAAAGGTCTATGGAGAGAGATAATTAATTAAATTAGTTTGGTGGATTAATTAATTATTCAGGGCTTTGGCCTAGTTAGAATAATTAAAGATTAACCTTGGACTAAACTAATATAGGCTTATTTATTGGACTAGTTTATTTTGGCTGAAAAATTAATTATTTGTTGGGCCAATTATTTGGTTCTAATTAAAATAATTAATTAAGCCAAAAGGTTAAACTAAGAGTCCAATGGCCCAGTCCAGTTTAACCTAGGGTTTTATTTAGGTTAAACAGGAGGATTGGAGACAACGTGGTTGTGGCACACACACACACACACACACACACACACACACACTCTCTCTCTCTCTCTCTCTCTCTCTCTCTCTAAGAGATAGCTTCTTCTCTGTGAAAAACAAGCCAGACGTCTCTCTCTCTCTCTAGAAAAAAGGTTCATTAATCTGTAGTTGTTCACAAAACGGATTTAGGCAGGCCATATACTGGAAGTTCGAGAGTTTGGAGTTTACCTACATGCAAAGACGGAGTAAGAGGCTCGCAGGAATCGCACCAGAGGATTCAACCAGCACACCTACCCTGGTTGCGCATATTCTGGTCCATCCAACTCTTAGGATGAGGAAAAGAGGTAAAAAATTTTAACCTTGGAGTACCGCCAGAGCACGATCGGCACTGGCTAGGACTGCCGGAGCCGGCACCGGCTTTGTTTGGGAATCCTCTATTCTTTAGTTTTTCCAATTTTTTTATCTTTGCTTCCGCTGCGTGCCCTGTGTTTTCCGCTTTCTAAGCCTTCAATTGGTATTAAAGCATGAAGGTTTTGTGAAAATATAGGGAGCATTCATCTAAATGAATAAAACTGGATACATATGTGTGATTAAAATTGTGATCCTTCGTTGCTTATGGTATGAATAGATTCTCTGTTAAATCTCGCGGGTGGAGGTATAGGAAATGTGTAATTTACTATTTTTCTTAGCAAATCGTGTAAGCCCAATGTTTATGGGTATAGGTGATTGTTGGTTTTGGTTGATTTCATTGTATTTGGTTTGAAATCGGGGAGCCATCGAAGCCAGAAGCTGTGCAGAAAAACAGGGGAAATTCACAAAAAAAATAAACTACAGGAAGAGTCGGTTAGACCGTAACCGGCACCGACTTGGGGTGCTGGAACCTGTGCCGGCTTGGGTTTGGAAGGCCAATCCGCGCGTTGGTTTCTTGTGGGTCCTGGTTCTGTACGGCGGGTGCAGTGGACCAAGGAGAAATTTTTTGATTTTTTCCTTCTAATTTTTCTTGCATTTTCTTTTTGTTTGGGGTCCATACCAGGCGAGGTTAATATTTTGCAATAGTTAATATTCAAGGAATATTTTTGCATAAAAAATATTAGTAAGGGATTTTAGGATTAAACAAGACCATTAATTAATTAATTAATTAATTAATTAATTAATGTGTTTAATTCTATTATCTGGGCACATAGGTTTAAACATAGAAGAGCATAAAAACGTCTACTATTTTCTCAAAGACCAAAGTCTTTGGGAATGTTTTGACAAGGAAAACATTTTTTCTACAAATTAAATGGTTATTTTAACTTGAACAAAAATTATTCCTTAGATATTTTCAAAGGGATATTTTTCAAAAAATCTTTATTTTAAAAGACTAAGTGGGAGAGGGGTTCTAACGGCTCCATGGCTTCCATCACGATCCTCATTAGAAATCGTGGGTCCCATCGCGTTATCTTGGGAGTGAACTCGTATAAGATGGGGATACCACAAGGATATAGATCTAATGGAGAGATGTAATTAATAACCCGGGGCATGTACTATGATCGGCCAGCCCCTCGTTGGAGGTCATAGTGCAAGGTATGTCCATAGAAAATGAGAGGAAACGGCTATCCCCTCGATGGAGTTATCTTCTAAATCATTACCTATAAGGAAAATTAATTTGTAGTGGTTAATATACTTATCTTAGGAAACTGTTAATCTTCTCAAGAAGCTATGTCAGTTTTTTTAAAAGCCAAATTGATTATTATCAGTTTTGATAATAAGGATAAAGTGCACATATTTGTTTTGTTTTCACAAATTGAATTTTTTCTTTTATTTTTTGATTTTTCAGAAATGGTGGGAGGTTCTTTTAGTCCTATTGGCCGTTATTCTTTGAGAGAATAAGCTAACGGGACCAAACTATATGGACTGAAAGAGGAACCTGGACATAATACTCACAACGGAAGAGTATAAGTATGTCTTTTACGAAACCTGCCCTGTAATCGGGGAGTGTTCTACCACCGAGGAGTGTGAGGCTGAGAAGGCATGGAAGAAGGCCAACGAGATGGCTCGTTGTTACATGTTGGCCTCCATGTCTAATGTGCTCCAATTCAAACATGAGCACATGACCACTGCGTATGACATAACCCAATCATTAGCCACGATGTTCGCGGATAAGAGCCGGCTCGCAAGGCAAGAGGCTCTTCGAACCATCATTAACACTAAGATGCCTGAGGGAGCATCAGTCAGAGAACATATGCTCAAGATGATTGCTGCCTTCGAGGAGGTGGAAATCTTAAGGGCTGTCATTGACCCCGTGAGCCAAGTGGATATAGTTCTCGAATCTTTACCGGGTTCCTTTACTTAGTTCAAGTTGAACTATAACATGAATAAGTTGAACATGGGTTTAACTGAGTTGATGAAGGAGCTTCAAATGGCAAAGAAGGTCATAAAGCCACAATCTAAGACTATGATTGCTAAGGCTTCATCTTCTAGAATTGGGCCCAAGCCTAGAAAGTTCAAGAAGAAGAAAGGGAACACAGTAGCCCAGCCCAAGACCCAGCCCAAAGACAAACCCAAGGGCAAGTGCTTTAAATATGGATTGAAGGGATACTGGAAAAAGGAGTGTCTAGATCTTCAAGCCAAGAAAAATCCCACAGGTAATGTTCTCTATCTAGAGTCTATATCAATGGTTGGATCAACTTCCATTTGGATTGTTGATTCAGGGGTCATTGATCACATCTGTAACTCCTTGCAGGGATTTAGAAAAATTAGAAGACTCCAGAAAAGCAAACATAGATTACGTGTGGGAAATGGAGCACAAATTTGGGCCATTGCAATGGGAGAGCTGGATCTTGTTTTTTATTGTAATAAAATAGTGGTTTTGAAAGATATTTTATATGTACCTAGATTTTGACAGAATTTGATTTCGGTTGCAAAACTAATAAATCAAGGATATTCTATATCTTTCCATTTTGGTATTTCTATCAGTAGAGATAGAGAAATTTTATGTATTGGGCATATGTATGGGAATCAATTTTTCTTAAACCCTATTAACAATCAATTAAATAACGCTTAATCTGAACCTTTAACAAGGAAGAGAAAGATCAATGTCAATAAATCTTATCTTTGGCATCTAAGGTTGGGTCATATCAACTCAACTAGGATTTAGATGTTGATCCATGATGGGCCCTTGGGCTCATTGAGATTGGAAAATTGGCCTCAATGTGAGTCCTGCCTGATGGGAAAGATGACCAGAAGGTCATTTGCCACTAAGGCGGATAGAGCCAATGAGGTATTGAGTCTTATTCATACTGATATATGTGGTCCCTTGTCTACAACAGCTAGAGGAGGTTTTGAGTACTTCATCATTTTCACAGATGATTGTACAATGTTTGGTTATGTTTACCTGATGAGACACAAGTCTGACTCTTTTGACAAGTTCAAAGAGTTTAAGGCTGAAGTAGAGCGTTGGATAGGTAAATTGATCAAGACCTTATGATCAAAGCGTGGTGAAGAGTACCTACTTGGTGAATTCAAGGACTACATGGTATATCATGGGATAGTATCCTAGCTCTCTGCGCTGAGGATACCCTAGCAAAACGGAGTAGCTGAGAGAAGGAACAAGACATTGATAGAAATGGTCTGAAGCATGGTGTCTCATGCTGTTCTTCCAGTGTCTTTTTAAGGATATGCCATGGAAACAACGGCATACATTCTGAACTTGGTACCTTCCAAGTCAATGCCTAGGACTCCCTATGAGCTGTGGACTGGGCGTAAGCCAAGTCTGAATCATCTCAAGATATGGGGTTGTCCAGCTTATGTACTGGTTAAGAGAGACAAGTTAGAATCAAGATCAGAATTATGCTATTTTGTTGGGTATCTAAAAAGGATAAAGGATGGTTACTTTTATCATCCTAAGAAGCAGAAAGTACTAGTCAGTACCAATGCTAGATACTTAGAGGATGATCAGAGTACCTCCACTAAAGTTTCAACTAGATTGGAACTGGAGAAGAAGTTATCTTCGGAAGCAACTTCTTCTGACCTGATTGTAGAACAAGAAGAGGCACAACCTCAAGAGCCTATATAAATGGAGCCTTGTCATTGTGGGAGAATGTCTAGGGTTCCGGAGAGATGGACCGGAGAAGCTTTCGAGCTAGTCTCCGACAATCAAGAACAAGATTCCACTAGATACAAGGAGGCTATTGTTGATGCCAATACAAATCTATGGCATGAAATAATGAAAGTCGGGATTGAGTCTGTGTGTTTCAATCAGGTTTGGGATCTTGTAGTTTTACTTGAAGGGATAAAACCCATAAGGTATAAGTGGGTATACAAGAGAAAGAATGGAATAGATAGGAAGGTGGAAACCTTTAAAACTAAGCTTGTGGCGAAATGGTATACTCAGAAAGAGGGAATCGACTATGAGGAAACCTTTTCCCTAGTAGCCATGCTTAAGTCCATCCGTGTCCTCCTTGCCATCACATGTCATTATGACTACGAGATATGGCAAATAGATGTCAAGACGACATTTTTAAATGGCCATCTTAGTGAAGACATCTATATGTCCCAACCGGAAGGCTTTATTGCTAAATGCCAAGAGCATATAGTTTACAAGCTTAAGAAGTCCATCTATGGACTTAAGCAAGAATCAAGGGCATGGAACATTCATTTTGATGAGACTGTAAAGTCTTATAGTTTTGTTCAAAATGAGGATGAACCATGCGTGTACAGGAAACTTGAAGGCATTAATGTGGTTTTTCTTATCTTGTATGTGGATGACATTCTACTCATTGGAAATGATGTAGGGTCATTGTCATCTATAAATGTTTGGCTGTTTAGTCAATTTAGTATAAAGGACTTGGGAGAAGCCAGCTATATTCTCGGGATTAGACTTCTTAGGAATAGGAAGCAGAGAATGTTAGGATTATTCCAAGCTGCATACATTGACAAGATGTTGGCTAGGTATAGCATGGATTCATGCAAAGGAGCTCTAATTCCTTGCAGACATAGGTTGTCATTTTCTTCAAGGGACTGTCTTAGGTCTCAAGAAAAAAAAGACAGAATGAGTAGGATTCCCTATGTTTCAGCTATGGGAAGTCTTATGTATGCTGTGTACTAGGCCAGATATTTGCTTTGTCGTTGGCTTAGTTAGCAGATATCAGTCAAACCCTGGGGAGGTTCATTGGCAAGCTGTAAAACATATTCTCAAGTACTTCAAGGGAACGAGAGATTATATGCTGGTTTACAGGGCTGATGACTTAGTTCCTACAAGATATACAGACTCAGACTTCCAGGTAGATAAGGATGAGAGAAAATCCACGAATGGATATATTTTCACCTTATCTGGAGGAGCTATTTCATGGAGGAGTATCAAGCAATCTTGCATTGCTGACTCAACCATGGAAGTTGAGTATGTGGCAGCTTCAGAGGCATCCAAGGAAGCAGTCTGGCTCCAGAAGTTCCTTTTAGAACTTGGAGTCGTGTCACACATGAACAGGCCGATTGTGATGTATTGTGACAATACTGGAGCAGTATCACAATCAAAAGAACCCAAGAACCACAAGAAAGGAAGCACATCGAGAGGAAGTACCACCTGATTCAGGATTTCATCCAAAGATGGAAAGTCGTGGTGGAACAAATTACCTCCGAGAATAATCTAGCTGATCTATTCACCGAGTCTTTGGCTGAGAGAGTCTTCAAGAGACACTTAGACGCCATAAGGGTGGACACCTACAAACTTACTTAGTCTTAGAGTGAAAGTGGGAGATTATTGGGAGATATGCCCTCTTAGACTAGGTTTCTGACGTAAAAATCGAATGTTTTAATAAAAGAATTTATTTCCAGAAATTGTTTGTGAATTTACATTTTTATTTATGCACAATCATGTTTGGAAAAGACCCATTGTGTTTAAGTAAATGGTACATATGCATAGAGGTCTTTCATAGTAAGGTATGGATCATAGGTTACTTAACATATAAACATTCGCTCTTAACCGATTGATGAGAATAGAAATCTTATCATGTCTAGGTTATTATGTTATGAATTCCAAATGGGGAATGTCTTACCTTTAGCCAGTGAGTAGTCCACTCACTTCATGACATAAGCGTATTTCGAATACGTAGAACAGGACCTGTAGTAGTGGTTTCTTAAAGTACTATATGGTAGAAACCTAGACTACTACCGCTACAGCGTGGACTAGTACTCTACGACTTGAGTATAAGTTAGTGGTCTGACGAAATTAGAAGCATATATTTTGATATGCTATAGTTGAGGTTCTATAGTAGGGCCAATATACTTGCATATTGGGTATGTGTGACTCGTTAGTTAAGAAAGACTTGTACATGATAGTTTCTATACTATATTGCCCCTTGTGGTTGTCTGAATGATCTAAATATCTAGGGCCCTGGGAAACATGACTTAGATGTTTGCTTTATGGTAGTTCTCTTAGAAAGAGGAAACAATCTAGGAAGTCATGGATCATTGGACTAGAGGCCTAAGGATGGTAGATGTCATTTAGAGAGATGTTAGTACACTTCTTTCTTTCTAAATGTACAACGATATATAGAGGGGTATTTTAGTCATTACACCTGTAGGTCGGAGACTTTACTAACGCAGCATTGTCTTTAGGGTCAATATTTTCTTATGGTGATATTAGGAAATATTTAAAATGCAAAATACAGCTATTTATATGGCAAGGGTATTTTGGTCATTTTAGTAGCCAAGGCGGTGTGTTTTTTGGTCCCCAGTATAAACCATGAGTCCTAATTACATACGGGCTAAGGAATTGATCTTAAATTAAATGGAATTTATTTTATTTAAGTAGCCAATTTAATTGTTTGGCTAGAATAAAATAAAGGTCTATGGAGAGAGAAAGAGATTAATTAAATTAGTTTGATGGGTTAATTAATTATTTACGATTTTGGCCCAGTTTGAATAATTAAAGATTAACTTAGGACTAAACTAATATAGGCTTATTTATTGGACTAGTTTATTTGGGCTGAAAAATTAATTATTTGTTGGGCAAATTATTTGGTTCTAATTAAAATAATTAATTAAGCCCAAAAGGTTAAACTAAGAGTCCAATGGCCCAGTTCTGTTTAACCTATAGTTTTATTTAGGTTAAACAGGAGGATTGGAGACAATGTGGTTGTGACACACACACACTCTCTCTCTCTCGAGAGACGGCTTCTTCTCTGTGAAAAACAAGCTAGACGTCTCTCTCTCTTTCTCTCTAGAAAAAAGGTTCCTTAGTCTATAGTTGTTCACCAAACGAATTTTGACAGGCCATATACTGGAAGATCGAGAGTTTGGCGTTTACCTACATGCAAAGACGGAGTAGGAGACTTGCAGGAATTGCACCAGAGGTTTTCACCAGCACACCTACCCCGGTTGCGTACATTCCAGTCCAGCCAAGTCTTAGGATGAGGAAAAGAGGTAAAAAATTTTAACCTCGGAGTTCCGCCAGAGCACGACCAACGTCGGCTCTGTTCAGGAATCCCCCATTCTTTAGTATTTCCAATTTTTTTATCTTCGCTTCCGTTGCGTGCCCTGTGTTTTCTACTTTCTAAGCTTTCAATATGGACAACTGGCCAATGTATGTCCCATTTTCTTGCATTGATAACATGGTCTATGTCTCTTCCAATACTGCTCATAATTGTGTCTACCCTTGTGATAATATTGAACATATTCCATTCTTCTCTTTATGTCTACTTTATGAGACACCAAGAAAATGTATACATCTCAATACTTCTCTTTCATATGACATGAAATAGAAGAAAATTTCTATTTAGCACATATAAACATGATCTCTTGAGAAATTCTCATATTCTTTCAACCTAATAAAATACCTTCACATACATCATTCTCGTATGATCTATAATTAAACCTCCGGTATTTATATCATTTTACATATAGATCATACTTTTGTTTCCTTAAACAGCCATAAATCACTTCCAATCAACTTTCATGGGTACTTCCCAGAGGTTACCCATCCTAGAATTTCTCTAACCCAAGAATATTTAACATCAAATGTCTAATGATTTCTAGTACATTAGTATTGATATAATCATACCTTTTCACACATTACAATAAATCAGGACTTTTAGCACTTAAATATAATACCAAAACACTATACAAGTGTGCATATTCTTATTCACACAATTCATATTGCACTATACACACAGGGCTTTTAAGTGTTCAACCTCCTTTATTCCTCCTCATCTCACTATTACTGGTCCCAAAATAGAATGTTTAGAATTAGTAAATAATTCCTATATATGGTCTCTCTGACCTCCATCCCTTTACTATTATCCGAATTTGGGGTCATAGATCTTTTTCAAAGATATTGGATTTGTCTTGAATCACTCTTCTTCTGGGTCATCAGAAAAATTACACCTTAAAGTCACATGTCAAATCTACTCTAATACCCAAACACTATCTCTATAAGTTCACGTTTACACATACAATGATGCACTCCCCAATGTCCCATTATAGGCTCAGCTATATTTTGTCAAAAGCTCTATTATAATTTCTGGTATGCTCTAATACCATATGTAACACCCCATATTTTCATGACGTAGTGGGCTATAACTTTGTGGGATGTCACCCTGTTTGATTGCTCAAACAAGGGGTCTTTATAACAAACTTTACTCAAAAAGCAGTGGCTTTTTTTTTCAACGTAAAAAAGTACAAGAATTTAGCTTCTAATACATACACTGAAGGGTATAACAGGCCCAAGATATAGCATGATTCTCTAGGAGTCCACCGCGCTTTCACTGCGCCTCTGCTCCTGAAGTTTTAAAAAAAGAGAACACATAATGCTCAGTGAGTCCCGTGTGTGCTAGTGTTTTACGAAAGAATTAATACACATAAAACCTTTGTGGAAAAGCATATCATTTTCCTACTAGAATCAATTCTTCAACTCTCTAAAGAAGAGTTTATTCAGAGCTCAATCATTTTTGAAAAATTGTATTTCAATTTCAAATTATTGTCCCGATTTCCAAATCACAGGCATTTTTTCAACAAAAGGTCAGTCTGTATGCAAAGCTCACAAGGCTTCACCTTCGGTGTCATGAATCATTGTGCTTAGACCACATCCTACAACACTTAACCGTGCGTCGTCGGAAGGGTAAATACACCGCTGCGTACTACCGAAAATCATGTTAGTGCTTATGCCAAGTATTCAAGTTAGTACATACGCCAAGTATTCAAGTTAGTGCTTATGCTAAGTATTCAAGTTAGTGCTTACGCCATGCACGCCAAGTATTCAAGTTAGTACATATGCTAAGTATTTAAGTTAGTGCTTATGACATGTATTCAAGTTAGTGCATATGCCAAGTATTCAAGTTAGTGGAGTATTCAAGTTAGTGTATACGCTAAGTATTCAAGTTAGTCATGTATTGGATTTAAGGATTGACAAATTCAAGAAATTAAGATTTCAAGATTCATATTGTTCACTGTGTTTCCAAATCCATATAGAAGGCTCGCACTTCAGCACATCAAAAAACCATTTTCCATATTAGGAAAAACACTTTACCAAAGCTGGGATTTGGAAATTGAAAAGATCACACAAGATATTTCATATTCGATATATTCAAGAAATCGAGTACTTGGTAATGCTTTCAAACTCAAATGCAATGTTTATCTCATAATATATTAGGAAACCATTAACTATATCAAAAAAGTATATGATCATTTTAGTACTTGATCACAAAAGTCATTTTCAAGGGTATTTGGGTCATTTTACCCATACCCGATTCCAAAAGACTTTTCGAGAGTATTCGGGTCATTTTACCCTTACTTGATTTGAAAAGTGTTCATAAAAGTTCCAACAAAGATATTTCAATTATTTACCGAATACCCGATTCCAAAGGTTTTCAGAAAACATTCCAATAAGGACATTTAGATCATTTTCCAAATACCAGATTCCAAAAGGAACTTTTTCCAAGAATCCAGAATTCTAATCCTGGAAGAGGATTAAATTCAAAGTTTCCAAATATATTTCCATAAAATGTTCCAATAAGGGCATTCTAGTCAATTTGTGAATAGCCGATTCCAAAATAGTCATTTTTTGAAAATCCCAAGTGTTTATCCAAACAGGACCAAATTCACAAAATTCATGCTTTAATCATCTGTTAAGGTTTCCAAGCCAAATATGAAATTCATTCGAGCCCAAAGTGGCATAAGAATAAATCTTGCACAGATAACCTTAAATATATTCAGGGATTTCCAAAATAGTATACAACATAGCATTTCATGGAAAAAGAAAGCAAATAGCTTTCAAAAGGTTTTAAAAATCAAGGGGACTCACCTCGCGTCCTAATTGACTTTTCCCGCTCATGGCCGTTCGACCACCGTTTCTAACATACCGTTGGCCATTTATTGATAAATCTACACCAAATATTATTTTTAGGTTAAATCATATTTGGTCAAAAAGTAGCCGATGGTTAGCTGACGTCCAACCGACACGCTTGACGGGTAGCCGACGTGCCCGACGGTTTGCCAACGTCTAACTGACGTTTAGCCGACGGTTAAGGAAAATGTTCAACCTTCGTTCACATCGTTTGTTCAATTCTTTCATTTTCCTTGCTCTCTACGCTTCATCCCTTCATGCACAAGGGATCCACTCCATATTTCTCCTTCATTTCATCCAAAATCACACAATTATTCTTCCATAAGTTCATTCACTTCCCAAGCAAAATCTTGAAATTTTACTTCTTTGAGACACAATTTTGTTTCGCACATAACTTTCAATCCAAAACTCTGATTTGGCTCTATGATATATCAAAACAACCGTAAGACTCTTAAATTTAATTCTATGTAAGCCATTTTTTTATTCCTGGTTCCCTGAGATGATACAGAGCTAAAACCGCCCCAGTAGTTTTCTAGTTTTTAATTCATTTTCACAAAACAACTTCACCTACTTGTGCTTCTTGATTTATAATATCTATATAACCCTTAATCCACTTTATTTTCCCTTCAAACAACCTTAATTCTTCAGGTTTTTAGGTTCAAGAAGCCACTATGTTCTTGTACAAATAACATATAATCAGCATCAACGTTAAAAACAATCATAATCCATTTTTTTTAACGTTTAACCCCGTTTTTATCCCAATTCTACCACCCTTCTTCGCAATCATGAACAACCCTTTAAATCACCATTAAAATACCCTTATTTACCATACAAAATATAGTTTATAGATCCTTTATCCAACCGGTGCACATACTTGCGCACACAAAGTCTCACATAGTACACAATAATCACTTTGATCATCACAATTCTTATGTTTTCATGTTATAATTCATATCAAAACGATCACTGTAACAAATTCTAAAACTTTAATTCTTGAAGAAAAGGATTTTACCTTGTGTATGAGATTTTCTAGCATGAATTTTGCTCCAAGAATCACCAAACTCTTAAGAACACACACTTTCTCTCTCCTTTTCCAATTTTCCTCAATTTTCTCTAACTTTTCTTTCATTTTTCTTTCTTTTCTCTTCCTTTTCTTTCTACCCTCTTTATGGATGAATTTCCTTGCTGAAATTCAACTCCTCCACCGCCATACATGGTTCAAATTGGTGACCATTTGGTCACAAATTGTGGGCTATCCACCACGTGTCGCAATTTCATTTGTCAACCTATTTTTTTATTTATTTTGTAAAACTTATTTGATAAGCTTTATCTTGTATGCAATCTCATACAACCTCTCATAATATGACACATGTCGCTATCCACTAATCACATATTGCCACACGTCCAAATTTTTCCCATATTTCTAATTTTTCTCAAAAATAACCAAAATCGGGTCCGGAATAAAAAAATATTTTACTTCACCATTCAACTCCAAAAATTCTACTGAATTCATTGGTAAAACTTGAATTCTCTATTTCTTTCTCTGTTTGGTCAAATTTGTGGTCAAAATCGCGGGCACAGTCAAAAATGACAAAAAAGCCCCCGATAACCCAAATAACTTATTCCACACCAAAGCGTGCGTTTTATCACACTGATCAATTTTCATTCTTAGCGTACCCTCAAATTCTTATTGTATTAGCAATAGTAGTCTTCTAATGATTTAGAGTACGAGTAGAACAAATTCAATAATTATATCCAAGTCCCGACAAAATGTTATTATATCAAAATATTCATTTCATTATACCGATCATTTTTTGTTCTAGTCGTTGATATAAATTCTCATCCTATTACAAGTGGTAGCCAACTGAAGGTAAAATGCGGGGCATTACACATTATAGTACAGGTTTGCTCTCACTATAAAATTCCTACTTCACCAACACTGTTCCCAAGAAGGGATGTTACAATTAATGTACCAAGAATAACACGTGTTAAACTTTTTAATTGGATTAAGCAGTAGTTCTCACACCCATGAGTATTGCGATACTTAAAGTTAATACATGGATGTTTATTATGTGAACAAGTTCATTGGATGACATAACCATGAGATAACCACATGAATAACTATTTAGTATTAGTAATAGAGTCTCATTATAGCAAAAGTCCCAGTATCCTTGGTTTGAGATCTCTAAGGTACTTTGTATGCTGAGTGTTGTACTTTAATTTCTATCCTTGGAATCTCTTCGAGACGGCCTGTAGGTAGGACATTATGTTCAACATGAAGTATAAAAAGTAGTTGAGAGATCAATAAATGATTCATCACTCCTACTAGTAGGGGAGTATATCTCATGGTCACTTGTTGGGAATCATTACTCAAAAAGTCTTGGCTAAGACAACTATATGTTAGAAATAGTTTCAAATAATGCACATATTGAGTAATGGATTCTGGAATAAGTACTAATAAATTCGGGTTAGAATTAATTATATTCTAGTGGGAGTTGGCACTAATTTGATACTCTAAATTGAATGTGATATAAAATGATGAAAGGAGTTTATTGTATTGATATTTTGTTATTGAAAGGTTTATGTCAAGCCATCTAACTTTCTAGACTCTTAGGTGTTCAAGATTCATAGTTAGATACTGCTCTTGATATGTAAAATATAGATATATTAATTAGGATATTAATAAATTAATCTTAATTAGAATTAATAAGTTAATTTTAATTATCAAGGATTACTAATTCTATAGTTATTAGGTTTAGGTCATATTTGCTACCAATAGACAAGAAAACCTATTGAGTTACACACAATAGAGGAATTGATAGTCAAGATATTATATGATAATATTGTGGGGTTAATTTGTGAGAAGAAATAATTTTATAGGCAAGTTATAAATGGTTATAACTATTGGGTCAAATTGCAAGGATTATAACTGCATAGGTTTAATTATAAAA